>OY744522.1:98187699-98582699 GCA_963556195.1 Sepiola atlantica | reverse complement strand
GAGACGCCGCATATAAAATAAATCCCCCGTATTTTGGGGTCGAATATTTGGGGATCGGGGAATTATTTCCTGATGCAGCCTCCTCAAGTTTGGTGGGTGGGAAAGGGCATTCCGCGTTAGCGTGTCTTCATCGAACGATATCGATGTTTTGTGTGTTCGTATAGATAGGAATAAGGAATAATACTGTAGAAATTGGTGAAGGAAGGAAGAAAGAAATTACGAAACGAAGAAACAAACGAAGAAACAAAAGAAGAATCGAAGGAAGGAAAACAAGTGAGAAAGAGACAGAATGTGTAGAAAAGAAAAGGCCTTAGAATTTACAAGTGGATAGAATAATGGATAAACTGAAAAGGAATATCTGTATGCTAAGGTGGTGGGAGTTTGACGCAGACAATATCTATACATACATACATATATATATATATATCTTTCTCACGCATCAACATTTACACACACACACACACACACATATACATATATATATATATATAGAGAGAGATAGATAGATAGATAGATAGATAGATAGATAGATAGATAGATAGATAGATAGATAGATAGATAGATAGATGCAGGCGTGCCTGTATACTCGTACACGCTGCTAATTGATGTGTAAGTGCGTCAATCTGCTGGATGTGTGCGCGAATGAGAATGCATTTGCACGCACGGACGCGCACACGGGTCTAAACAATCGTAAATAATCTGCTCACGCGCGTTTATCTTGCAGCAGATATGTATTCATGTATCGAGAGGGCGATGCTTCCGATTGAAACCCGAGCCGGGAGTGTAAGGAAAGTGCTAAAAGGAGCTGTTTCGTTAGCATCATCAACAACAACAACGACGACGACGATGACGACGACGACGATGGTGAAAAGGACAGGCAAGCTATATCATTGGTTCAGATTGGTTGTTATCTCTTGTGAGAGATTGGAAAAACAGACAGGCAGACAGGCAGTAAATACAAGTCTGCTAATCGGCATACTCACTGATAGATAGATCAATGACATCGATGGATAGATAGATATTTAGAGAAAGAATTTTTGATTGTTGGATTGAAAATAATTAATTCAACAAGGCGGGAAATTGTCTCTTAATTAATAAGAATATTCGTTAAGAAAAAAAACTTGCTTATATTGTTAGATCGATCGTTCGATAATAATCATGGCATACCGTTTGCTCTCTATATCTATCTATCTATCTTATGTCTGTCTGTCTGTCTGTCTGTCTATCTATCTATCTATATATCTATCTATCTATCTATCTATCTATATCTATCTCTCTCTCTCTCTCTCTCTCTCTATATATATATATATATATATATATATATATATATATATATATATACACACATCTGTATACATTCTTCTCTCTCTCTCTCGATATATATATATATATATATATATATATATATATATATATATATATATATATAGTGCTCTGTAAAGAAGATCGCTGATGGAGACTTTTTGGGGTCATTAACTGTATAACACAAAGTAAATTTTCCAAATTGTCTTGGAAATGATCGTACTCCAAATAACTGTTGTGTTTAATTCTCTGAACAGATATAAATTATGTTCTTAATATCTCAACTTTCTTATATATATATGTGTGTGTGTATGCATGTGTGTATGTATGTGTGTATGCATGTGTGTATGCATGTGTGTATGCAAAGAGGGGTAACGAAAAAAGGGGGAGATTGAGAAATACTGATTTTAACAGGAAAGAAATTATCTCTAAGTCAATGAAGATATTCGTTACTAAAATAATATATAGCTCATATATTTAGATGGATCGATTGATAGATAGTTAGATAGGTAGGTATTCGTATTTAATAATGTCTCTGCTCATGGAGGTGTTAATCTATGTGCACTGGAGTATTTATTTTTAAAAACTCTGGATTAGAATGGATTCATGAAGATATATCTATAACTTAAAATTTGAGTTTTCGATTCAACATGTCACTTATCTTTCACTTTTACTTTCTGTATACGCATTCGTTAACTTTTGTAATAAGTTTCTTACATAAGTTTACTTGAAGATGTAATGCAAATAAGTTACACGTGCCGAAACACGGACGCATTATTATCAATCGCGATACACGCTGTTCGTCACACTGCGCAGAATCGGGAAGGCATGAAAGACGGTAATTTATGAATTTAATTCAGTTTTGTTAACCATAATAATTCACACGATGAAATTTTAAAACTATAATTTCATTATTTCCAATACTTGTCTCAATAATAATTTAATAAAAAAGGATCGGTTGTAACTATTCTTTTCAAGTCTGACAGAATGTAAAAAGAACGTTATTCATTATGCAATTTTATTTATAATGAAACTTTCAAGACATGTTTGCATTTCATTTACGTATTTATTAGTAAATATTTGGCACTAATAATTTTCTTATATATATATATATATATATATATATATATATATATATATATATATATATATGTATATATATATTCAAAAAGTGTGTTTTTCATAAATGAATTGTACCAATATTTAAAAGAAAATCGAATATCTGCATGCTGAATATTTTTATATTGTTGGCTCTGTTTAAAAAATATTTTCTCAAATTCGGTTGCGTAAAAGTTGTAAACATTTATTTGAGTTCATTGTAAACATTATTTTCACTCCATTTGTTTGTCCTACGTTTTATAAACTCTCTTCTATCTAGCTATCTCTTTCTCAGACACACATACTCTCTCTCTCTCTCCCTCTCTCTCTCTCTCTCTCTCTCTCTCTCTCTCTTTCTTTTTAACTCTATCGATTTTCAGCTTTTGTAATCCAGTTATTACTTCTTTTTCACGTTCACTCCTTCGTCCTTTAGAATATTCAATTATCTTTAGTTTTTTCCACGGAGATCTCTTCTCCCGGCGCTGCCTTTCTCTTTCTTCTTTTGATTCATTTAATGTTTCTCGCGATTATGCAATCGACAAGTTATTCAACAAAGAATGAGGCCGTTCTTTCGTCGCACACTTTGCATTAATTATTATTATTATTATTATTATTATTATTATTATTATTATTATTATTATTATTATTATTATTATTATTATTATATCAACTGCTTATATTACAGTTTCATTATCATGATTTATATTTACTCACACATAATTTTCACACGATCTATTATCAATGATTGCTAATTGTTAATAATAAGCAGTGTGTCATATGTGTGATAACAAGTCTCCTCATATTTACAGCATTCTCTACCGCGTTCGGCAACCATAATGTCATTTTGTGTTATTTCAACCGCCGTTTACCATTTAATTGACACTGATAATTCCCAGGATTCGTTTTATACACGCTTTACATTGTATTATTTGTATTATTATTATTATTATTATTATTATTATTATTATTATTATTATTATTATTATTATTATTAGCAGGAGAAGCAGCAACAGTAGTATCCGTAGTATTAGTATTAGTAGTAGTATTAGTATTAGTATTAGTAGTAGTAGTAGTAGTAGTAGTAGTAGTAGTAGTAGTAGTAGTAGATCATTTGCTTTTCACTAGGAGTTCTCACACGAGATATTATCAGTGATCGCTCACTGGCCAAAACACGTAATAGTTCCCTGAAGTGTGGGTGACAACAAGCCCCTCAAATTATGATTATTATTTTATTAGTAAGAATATTATGAGTAGGATCAGTCGACAGTAGTGTTAGCAGTAACAGTAGTAGTAGTATTTTAACTTTTATCGCTATTGTTTTATATTCTTCTTTTTGCTTCACATGGATTGGAGATACATTTCCTGTGAGATGTATTAGCATTTGCAACTTTTCATTCTAGATCTATTCTTCTGTTTTAAAACTAAATGGTGCTCTTCCCTTCGTCTTCATTCTTTCTCTGCCTGTGTTTTCTCCAACCTTGATCGCCTCCACACGGCCTGCGATTAGGGTTAGAACCACTTCCACTTCGTCTGTAACTGCATCTGACACCGTTAGCTTTGCTGTCATACAGCGGAAAAAGCTCGAAGGAGAGAATTCTTCGGTGAATTCATAGCAACGACGTATATACACAGCAACAACGACAATGCAAGCCGGCACAACAGAAGGGAATAAATGCTTAAAGTAGATATGTAAACAAATATAAAAACAAGAGAGAGGAAACGTCGCTGGCTGCGTTCACCTGTGAGGACCATCAAGTGATACGATCCATCAGTGAACAACCCCCAAAGTTCGCAAACAGTCGTAGACTGAGTTATCGGAGTGACTCTCGCTTGATCTTATCCGATGGGTGGCTGTCTTTTAAAAGATAACACTGACATATATGTATGTGGAAAGAAGAAAACAGACCAGTCCAGTGGTTTCAGCAATGTAGCGGGCGTCCACTGTGCCTCATTAACCAGCACAAAAACGCATTAGCAGGAGCTTTAATAGTAGTTGCCGTTTGCGAAGTGGTTGTTTCCATGGCCGGATTTCATAAGTGCAGTTGCTTACAATGAAGTTAGTTTCGGTTGACGTTATAATATATATATATATATATATATATATATATATATATATATATATATATATATATATATATATGTGTGTGTGTGTGTGTGTGTGTGTGTGAGTGTGTGTTATATTATGTCATATTAATTCAATTCCGATTCAATTTATAATATATATATATATATATATATATATATATATATATATATGTTATAAGGTACAGCCAGTCAAGCGAGATCGGAATAAAGACAACCAGTATTGATAGATATCGTTCAAGTTGGATCGTTGCTTCAGTGTACATTCAGCGAACAAATATAGTTTGACGAAGTAAGTGCTCTTCTCATTCGCCTTTGTATTAAAATTATAATAATCACGATCAAAGGAATTCACAAGAATAAGCTATATCGTTAGAAGTAGTTTTATAGATATACACATTTTTAGCTATTCGTATACGTATATTTACATATTACAATGTCATGAACAGACAGCAACAGACATGCGTTCGCACATACAACTTTATATCCGCATAATATGTTGCCTAGAAAGATTTATATATATATATATATATATATATATATATATATATATATATATATATAGTTATAATTAATTAAGTTCAAATATTAATTAATTTAACAAAACCATTACTTTTCCAAATTGCTCAATATATATAAGAGCTTTTATATTAAAATAAACATAGTTTGAGTATCCGATAATTGTTTCAGAACCTCCTCGGCTCCTCCTCAGGTATATACTGTTTATCAAAGATTAGATCCGCTAATACATAATCACAAAAAAACAACAAAAAAACAGACGAATTACATTTCAAAATTTTCAGACGAGAAACCTTTTTGCATAAAATGACACTTTGACACCTACCTATCGACGCATAAGAAAGTCGGTCAGCTCAAACTTTTGGCTTGACACGGCCGTTTCCCCTTTCCTAACTACACGCACACACACCAAGACAAACTCACACATACACACACCCACGCTTATACGCACACATTTATATATCACAAACACACATACACACTTATATATAGATGTAAAAATAAAAACATATATACATATATATATACACATACACACATACATACATCCATATATATATATATATATATATATATATATATATATATATATGTATATATATATATATATATACAAATACACGCACATATATATATATATTTATCTATTTTGCGTAATGTATTAAGGATTTAATTATTTTATCTTCTTACTATACATTTTCCAAATAAGCTGCCAAATAGAGTGTTATATACATTAAGACAATCGCTATTTATTATTTAATTAAAATTCTTGACAAATATCAATCATATTTACCAACGAACTAAGTTGACCCGACCACAATATTATTCCCCTAATTAATTGAGAATTAGAAACCAGGTTTTTAATATCGACTAGTTATTATTTTTATCTAGTTCTTTATGATAATCTACTTAATACTTTATTATTTGTAATAAGTTTGCGTTATTTTATAAAGGAATTGCATTTTTTAATTTTATTTAATTTTAAATTAATCATATTCTCTCTTACTGTGTCCATCTATATTGATTTAGTCTAATCGACGTTTAATTGGTATTAATTTAAGTTCACTAATTGTATCATTATGTTCAACCCTCAATAAACCTATTCTTTAAACATAAATTCTAAACCTTGTAATTTATTAATTTATAGATCTCTTGGTAGCTAATAGTTATCCCATCATCCGGAGACATACCAAAACAATCAGTTACATAACCTATTATATATAATAATAACCCATCAAAATAATCTGAAAACTATATCTATAATACAAACATTAATATCTATACATTACAAAATTTTAATTAATAGTGGTTTTGATTAACCTATTTTTATTTGCCTTAAGAAAAATGTATTGTTGTTATTAATTATATATTCAAGATCTCTACATCAAGTTATCCTATGATTAAATTAGTTAACTCAATCCTACTTCTCATTGTTAATTATGATACATTAATTACGCTATCCTTTATCATTTGTAAAAATTTAATGTTATGTTTCAAGAGATAGTGATTTTAATTTCTAATCTTTGTTTTTATTTTTGATTTATTTATTATTTATTTATTTATTTTATTTATTTATTTATCTTAATTTATTTAATTTTATTTTTAATTGTTATTTATTTATTTATTCATTTATTAATTTTTAAGTTATGTTTACATCGTTCTCGCAATACTTATCTGAGGTGAACTTTTTGAAGTGCCTGCAATTGTAACCTATCTCGTCCCTCTGGTTTAGTAAAACATTCTTATTAGGAAACAAAACTATAGCCAGTTTTTCATTTAAACACAGAAAATAGGTAGAGTTGTTTAGTGTAGGTATTCGTGTCTTTTTTAAAACACCCCATTTCACACAGGAACTATGCCATTTCTTTTTAGGGATAAAATATATCTAGATAATGAAGTGCCTTTTCTATCAGTATATATGTTGTTAAATGAGCATTTATAGTTTCTATACGTATCCTTAAAGTCAGTACTAGTACCCCTTATGTAGATTTTTTCAAATTAGGATCATTCTCTGGGAAAACTGTACTTAGATATACTACATTTTTCATTAAACATTTTTCTTGTAACGGGCATTCACTTTTATTTCCACAATTACATTTATTATCCTGTATGCTACTTACGTTATTTGTATCATTATCCTTTAGTATTTGTCTAGTGTGACATTTGGTTATTTTTCTAAATTATTAGTGCAACTATAACTAAGTTTATTTGTGTTTTTGTTAAAGATTTCATGCAATGGGTTATTAATAGGGAATGCTTATTTAACAAGTTAAGAAACATATGTCCAATCTTTGATTTAACTAGTTGGTTAAACAGAGGTGTATACACATAATTTTTCGTTTTCTATTTGTCCTACTTTTATTTCTATTCCTATTATCTTGATATTCGATAGTCGTGTTAATATAACCACTATTACTTAGAGAATTATTGTAAGCACTACTATTTTTATTGAACATTTCTTCATTAGAAGAATTATGGCTAATTCTATGACATATGGATAACGGTATGTGTTTAATAACGCTTGGTTGATGGTTTGATTTTGGATTTACGTATATTGGATCATAGTTATCTTTAATATATAGTTTGTATACTCCTTGGTTAAGATTTAGGGTAATATCTAGAAAGTTTGTAATCTTGATACCTGCATTAATTTCAACTTTGAGTCCTAACCCTTTCATAGTTCTGAATATAATTTGTTTAGTCATTTCAACTATAGGGCCATTACTATTTTCAATAACTGCCAAACCAAAATGTTCTAAGTAATAGTAGTTATATTAACACGAGCCGAGGAAGTTCTGAAACAAGAGAGAAATATATATATTTGGAATATATATATATATATATATATATATATATATATATATATATATATATATATATACCGTATTTCTTAATTGGGGGAGTTTCCCAGCTGAGTGCTCAATTATTAATGCAAAAGTAAAATTAACTAGATAATTAATAAGAGCATGATATTTATTAATATTAAACAAAAAGTTACGACAACATCCGGACTAAGAGTTCAGATCCGAGAAAACGGACCTTCATCAGCGGAGTCGTATAGCTTAATAAGTGAGAACAACCGCCAGGAATTTCGAAATATTGTCCGTTGGAAAGATGGAACACTTTCAGATTTAAAATTGTCACGTGCGTGGAAAATACGTAGTCAGTTATGGAAAGGTTTCAGATCAAAACAACAGCGACGCTGTACATAGAAAAAGCAAGAAATTAAATGGGAATAACGTTAACAGTTGGACAGAGGGGAAACTAGCTGGTTTAAATTGTCACGTGCGTCGAATTACATAGCCCGTTATGGAAAGGATTCAAATTTAACTAATAGAGACGCTATATATCTTACCGAAAGTAAATGGAGATAACATTAAAAATAAAATTAAAATTAAGTTAAAAATTATATTGAAATAATATGCTAATGTAATAATATAGTACTAAAAATATTAAATAATAAATCATTAAAATTAAACTTATAATTCAATAAATTGTAATCACACCATTTATAAATTTATACAGTCATAAGGGTACTAATCATAACAATTTTTAAGGTCCTAATAATAAAAGGGGGGAATAAAGAAAGATGAAAAAGAATGTTGTTTTGATCTGAAACCTTTCCATAACTGACTACGTATTTTCCACGCACGTGACAATTTTAAATCTGAAAATGTTCCATCATTCCAACGGACAATATTTCGAAATTCCTGGCGGTTGTTCTCACTCATTAAGCTATACAACTCCGCTGATGAAGGTCCGTTTTTCTCGGATCTGAAACCTTGGTCAGGATGTTGTAACTTTTTGTTTAATATATATATATATATACATATTTTATCAAGAATATGAATTAAATAGCAGAAAATTATATATTTTAATATCTGTAAAAATGATGTATGCATCATCATTTTAACTGTGATACACTATTATTTATTCATTATAATTAACTTATAATGTATATATTTTTATATGATTATTTTACGTCCCGGTTTCTAACAATGTTGTTAGCTGTCAAAAAGCGACAGACAATATATATATATATATATATATATATATATATATATATAGAGAGAGAGAGAGAGAGAGAGAGAGAGAGAAAGAGAGATACGAACATCAATGATCAAAATTAAAATATGTGTTAATTTATCAAGTAGTATAGCAAAAATATGAAAACATTATTTTCCTTTATCTATTAATGTTCAAAGATAAACTTTTTTCATCGGAGGAGAAAAATCAGTAAAAATGTCTTAGTGGATAGCATAAACTTGAAAATATAAAAAGTTTTGAGGCCAAGACAAGCACGCGTACAATACGGTTGACTCTTTGAAAGCTGTCATCGTGAAAGAATTTGCCGCTACAAACATAAACCTGGTTTCCAAAGCGTATGACTTATTGTGAGTACATTGAAAACATTGTAGAAAGTAATTCTAACTTGGTCCCAGTTTCTACACCAATCAATGTATATATATATATGTATATATATATATATATATATATATATATATATATATATATATATATATATACATATATATATCAGGTAGAAAATAAAGTAATGTCGTATTTTTACTTCATCATTTTACAGCCTCCTAAGTTGTACACCGTTCTGAATTTGTTGGTCAATTTGTGTATTAATATCATGCGTTGCCTTTCAGATATAGTAATTAGTTGGAAAGTATTAAGTTTAACGGTCTCAGCCATCAAAAAAGGATATTAGTTTGAAGCATCTGCGGCATTGTATGCTCTATGAATTAAAAAAAGGAAACTCAGCTGCAGAAGCTACAAAGAATATTTGAACTGTCTATAGGATAAATGTTCTTAATGATCGAAAATATCAATGCTGGTTTACAAAAATTTGTTCTGGAGACTTGTCAGATCGGCGATGTTCGAGAAGGCCAACATCTATTCATATAGACGCCATTAAGGACGCTGTGGAGGTCAATACAAAGTCAATCAGCAGATAATTAGCTCAACAATTCAATACAACCCATACCACAATTATTTCATGCCTTCACGGGTTAGGAAAAGTTTCTAAACTTGGACTCTGCGTTCTCCACTATTTGACCGACACTCAACGAAATCAAAGATTGACTGTTTGCACATCTTTGCTTTCCAGGAATCATCGAGAACCATTTTTTTCAAATAATTGTTACTGGAGATGAAAAATGGGTTCTTTACAAGAATACCCAATGCAAAAGACAATGGTTACACGGAAACCAAAGTCCACAGTCTGTTTCAAAACAAGGAATGCACCCAAATAAATGTATGTTCTCTTTATGGTGGTACATGAAAGGACTAATTCATCATGTGTTACTAGAACCTAATCAAACAATCACACCAGTAAAATATTGTTCGCAGGTAGATGATCAAAGAATTGATTTATCAAAAAAATGACCAGCATTACTCAATAGGAAAGCGTAGTGCTTTAGCATGATAACGCGAAACCTCACACAGCAAAACTTACTCAGGAAAGGTTCATGAGTTTCAATTGGGAAGTTTGGCCTCACCGCCTTATTCGGCTTACATTGCTCTATCCGACTACCATCTTTTCTAGTCGTTGCAGCATCACTTATACAATAACAATGACTTTAATTTGTTTTTCTCTAAAAAATCAGAGAATCTTTTTGAAGAAGACATAAATAAGCTAGTTAATCGTTGCAGAGAAGTCAAAGAAAACAAGGAAAATTATTGTAAAGATTAAAAATGCCTTCATGGGGATTATTTTAAGACTTATTGAAGTGGCTTGACGTCCAGGCATTCTACTTCTATTATGGAAGGAATGATGCATTATAAAGCAAGTGACGTCATGCTGTGTTAGTTCTACCATTACAGTGCTCTACTTTTTTACGAGGAGCGACAAATATAAATATGTGTTATATATATATATATATATATATATATATATATATATATATATATATATATACATATGTATGTGGCGTGAGATATCTGCGACTTTCATATCTGTAGCCGTGTTTTCGTGATACCATATATTCAGAGAAGATAATTATGTTTGGCTCTCTACAGTGGAAACACCGAAATACAACAGCAGGTGTGTAAGACACACAGACGTTTTGAATAAATATTTATGAAGTATTACTTCGTATTAAGAACTTTATGAAGAATATTGGTTGAAATGCATGGTATTAATACTGTATTATATATATATATATATATATATATATATATATATATATATATATATATATATAATTAGTATTGCTGTTTCATTTACATTTATAAACTACTAAGTTCTTTGTGCACGTTGGATAGAAAACTGCCACAATTTCGTCTACTTTAATTTCATTCGAAAATTAATGAACTGGGGTATAGTCATAAATAAATTATTCTCGTATATTTCAAAAAAAATTCTCTTTAAATATATATAATATTTATAGTTAATATAGAAATAAAAATAACTATTAGTTTGTCATGTAACTTATATACCAATACGTTATAAAATAAGGTGGAAAAAGAAAATCAACTTTCCTCTAAATGTTAGCAGACAGGCATAAATATTAGAAAGTTAGATAGAGAAGGTGCAGAATTAACTAGATCGCTATTACGGCTAATTAGAACTATTTGAATAGAATTATTTTCAGAGGAGTTTCGCATGCAGTGTGTATCATTAACGCATATAGAAAAAGATTTAACAAACCAAAGTTAGATTAACTCAGATTTCGTATAGTAATATAATTCATGAATATAGTTTTAAGTATTTACTTAAACAGTGCTCAGTATATTAGTAGAGCTTAGTAGTAGTATAACAATATATTTATAGAAAGTGAGGTACACAGAAACGATTGTGTGTAATTCAAGGCGATCCTTAATACCAGCTTATATAGTGTACGTGTCTACTCTCTGATGGGGGGGGACGAATGTTACCTTTGACATTCTGCCAGTCGCAGTCAGCACTGACATAGCTGTATTTAAGATAACAATTAAATTGAATTTTGTGAAAGGCTATTACAATAGTTTATATAGATTTATGAAATTTTAACATTTAAATGTTACCATACTGCTATACATACACCTATTTTTGTATCGAGTCTCACTTTCACAGCACTGGTTTCAAATAATTTTCTCAGCAAATTAAAAATGTATTAAATTAAATATTTTTAAAGAACAAATTAGTATTATTTCATTAATAATTCTAATATTCTTATTATGCCATTTGAATATTTTGTAACGTCTCGGTCATTTTATAACCGACAAAGGGATAATTTTATGCAACCCAGTGTCAGAACATGTAATTTGATGGGTGACATATTTTTGTAATTTCTGAAAATCAGAAAAAGTCCTTCTCTTAGTTGAAGTGTATACAAAAGCTTATCTACAATGGTCTGGCTGCAACTTCTGAAGTATTAGCAAAAGAAGTATTGGAAATCATGTTTTACATGGTGGACCAGAATTTTTACTTTAAATGATCCTAGTTGCCAGATAAGAGGCGATATCATAAATATGAAAACATGTCCGATATGTTTAATATAATAAATTGAAGGTAAACAGATGTTAGTAAAATAGGAAGTAGTAAAAGGTCCTTACGAACATGAACACACCTAGTTTAGTAAATTATCAAAATTAACTCACATGGCAGTTTACCGAAGAACAATTGGGTGACAAAAAGTTACTGATTGTTTTAAAATATGTTTTTATTGGGGGTAATGTAACTGTTGATACAGTTTATCAACAGTTACATTACCCTCATTATTCAATGAAGAGGATACCGCAGAAACTTTAATTGTATTTAAAAGGTTTTGGGATTTTGAAAACTTGTCAGTGTCCAAAAGATTTATAGCGGCATTAAATCAGTTAGTGTAACTTTGTTAACTAAACTGCTACTTAAATTAGAGGTTGATGTCAAAGTATACAACATTGATCCAATACATAATTGTTCAAAATATGTGGATTTTCTGGATTAATTAGTACGCAGAATATTTTAGCAAGTTTAAAATCCCACTAGATACCACAATTCAGTGTTTTTCCTGTTTTATTATGTTTGATGTTAAATTGAACACTTGAAGAGATTATTTTACAAAAATCTTCCTCAGTTTCTGATATGCATCATTAACTATGAAAAAAAGAGCATGGGTTTATATTGCCCAACATATATTTTTTAATTGTTGTTTGTTTTATTCACCTTAAGCAACACAAGAACCAGTTTTTAAAATTAAATTAAAATATTATTTTTTAAATTAAACTGTTTATAGAATGTTCATGACAACATAATCAGTATTGGTAATACATACTTGTTTAAGCAGTTATTAGATATGTTTTCAATTTCCCCCCATTTTTACATTCATTATATTGGTTCGATGTTCTTGTGAATTATAAAATTATATTATTAAAACTGTGTATAATATGCATTATCGTATCATGAAGAAATAAGAATTCGCTTAATCTTCTGTATAACAGATTGTACACGTCACAAATATCACAAATTTGGTAAAAATTATGAAAATTGTTTTTCTGAACATTATTTTGTTCATAAAGTATTTGGTTTTCTAAAATGTCGAACTTGCTTTCTGATTGTATAGGCATCATCATAATCATTATTATAATTATCATCATTATAATAATCACCATTTTTATAATGGTGATTATAATAATAATAATAATAATAATAATAATAATAATAATAATAATAATAATAATAATAATAATAATAATAATAATAATAATAATAATCAGTAGCAGCATCGGTTTAACATCCATTTTACATGCTGGCATGTGTTGGACGGCTTTTAGTAATTGACTTCCAAGCTAACTTTTTTCTGGACAGGTCTTAATTTATTCTTCTTTCTTTTAAGTCGATGTTGTCCTTTTCTTCCCATGTTTTCCTTGTTTTCCTTTGTGTGCTGACCCTTCTAAATTAATTGTTCTACATTTACAAAAACAGAAATTGTCATCAATTCGATCAATGTGGGAACACCATCAAACCTTTTTGTTCAGTACACATCTCCCTATACTTTCCAGATTTTATCTATCGTATCACTCTCATGTTATTTCCCTTCTTTCAACGCTTGCCCTCAACTCTTACTGGCAAGGTTTACCTTCCATACATCCCCCCACTGTGTGCACATGCCTTATAGACTCTTCCCTTTGAAGACAATGGTAACGCTCTGGTGATTAGTAATAGCAAACGTTTTCATCCACTCGTAATTCTAGGTATCACACTAGCATCTGCTCCACTAATATCACCAAGGTAACAACATTTAATAACATATATTATATTACTTATAATCAGTAAATCAATATACACAAAGTGAGTCTTGATTTTCTTAATATCTAGAAACACACACAAATATATATATATATATATATATATATATATATATATATATATATATATAGTTAGGTATGTGTATATATGTTAATATACTTGTATGCATAAGATTTACTTTTGAAAAGGCGCAAAGAGTGAGTGTAAGTTAAGATACTTCCTATTTTAGAGAAATTTTAATGATAACTATTAAATATCAATTCATAATTAGTTACTAAATTTCAGTTTCTGTTTGGTTTTTGACGTTTCTTTTATATATTTTTAAATAATTCAGTTGTGTCATGTACAGGGTCGGGCAGATAGATTGGGACTAATTTAAAATGCTAATATCTTTTTTTTATTTTTGATCATATGATTACAGTTATTTTTACTTAGGATCCTTAAACCCTTTATTGCAAGATAGCATAATTATATTTACTCAAATTTGTTTTAATATGGCGGAATTAGCACGAAGAATAACTATATGCGAAATTAGACGCGCCGGGAGTTCTCCTTCGGACATTGTTAAGAGCACTGGCTATGCTAAAACGACTGTCTATCGGGTTGTGGCAAATTTCGATGCCGAATGCAAGGTTGAGAGAAGTCGGCACAGTAATCGTAGTGATCGAAATCGCACAAAACCTTCCTGGTGCGACTGAAAACGTCGATAAAGGCAGACCCAAATCCGTCGATGTTGAAACTGGCAAAAAAGCGTAATGTGAGTCGCAGAACAATCAGCAGAGCAATCAACGAAGACCTTGGGATGCATTTTTACGTTAGGAGACGCCGTAATCTCCTCACTGAACGTTCAAAAGTTATCAGAGTTGAAAGATACCCCAAGCTTCTCAACCATCTGAAACATAAATGAGGACATGTGCGCATTTTTGTTGATGAGAAAAAGTTAATCGTTGATGAGGTTCCAAATCGCCAGAACAATCGAGTTATTGCCTGTGACCCTTCGGAAGTTCCTCCTGTGATGCAGAGAGAAGATCCTGCTTCTGTGATGGAAAGGTGATGCTTCCTCATTTCATCGAAGCGGGTCTTAAAATCAACACAGCTGAGTATTTGAACATTCTTGATAATGGATCCGTAGAAACTACGACCCTACGAAAGTCATGCTCATCCAAGACTCGGCACCAGCGCATAGATCAAAGAAAGTCCAAGATTTCATGTAGGAGAATCTTCCCTTGTTTGTTCCGAAGGATATTTGGCCCAGTAGCTCTCAAAATCTAAATGTTTGCGACTAGTATCTATTCGGCGTCGTCGAGGGACAGACTAATGTCAATCCACACCCAAATACAAACTCATTGAAGACATCCATTCAACGAGCATTTCGCAATCTCGATGCCAATAACATAAAGAGGAGCTGTTCACGGTTTCGTAAAAGAATCTCCAAAATATAATGAAACATTTTCAATATTCCCCATATATTTAGGAAGGCTTGTGAAAGATCTGCCAGAGATGTAGGTAAGCCTTGGCCCGCCAACTATATTCATCCGGCACGCGACCGTTCGGTCTCAGGAAATTACTATTTAAAGATGTATATCGCAGCTGGAGATACATTTAAAACCTTGTACAATGTATTTACTCTGTAAACAGATAAGAGTAATCGTTAACTAAACAATTATGTCAGTACATTTATTCCGACCCCTGAGTTACCACATCGTTCATACAGTTTTCTTAACTTTTACTTATAAAGTGTGGTATTATCTTATTCTAAAAAATATCAAATTAATTAAAAGACACCAATAAACATGTTCTTCAAAGATTTCGCCTAGAACTTTAAAATATTCTGTGTCAAACGCTTTTGCTGAATTTCGTGGATACGGTGATAAATGTTCCCACCCTTTCCGAGCAGAAGATGCACACATATAGATGCGCAGATACGCATAAATTATTTATATATTAGTATTATGTACTATACATACATACACACACACACATATATATATAGATATATATATATATATATATATATATATATATATATATATGACATATTAAGTTTTACAACGTCCCATCATAGTATTGTAATTGTAAAATGTTTAATTTTATGAATTACTAAACGAAAATAGCTTACGTGATTTTAATACTGTTTAATTTTAGTTATTTGATTTTTATGTACACATTTTTTTTTAATTATAACATTAAAAGTAATAATAATACCGTGTATTATTTAGATTATTCGGACATTTTTCTTAAGTTCGATGTTATTTTTACAACGTTTCGGGCGATGTAACCCCCAACTATCTTCAGTACAAATTTTCGAACTCTAGAACCTCGATTGCCAACCTTATGTCAACCTCGGGAATTTATACAGAATTTCGATCAGAACTCGATATCCAATCAACGAGCGTGGATTATTCCGTTATATTAACGATGATCGCGTAGAAGTTTTAAATCCTTTTTTTATTCTTAGTTATTCTTCTAACCTCTAGAATACTGTCATGTTCAACATTGTTTCTCAATAACTCTATCTGTTTCGCAACGTGTACAAACACAACACGAGTACTACACGATTATTTGTACAATCTTAAACCAAACGCCATTATAATAAGCAAGTGGCTGTTTATTCTTATATCAGTAGTTTTATTATTTTTATGTTTCGGATTGTTTTTAACATTTCTGTTATTGACATTTTCATGAAGTTACATCCTTTGCACTCTGCTGCCTGGTTAAGCTGCGTTTTTACTTAGTCGTAAGCTTTTAGGAATTTCGAAGTGAGAGCTGCGCTAGATAGCGTTTATATGCCCTAAATAATATGTGCAGTGCGAAATTACCAAATAATTACCGAGAACGAGACTTTCCTTGACGAATAAAACTCATTACAACAGATGAAGCTATGTAAACTATATAATTAACAACACAAACTGATCTCATAATTATTGGTCATACAGGCTGGGCCACTTTAAAGTATCCCTTATACTAGTCGACTGGAAAATGTACGTAGGAATGAGGCACTGGAAGTAGGTGACCGTTGTTTCGGGAACCTAAACGACAGTGTGTGTCTTTGAAGTGTTATTAAAAACGCTTTACATGTTGTAGAGGTTTATGCGCGTAGTTACATCGTGGATCAGCACGTTTATATTGATTTTACGGGTGTTATATCTAATCCCGATTCAAACCGTGGGGGGATATTTTATGTAACGGGACGTCAAAGCATTTTTTAGATTTTCAGACAAATACTATATATGTATTAATCCTCGTCTCAAAAATTCAGATACGATATAGTTTATTGATTTTGACTCCCATTCGTATTCGCATTTCCACACAGCTTCCACCTAATTGTTCGGTGTTGGATTTTCATGGCATCGTTCATACACAGTATATACTTGTCCAGTGCCTGTAAACTCAAGTAGGTCTAAATTAATTGGTTAGTGGGTGAAAAACATGGAGGATTTCCGGAGCAAATATGTTACGAATAATAAACTGACAGAAAATGTGTTTTAATGTTGAATAATTCGCTCAGCTATTCCCATTGATTTATCATATGTATATGATGCCATTTGTGTTTCCCCTCTGATTATTCTAGTAGTAGATACGCATTTGCTTCCTATCCAATATTACTTGTCTAGCATTGCTCCTTCTTATTACACTGCTTACCGCATTAGTGCGTCTTTAGGCGGCAGTAATTAGCCTCTGTTTTCTGTTATATATCTCACCATGTCTTTGAAATATATTTTTATTTTACATATCAGACAGTATCATCCTACTTTACAGCGTATTGCGCATAACGAATGTGTAGCCTAACATATATATCATCATCAAGGACTGAATATTATTTTTTTCTGTATCAGTTTATATGAAGTTAGTTCTGACTCTGATGCTGTGTGCAGTTATAAATAATTTATTCTCGCCATCCTTTCAACTGTCATTTCCACATCCATGCCAATGGTTTCTCATGCGAAATTTCTTTGGTTGTTCCTTTATATAATTCATGCAATAGATTCTCTTTCTATTTCATTTTATCTATTTTTATTTCCAGTTTAATTTCCATTTGCAGGTAAATCTTGGTACATGCTTTAACCGCACGAAAACAACTTCTCTTTTGTGTTTCATGTAATTCGCTAGTCACTTAGTTACGCCATCTATATACTGATTGAGTGGCATGCTTTACTTTACTAGTTCTTGCCTTTTTTATTATAATATTTAACACTCATGTTTGTTGGTATAATTAGTTCATAGTCATAATTTACCTTCTTCTTATTAATTCTTAAGTGTTTCTTTTATCCAGTATATGAAGTGCCCTAAGTACTTTACCAGAAATACTATATATGTGTACATTCTATTTATTAGGTGTCTGCTATACAATCTACTTGCTGGAAATGTTATTTTCAATCTAATAAATACTATTAGTATTATCAATTCCATCTCTTCTCAATGCTGCCTGGTTGAATATCTCCAAGGTGTTTTAAAGTTTTATTTGACTCACATTCTCTTGCTAGGTAACTTCTTTTCCTTAATACCCCCTGTTTCATTACAATAAATGCAGCTGTCTTTATTCCTAGGAATATTCCTCGATATAACATAACATCCTAATTGAGCTAATTGTGTTCCCACCACCATATCGTGTGTTGTTAATAATTCAAGATCATCGCCAAGGGTGATTTATTTCCCTTTGTATTTGTAAATATATATCATGAATTACACATTTAAGTATTTGTATCATCATTATTTTTACAATCAGAAATTTATATTTGATATATCTCTGAAGAATGCTTCTTTGTATCCTTAAGTGGAATTCGCCATCCAACTGTCAGTTCAAGTCTATATTGTTCTATTGCTTTTTCGATGAATTTAATAATTTTGATTAGTATTCTAAACATCTTCACATTCAGTTTGAGATAACCTGCCACTTTCTGGAATTTTGGTAAAGATTCCGTCCATTTTTTTGTATTTAATATCACATATTCTGCATGCTAGTAACACATCACTCAATAAGTCACGGACCTTACAAATAAAACAAAAACGTTTAGGGAACATTCGAGTTCATTCAAAAGCATAGTTTCCTGTAAACTATTTCATGTTTTTTTAGAACGATTATATTTAACCTGAAAATATATCTGAGTTTCCGATGCCACGTCTTCATGAGAACAACATCTTGTTAGCTGAAACATTCTTTTGAGGTCTGATAATAAGCGTTGGGGTCAGATCTGAAGAATTAGGTTTGTTCAGATGAACTTTAAAGTGTAATTAAGGCATTTTTCTAATTGTTTCAATAGACTTGCGACAACGTGAATTGTCTTCATGAAGACCATGTTTTCTCTTCATTGGGTGCCGTTTCGTGCGAGTTCTCCCTTAAAACGCACAAATAATTGTATATTTGTTATAAATGTTTCTTCCCTTCCCAAAGTAATAGATGAAAACAATACCTTACGAATCACTGAATACGGAGACCAAATCCTTGCCTGGTGAAGTTTGCATCTTTGCTCGCTTTGGACAGCTTTCACTTTCTGCGGTCCACTGAGCTGACGACCGTGACAACTGCACAAGTTAAGCGATATGAGTGTTTGCAACATTTCTGACTGTACCCCGCGTTTAAAGTCAGCATACTACAGTTAATCATTCTTTTCGACGAAGCAGTGTCTAAACAATACTTATTAAGTCTTTGATTTGTTTGAACAATATTTAATCTCCATCAGAAAGCATTTATCAACACACGATATTCAGATTGTTCCAATGTTTTTTAAAATCGCAACACAATGTTAAATAAGTGAAATTTGTAAACTAATACTCCGATTCATATAAGTCCCATTTGGGAGTTAGTATTTCATAAAAATATATTCATTGTTTTATCTATCTATACATCTATATGTCAGAACCGAAACTTAGGGATGTGCTATATTGCGTACTATTGCTTTTCCCTGTTTTAGTTTGTATATATGTATTTTGTCATACTTACATTTGGGCCCTTGAACATATGTGAACACATGTTTTATCCGTAACATTTACAATGATATAATCTGTCGCAATACCTTGACATCGACAGTGCTAATAACAACGTACAACGTTTCAGAGAAAAGATTACTAATCAGTTATTTCATGGTATGCTCATCATATTATAATTGGACACATAAATACCTACGCGTCTATATGCAGGTATTTATGGAGTATGCTGTCTCCGGGGTGCGTTTGCTTCGTAAAATAACGTGCAAATCTTGGGCAGCTAGCATAAAACTCTTATCGGGAATCAAGATACTGAGGCATAGTATATTTTAGACGCTAGTTTATTGATCATTGATATAGGCTTACTGTAAAAAGAACGAACACATTGTTTCAGAAACACGTGGATACAAATTGAAAACGACGCAAGAACGAATAGTTTACTAACATCTAAATATGGCCGTAAGCTAATAAAATTAAATAATATAAAATATTTTCATAGCATAAAAGATCATACTATTCAACAATTATTTAATTTCTTAAAATCATTTGTCTTCTTTTTCTTCCCGACGCGGTTTCTTGACTTAATCAAGGATTATTTTTCCTCAGATTATCAATCACGTAATGTTGTTTATTTGTTCTGTCGGTCAGGAGTGTGTCCATGTTAACTGCGCCTATTCCTACAATCTAAATTTTCGGCACGCCCGATCTTGATATTTAACAATACATTACGCTGCGAATAATAATAATAATAATAATAATAATAATAATAATAATAATAATAATAATAATAATAATAATAATAATAATAATAATAATAATAATAATAATGTCCAAAATACGATAAGAAGAGAAGTATGTGTAGACACGTGACTAAACCCCGCTTGGTCTACCCGCCTTCGAAGCAAAGAAAAGAAACAAGAAAATGGAATCGTTTGTTCAGTAGCTTTTTTTCCATTTTTAAACAAACAAAAATGCTTTTACCATGTATTTTCGCTTTTAATATTTAAAAGTAGTCAGATATGATGTACTTGCCCAAAGTCTAACAGAAAAATCAGTTTTACTTATGGAATTTTTTAAAATTATTGTCCAGATTATAAAGACTTTTATGTGTTTTATAATCCGGCATAAATGTATATGGTAAACATTGGAGGGGAATCTATTGTCTCCCCATCCGTCTGTCTGAGATTAGCCTATAAAACTTATATGTAGTTAAGTAACACACAGACACACATACACACACACATATATATGTATATATATATATATATATATATATATATATATATATATATATATATATATATACATATATATATATACATATATATATAATTTTTTAGTGTGTGTGTGTGATGCTGCACATGTCACCTTATTAAAAGGAGATAAACACTATCTCTGTGACAGGGTCACAGGCATACTAAGCCTGGGCCTAGTGTAGCCACATACACCAAGATATGAGTAATGCGAAATAATAAAAATGAGACCCGTTGGAAAGATCTGAGTGTCGTGATGGGCAGGTGCTCCCTCGATAGCCACCATGGGAAACCTGGTTCTCATTTTACGAATGTTGGCTCCTTTAATTTCAGGCCAAAAAATACGGACAAAACACAGGTAAGTAACCCCTCTAGTACCAGGTATGACAAGGACAAAAGGCAAACACTAGAAAGCAGTAATGCAATGAAAAAAAAACATAGGAAGAAAAGGGCCACCATGTAAAACAGACTGGTAATGCAATGCTACTACAAAAGTCGTCACCCCACAGAAAGAGGCGAACGGAAGCGAATGAAACATCTATGGAACACTACTACTGGCTACTATAGAACGGAACAAAGGATAGAAGACCAAGCAAAACAGATCTTCAAGAGAGGATACTTTTCGGAGATGGAACTGACAGATACGAAACAAAAGAGTGAAACAGAGAAAGAAACACCACCTGACGAGACACCCCAAGAAGAAGACAGACAAAACATTAACTCTGTAACGGAAGAGGTTGCACACTACAAAATCAGAGAACTCATCAAGGTAAAACTCACATAGGAAGATGTAAGAGAAGTGAAACACATCAAACGATAGATGTCCAAGAACAAAACAAATGTCTCATCTAGAAGGAACGAAGATTGGAAGAAGTTAAAAGTTGAAACAGAGAGAGTAAACGAAGTACTCGCGTACATCTCAACATACACTACCACATACCTAAACTACTTGATATATGCACGGCCAAAATCAGTAAGGATGAAACTAAGAAATGAAAAAAAGACTAGCCAAAAAGAAAATGGACTAACAAAGCCTATATGGAAAATACGACTGGAAACTTTGATAACTAAACTCCGGAACGAACCCCGATCACAAATCGCCACTGATTCGTAGTCGGGGATCTTATCCATCGGCCATAGCTAATTAGTTAGTAAATATAGAGGAACTTTAAATGTAAATAGCGAAATCGGCGGCTATGTACCAGGCAGTATATATATATATATATATATATATATATATATATATATATATATATATATATATATATTCTAAATACACTTTTTATTAAAACAAATGTGTAAGATACAGCTAAATAGTGTAAAACACAGTGAATGCATGTAAACATTGCCATGAATTCCTAATTTTTTTTGGGGGGGGGCGGAGGATGTATACAATTGTTTCGGCCTATATAGATTGTTTTTAGTATAACAACAAAAAAAGCGTCGCGCGTTTTCATCAATTAAAAATTATCAACGACATCCGACGTATTTGATTCTATCGCTAGTGCCCTTCTAACTGAATCACTAGAGAAATTGATGTTTTTTAAAATTTTTAGTACAACAACAACAACAATAACAACACACGTTGTCTGTTTTCGTCAATTCTAAAAGTATCAACGATATCGGAAGGCTGTGATTTTATCGCCCGTCACCTTCTACCTGACTCACTCAAAAGGAATTTTTTTTAGTACAACAACCAAAACAAAAGCGTCGTCTGTTTTCGTCAATGATCAAACTATAAACGACATTGGAAGGCGTTTATTTTGTCGCTCGTGCCATTCAAACTGCATCACCCGAGAGGAATCTTTTTTTAATTTTTTTATACTAAAAAGCGAAACAAATGTCGCTTGCATCGTCAGTAAGTTAATAATAACAAATCTTGTATTTTCACAAAAACTAAAAAAAATCGGTAACAAATAAATTGATATATAGATGTTTATATTTAAATCTGTATTTAACGTATGTTAATTCGCTATTTGAAAGGTATTTCGCCTCATATTTCTATTTGCACCGTTACAATTTAGAGGAGAACGTATATGAATCGATGTCTGTGCGTATATATATATATATATATATATATATATATATATATATATATATATATATATATATATATTTATATATATATATATTATTAGTGGGCATAGAAATAGCTGGTATAGTCCTAAGGCGCGATGCACCGCTACTCGACGAGATCTACACGTAGATTTTGTTCGATCATTTATCTAGCAGACGGTAACTTTTAATATATACTCTGCTCTCTACATCGTATTTCAGTAGTCTTTCTTTGGGTTGACACTGAAATGAGGTTTTGTAGAAGATCAATTCAGCGATGAGTATCAATTGATAGAGGTCAGGGCTAGATATACGTACTTCTGGAAGGGTACAGCGGGTGTAGTAGGCTTTGCTGTTCGTACAGAGTTAAGCAATAGAATTGAGCAGCTTTGATGATATGATTATGGATCTCCGTCTACTATTGAGTTGCAACTGCTTTCTGTTTATGCTGCAACACTTAGCAGCGAGAAGGAGGATAGCATGTCCCTCAAGCAAGTTATCTAGACGCTACAAATCTTGATTTTAAAAGTTTACAAAATATTTTTTCTATAGGACTTCAACACCCACGTAGACTGACTTAGGTAAATATGGCGTCGGGAGTGTGAATTGCGATAGTATTCACCTTCTACATGTTGTCTATTCATCTACAACACTTTTTAACATCAGAAGGCTACTGAAGGCGACTTTGCATCCACTAACAGTCAAAGCATGGCCACATCCTCGATTATATTATTACCCGAAAGCGATACTTTAAAGATGTGGGTACTGTAATAGTTATGCGGTGTGCATAATTTCGTGAGTGGTAAACGAAGCTCCATATCATGCGTAAATCTCGCTCGCAATGAGTAAATGTTCCCAAGCGCATTAATGTATATAGGCTGCAGAATATAAGTTCATCTGACGATCTTCAAGACGCACTCAAGAATGTAGTTTGATTGCACATAGAATCATTTCAGAACTGTGATCTACAAGTTCACCGTCGTACCTCTTGGTTTTATAAAGCGGAATGGTTTTATGGTAATTACTCCCATATTTACGAGATTCCAGAAACGAAAAAAGGTTGTATAAGCGATACATCATTGCACTCGAAAAAAAGCAGTGACTCTCTACCGAAATATTTCAAGAATGCAAAGTTGCCGCTTCAGCGCAATATTTTTAACATGAAGAATCAATGGTGGCTGGATATTTCTGAATAACGCAAAAAGTATATGCACCACTTTATTAGGCATTTCCTCGGGCAATACTCTTTATCTATGGTACCACTCATGCCCAAAGATGAACATCAAGGTCCTTGGATTAGGAAACGGTGGACTGAACTTTTTACCTATCTATTATACAATCCGTCATGATGGACGACCCCCCTCTTCTTGTGATTCGATTCATTATACAATCAACGAGAAGGAACCTGGCTTCAGTGGCATTCCTGTTGAGGTTCTCATTTTTGGAGGTGACAAGATTTCTGAAGAAAAGGTCCACTGTTGAACGTCTAACATGTGGATGAGTGTCTGTGCCTCAGCACTGCATAGACGCAACTTTGATTTCGTGATACAAGGGAAAACGAAACTTGATCGGCCTATAATATAAGCCGTCTTGAAGTCGTGGGTAAGGTCTTTTCAAATAGTTTGATTAACCAGTTTACTTCCTTATTCCAGCATGCGAAATAGACTTTAGATCAAGTCCTGGCACGATCGATTTTTTTGTAGACCTTCCAAAAGTTTTCTACACCGTAAATAGAGCTGTATTTTGGACAATCATTGGTAAAATCAACTAGGATTCGTAAGAATGTGTAAAAAGATTCACCAGTATATTAGGGTACGTATCCATTTCGGCGGTGCACTCTCTCAACATATAGCTATTAAAAACAATATTAAACAACGTGACATTCTTGCACCGACGTTGTTTTATATATTTTGCAAATACCTCTCTCCCACGCTTTTAATAACTGTAACGTCGTCGTTTCCGAACGTTTTATAGGATCTTAAACCTACGTCGATTTAATTCAAAATCCAAGATCTTTTTAACCCTTGTATGAGAGCTCGTCAATGCTGATGATGCGGTCTTTGTTGCCCACACCAAGGAGGATATGCATATGATAATATACCTCTTCTCTCGAGCGTGCACACCTTTGGACTCACCATCCATCTAGAGAAAACTAATGGAATGACACCAGTTTGCAGAACCCAACATTACGTCAAAACAACCAGATTAAGTGTAGTTGGCTAATTTGTATATATTGGTAGCAGTCCTTTTCGAGATGGATCCTACAACCCTGAAATACTTCTAAGAATGTAAAAGTCTTCCAAAGCGAGTTTAATCAGACACAGGAAGTACCATAAAAATAAAACTTTGTGTGTACGAGTAATACGTATGGTATGTTCTCTTGCATTCTTCGGAGACGTGAACTACGTATCGCAGACACATCAGGGTTCTGGAGTAGTTCCACCAAACATGTCTTAAGCTGATCCTAAATATTAAGTGACAAACATATACACCAGACACTTATGTTGTAGATCACGCTGGAGTGCCGAGAATAGAAGTGCGTATATAACGTAGTCAGATCCGCTGGGTAAGACGCGTAGTTAGGATAGGAAATTACAGGTTCTCTAAGCCATAGGAAACTCTGTATGGAAAACATCCGAGACACAAACCTAAGTTACGTTTTTAAGAATTTCATAAAAGCAACCCACAAACCCTTTAATATGTACGTGTAGAGCTGAGAGATTATGTCTCTGGTGCAATTGGTCTGGAGCAACTGTGTTATATTAGATGTATGTGGGAGATTAGGGGCAGAGCGCATACAGTATTCCATTTTGAAACGTACTGTACGGAAGCAATCAATGTCAAACGTCACAGGCACATTTCAACGTTCTAATATAGGTGGTGTATGAGTCTGTCTGTCAAAGGCTGGTCTACTGAGTCACATAAGGTCCTGGAAATGTCAAGCCTTGTATTCCGTATCTGCAGCATGAGATGTAAAAATAAGTCGGACCTGCTGAGCCAAATATCTGCCCACAACCGGACATTGACATCGTGTAGCCATAGCTTTCCTCTGAAAAGAAGTAGAAATCACACACACACACGCACACACACACGCACGCACACACACACACCCACACGCACACACACATATGTATATATATATATATATATATATATATATATATATAAGGGGTGTACATTCTGCAGATGCTAACAAAATGTGCATATTGCAGACTTGGAAGTTATATATATGCATATATATATATATATATATATATATATATATATATAAATAAATATACATATCTATATAAACGTGATTAAACCTGACTTCTTTAATACTACTACTACTACTACTACTACTACTACTAATAATAATAATAATTATAATAATAATAATGATAATAATACTTGAAACAGCAACAGTTATAATTAGTTAGAGGTTTACTCATATTAAAAGTAGTATAATAGCTTGAACGATAATCCCAGGCAATTTAACAACATTGGCAACAATAATAACCTCAATAAAGATACTTAAACTCCTATATATATATATATATATATATATATATATATATATATATATATATATCTGCGTTTTAAAGCCTTAATTATTATGAGTTTGCCGTAAATAATATGAAATAGAAATCTAAGATCATATCCCCATACTCGCACAAAAGAAAGCTTTATTAGTACGCATACAGAATGAACTAGATAACTATAACTTATTTTTATTATGAAAGTTTCTTTTCTGCAATAGTGTTATCTATTGTTATTACATGTAGTATCTCCGTTATTCCTCCTCACATAGATATTAGCATGCAAAAAGATAGGAATTGTTTAATTAATAAACATTTGATAACTTTTCAGGTGCATTTTACCTAATCCTAATTAAATAAGCATTTCTATCTATGAAGTTTAGTTTTTCTACATTTTTTTCGAACATTAGATTTATATATATATATATTAATATATATATATATATATATATATATATATATATATATATATATATATATTAGTTTTTTTTTATTAGTACATTCCAGTTGTTAACGTCTTTGGTTTACCACTTGAATATATGCTTAAATATATTCCTTTAAGGTTATCCAAATAAAGAGAAATTAAAAAGTATATAATAATTTAATACACAAACTAAATTAAGCTCATAATCTTTTTATCAATAATTTTACCTTATCGGGGTCTTATAAGATATTAGAAAATGATGATATACCTAGTCCTTGGTTCCTCTACGAGCCCGATTCTAATGATGACGGCTTTTATAATAAAATGATAAACTAATTTCTCATGATCATAAATCGTACTTATTTAATACTAGCAAATGTACGGTTCATTTGGTCAAATATTTTTAATATGCTGAGATGGTAACATGAACGAATATATACGACATTACCGACCTAAATGCCTGGGAGGGGTCTTCCATAACGACAGCACACATGCTACACATACGTTTCATTGAGCATTACAGATATTATATTAGTCTGAAATAGTATATTAAGCTGAATTAAGCATTACTATATAGTACCATCATGCAATATTAATAGAAGTAATAGTATAGTTTCTGTTTCAGACGGACAGATAATCCTGATTAAAAATATGTTATTAAAGCTATTATTAAAATATACATCATTTATAATTTTAACTATCTATTACAATTGACTTGACTTTACGCGCGAATCTCCGTAACCACTATTCTAGGAAACGCCTTGAACCTACTATAGGCCAACCAAATTAGCAGGGCAGCCGATGAAACTTTATGATGTGAATATTAGTTTTGAACAACGCCATTTTATTAATTAACTAGTATTTGTTGTGTTTTAATACATTTTAATTATTCAAGAAAAATTATATAGTAAATATTATTTTTTAAATGTTGGTATTAATTTATTTTGTGTACACTTACTTATTTTTTGTTTATTTAAAAAAAAAATTCAGTGGCGGAAAATATTGATTACTTTCTTCTCATAATTGTTTAATGCAGACTTGACGAAACTATGAAGACCTGATGTCCTCCGGAGTATAATCAGAGAGAGGTTTTGGTATAGCTAGATATTCGATCTCTAGTCAGCATTCTGGTCTTAGCTTGTGCGTCCAGCCAGTTATGTAAACTATATGTTTTCGAATCTACAACGTTTCACGTCTCTACCGTGATAGGGCAACATATAAATATCCGTAAGAATGTATGTATCCAAAAGGTATCCAAATAGACATTTTCTTTCCCTAAAGTTGCGGTAAATGAATCAGTAGATCAGACTAAGTAGAACATCAGCTGTTCATTTCCAGTGAGAGATCGCTGGTAGCAACTTGTGTGAGAATCCCTACTAGAGTAAAAAATAAGTCCGAGAAATAAAATAAAAAACTGTACATTTATCACCTTTTTCCCAAAGAAATGTGTGGTAACTACACCCTTCTGTAGCAGAGAATGTGGTAATATCCAGTAGGAATCGCATCATCGGAACTTAGACTGGAAGGAAACGGGATCCTTGCATATTTAGGAGACTTTTCTTTCAAGTATAATTCAAATAAAACCACCGGCCGTTATCACTAAATGTCACCGGTAGTAGTAACACGCTGACAACTCCATACTTTAACGTTGTGTAAGGTTTCTACACTGTTAATTTCTGATAATTATGTGTCATTAAACTAACTACGACGTTGGAAAGGCTGAGGTGTATAAGACGAAAACGAAACACTTGTCTTTCTATTGGGGAACTCTGGTCACATTTTTTGGAAGAATCTTTTACTTACAGACGTTTTCAAAATTGAAGACTTGACACACAGGAGAGGATTTTGATCGCTTATTTTATTTCATGTGACATACTGTTTATTGCATGTACCGGGTGGCGGCGTTCTGAACACCCCTCCCCCACTGTTAGCTCTGATGTCTGTTTGATTCCCCAGATGATATTTATCCATTAGTTTGTTTTTCTGTACATTTCTGAACTTATCCATAATAGAGTTCGTTTTGACTTTTACAATCCCGGTAACTAAAAATAGCGTCATCTTATATTTGAAATATGCCACTAATTATTCAACTAAGCCCATTGTTAATTTAAATTCCACTTAGCGTATTTTTATATCCAATTACTATCGCTACAAGAGAAATATCGTTATAATAACGAGTGCTGCATTGACATAAGTCAATTATAATAATAAAGGAATAGTACGGTAACTAGTGCATACTTGCTGTCACATAAATTGTAGAGTAAACACGTTTTTTCACCATCAATGCATCACTGGACACGATTACTATCTTTTTCTCCAACGTTATGTGTAGACATGTAAGATGTCTGAATTAAAACATTGGTACAGAACAATATCTATATGTTCTGACATAACAGACTCTGCTAAGCTGGCCGATCGTGAAAGAAAAAAATTGGATCGAATAGCACGAAACTAATTACGATAGAAAAAACTGTGTGCGCTCAGAGCGATAGCCATGAATTGGAATGAACAGAATGGAGGCATATCCTTATATAAAGAACATGTGCAATAGCAGTAATTGCGTGGATATTGCCGCGGATGAATGAATCGAAACAATCGCAACGTAATCATAAAAAAGTAATAAAAACAATCAACTAGGGTAATAATACTGCTTAAATGGAAATGAAGAAATACACTTTATTAAAAATATAGAAACAGTGAATGGACATCATTGTTAATTAATATATTTTCTTTGACAGAGTACAGATAAAAATCAAATCTGGAAAAGTTATGGGAGGATTATGTTTACACTGAGAACATATTGCACCGATTAGTATGAGATTATGAACACTCTATTTAAACATTCGTAGTTTTACTTGCTGATATTAGTGTTTTCCATACTCTTTTAAAACAAGTAACTTACACATCAGACATATTTGAGCTCTGAGAGAATAAGAAAGCGAAATTCAGAGCGCACAGAGCGAATGTGTTTACATGATTATATATATATATATATATATATATATATATATATGTTAATAATTTTATTTAAATAATTAATATATATATATATATATATATATATATATATATATATATATATATATATATATATATATATATATATACATTAGTTATTTTATTTAGATAAAATACATAATGTGGTCGCCGAGCATACAAGGGGTTGGTCTGTCTTGTCATTTGAGAATTAAGACAAATTTATGGTTTTTTTCTGTTCCCGGCAAAACTTATCTGTTCCCGGCAAAACTTTGTCATTCAAATGAAGATAATTAAAATTCTCAAAGAATGTACATGTAATACAACAACAATAATCTTGGATGCTTTATCTATTATAACGAATATTGATGTCGATTTGTCAAATTGAACATTGATTGATAATTGCGTCATATATTTCAACCCAAGTTGCTTGCATAATGTGACAATACTAATCATGAAATGAACATTGCTAGCTTGATTTTACGGGAAATAACTGTGCTTTCATTAGAACAAATAAAAAAGCACTAACTTATTCAACTGCATTCATTTCTTGTCTAACTGTCCTATCCGTAAGATTCTACCTACTTGCAGACGAATTCTTAATGTGCAGAATAATATTTTGTTATTTCCTGGAAGATTAGCAAAACGATATAAATGATATTAGGAATGACGCCACTAGCAGCAACTAAGTTGCTGTTAAACGCATTCGAAACCAATTTCTTGAAAATATCGACATAGCGTTTTACAGTGTAGTCCGAACTCTTTTTATCCCTGTAGAAATGTGAAAACAATAAAACGAAGAAATAATGCGGCAATACAAAGCAAATTTATTGGTTTCAGTTTACAAACTTTAATAATAGAAAAGCAAAATCAGAATACTGGAATAATGGAGGAGCAAATAATAGAGTAATAGAATACATGCATCCTTTTCATTGTTTCAATTCCATTGACGCCGTCACACAGCGATTTTTGTGTATGAACCGATTATTCTTGTGGCACAAAATGATATGACGCCATAACCTGTGTTCCAGTAATTATTTCTCTGTTATGACTTTTGGTCGGAGTATCAATAATTTTGGACAACAGATGAAATCTACATACATTTCTATATAAATGGTTCGAAATATGATAAGTATTTTCAATAGGACAATTATATGTTTAGAAACAAATAGATGTTTCCACATTTGCGACCACCGTTCACACATGCACAAAAGTACGCATATGAATGTCAAAGACGGATATCCTAACTTGAAAAGCAGTATCGATTGTTTGGATACATTTTCGAATGATTTACATCGGTATACGACTATTACAAAATGTATAGAACCATTTTTAAACGATATGCATCTTTTTATCATACTGTACATTACTCTAGTCAAAACACACACGCATAAAAGACAACATACTTTCAGAAAGTTGCTGAAATACTCATTTAGGGATAATTAACCGTCTATAAAATAGCGTTCTGTGATGTGGAAAATCACAGAACCAGTTGTAGAAAGCTATCAATTACCGGAAAGAATTGAACCACTGAATGGGAAAATGAGTAAAAGGCTAGAAGGTGGGGAATATGCAAGTGTTTTCCAATGCTTTAGACGGGGTGAAATCAATACCCATTCAACAAAGATTGTCTACGAGAAGAAGGAAATTCACAGAGGACACATAATCAAATATAATGAAATGCCTCCATATACGAAACACCTACATTTAATCTGAAAACAACGGGATCGATGATTAAATACATAAAGAGGTGAACAGAAAGAAATGGACATTTAAAAGCTAATGACCAAATACAAACAACATTAGTAATAATGTAAAAGAATATGATTCTTGAGCAGAGAAAATGCACTACGAATTCCGAGGAGGACTGCAATTATATACTTGAATCCATATAGATAAATAATAAGGTCAACATATTAGGGGTATTAGAGGCAATATCTATATGGATTATGCATTTTAAGAACAAAAATATGACTGAAATAGTGAGCATGTTATTGTCACTTAGATCCGGAAAATAAACTGTGCGGAATAGAATGACATGCACAAATCGATATTGTGGCTTATTTAACGTTGACACAAAATACTAATTGTAAACGAGTCGCTGTAAACCTTTAACTGAACACACGTGATTTTACTGCCTCCCGCCCCTTAATGACAACAATATGAACCATTCTCACACTTAAAAGTACTGCACTAATTGTAATCGTTGCCGAATAATGAACTGTCCTTGCCAATGGTAAAATATATACATAACGAAGTGACACTGACCATTCATAGTTCAAAACACAGATTGAAATATAAAGGCAACATTTTAACCAACACCAACGGAGCTGGGACAATTTGAGTGATGCGTAAGAAACAAAACAATTAATCGTCCTTTTCACACCCTACAAAAATTAGAAGCAACAATATCAACGGAAGCAACAGCAACTGTCCGTAGAGGGTTGGAAAGGATGAAAAGATAGTCTAGTGACAGAACTATCTACATCTCGAATTGTGACGGATGCAAGAATATTTGAAAAATTGAGACGATTATTGTAACTCAGATTCTAGAGAAAACCACACGAACTTATCAGCTACTAAATAATATACAACGGGATTTAAATGGAACATATACTATTTTAATCCGAGGATATTTATTCTCAATTATAATCCATCAAAAGCCACTAGTATATTATCAGCGTGAAATAAATGATAACTCTTCTTGCAAGACTTTAATTGATTATGACTACTACTACTAGTAGTAGTACTAGTAGTAGTAGTTGTAGTAGTAGTAGTAGTAATAATAATAATGGAAGGCAGTAACCTGACCTCCAATGAAAGTGTGCGGAGTGTACAGAAAGCTTGAGCAGGCTTATAACCATTTACATTCCAGAAAAGACTAATGATAAATTCCAACGATAAATCTCCCCCTCTTATGAAGACAATTAAATGTCATGTTACGTTTATGATTTATAAATCATAAACGTAACATGACTTTTAATTTTTTTTCATAAGAGGGGGAGATTTCTTTAATCTGGGGAGACTAGTTTTAACTAGAATGTAAAAAAACACCACGCGTTTTTGTCAGTGAAAAATTAATAATGACAACTTCTCTGAAAACACTTCGTGCATAAATACTAAATAAAAAGAGGAAATTTGAAATACAAAGATATACATGATAGCCGCGCAAAAAAGATAGAAAAGATGTAGAAAAGCATAAAATATAGATCTATGGACAGCGAGAAAAAACGGTAAAGAACATGAGTGAATACAGCAACTAGTCCCAAACAACTATAGAAATACACATGACTGGAATTTTAATGTAGGTTACTGAGAACTGTGCAAGCTATTGGGTTCAGAATATACAGTCGTAATTTGATCTTTTCACAAGGAATGGAGAGCGCCATCCCGTATTTCACTCATTTTACCTGATTTTAAAAGTATTAACCTCATAACATCTTTTAGTTATATGAGGTAAACCTTTTACAATGCTTATTATTCGTTTCTTGTAACTGGATGTGACTGTTTGTTTTTACTGTTCAGTTTCTTGGTGTTTGCCTTTTAATGTATAATGCTTTAAAATAGCTGACCATCTATATGCCATATCTTGAATCCGTCTACGAATTGACTTTGGATGTGTCTATACTTCGACTTCCTGATGAGGTAGGTTGTTGGTGTCAATATGCTACATAACCTGTGTTTAGTAATGGCTTCTCTAATGAGTTTTTACGAACGTATCATCTCTTATCAAGGCTCAAAATCCACATGAGTATAAGGGTTAAAATACACATGTATTTTAACCCTTATACTCATGTGGCTGGTAAAAGTTAGTTTCATTCGGGATTGTTATTAAATCATAGAATGATGTGATGTTTAATTTACTACTATAGGTATGTATTTTATATAAATATATATATACATATATGTATATATGTATATATGTATGTATATATATAAATATATATATATATATATATATGCATATATGTATTTATTGCCATGTTTAAATACGTAAAAGCAATTTTCCCACCAATTTATAATTTTTAACCATAATAAATGAGTGTGCTAACATTAACACGCGATGTTGTTCCGCTATATGGTTCGAATATCTGTTATAAAGTAATCACAGCCACTTTTTATTTGCATTATTTAAACCATGGCCTGAAGCCTTTGAGAAACTAATCAGCACACAAATCGATCTCTTGGAAAGCAACTATTGACTTTCGTCAAAACATAAAAACAAGTTGGAATGAACTGAATATCATAAGTATATTTCGTACCAAGAAAGTCAAAGTAAAGGAAAAATACGCAATTGCCTTGAGGATATATTTCCCGACTTGTCGACCGATGCAGCCGCTTATCAAAATTAGTTGAATAAAAAATATCAACGACAAGCAAAAAATCTAAATAAACCCGTTCATAAGTTTTTGCCGATATTGTTTTTCTTGATTTATTCAATTTAAAAATATCAACTGAAATGCGTAATAATTTGGCTCTGTAGATTAAGCTATATCAAATAAAAGTACACCGTGGATTCATGTTATTATACCGATCATCGTTTGATCTGCGAAGTTTAATGACGATGTGCCTAGTCAGTACTAGATGGGTGGCCATTAAGGCATACCAGCTGTTCTATGTAAGAAGACGACGCCCCACTGGAATTACAACAATTACGGTCGTCAACGTATAACGGACTGACGACCGCAAATAGATATTATCCTCCATCTTTATCTCTTATGCTATTCCACCTTCATCTGTCTATGGGTTTCCCTTATTTTCATGTATTTTTCCAATGGGTTTCTTAGAGTTAATTCCATAAATGCTTTCCGAATGTACCACGCCACACGTATTTCTGATAAAACGTAGTAAAATAAAATGTAATAATTAATATTGTAACGACATAATCACGTTGATGCATCGGTTACGTTCAAGCACCGTAGATCAGCAACGTTGGGCATGGCCAGTGCTAAATGGGTGATTATTTGGGAGTACATTTCTGAATTTGTGAATACATGAAGTGTAATGCACAACGTACATATAAAAGAACAAATGAAAGACTTATTAATTTACGAACTGGGAGTTAAATATATTGTTTATTATTTCTGACAAACACAATTATAAATGAATGTTAATCATACAAAGTTTTAACCGCGTATCGAAAATAGTTTATTCAACCTAAATTAATTGCATTCCTAATACACTTTAAGTTTTAGATTGTATACGGTCATCATGCACAAAAATTGCTTTTACTACAACAGTATACATGATAGAAGTGCTGGTTTTATGTAGACAGTATAATCATATAATAAAGCATAACAATACACTACCACTTTTACAAAGACGACTAGCATTTAAATTAAAACGAATTTTACAACATTCCCATTTCAAAATTGTTTTACCTAAGATAACAGATATATGTAAAAACGTAAATGTAGAACGCATAATAAAATACGATGTAAAGTTACCGAATTTCTCTTCAGTAAACGACTCGTTATGAGTATATGTGTATGATTTTCTAATTCTGTTGAAGAAAACAGCGTATATAAAAAGCTAAACGAAACGTTATGTTTTGTTTAAACATATATTTTTATTTAAATAGTTTCGAAAGTTGTAATATTAAGTCCTGATCAATATTTACAATTTTAAGAGTCATATTTAAGAAAAGAGTATTCGCATTATTTACTCTCTCTGTTATATCTACTCTAAAACTACGCATGATAAGCCGAAAATAAATGTTATAAAGAAAAAATTCTTGTTTGCAATTATTGTATTTGCGTTTTCATTAGATTGGATACTAGATGACGCAATCGTTCAAAATAATATATACACCACTAATATTTATTGTTATAATTTCCATCATTTTATATAATAGAATTTATAAAAATATAAAAGAAGGAAAAATACGTGATAACCCTTCTTCAAAAGAGATTTTATAAAATAACAATTATTTGAGTAAATCATAATTGCACTCATGTGTAAAACAAAACTAACGGAAAATTGATTAGCTCAATGCTATTAAAAGTAAATATAAGATTTAGCATCCGCAACAATTCATAATACTACGTTATAGGCGGGTGACTATACTAATTGACCCAACAAAAATCGCAACGTTTAGTTTGTTGGTGGGTGTGTGCTAGGTTGGGTCTAGTCTACAACATAGTAAAAGTTGGAGAATATCTGAGAATGGACAAATGTATAATATGGAATATAACTTTTTGGGGTTTACAAGTCATTTTCTCACTTACATGTGAAGAACTAACTCGGTCAGTTTTCATGAAAATCAATACATTTCTGATTTTTACCCAAGTTTTCAGGGTCAATCTTTGACATAAAAGAGTTACCATTGATACCAAATAAACCCTTATACAATAGCAATGGACACCCTTCAAACAATTACCCTTGGTGTATCCACCCTGATTCACTTACGTCACGGTGCTTTTCCAAAACATTTAACTCCTCATCATCATCTTTCACTGGATCATTTTTATTATTGCCACGATTTCCGTCTTGCCAATGTCCACATACATTCTAGTCCATGCCTCGTGCAGGTACACCTTAGTTTATTGCTTCCTTCTGAACCATTGAAATGAATTATCTCGATCAGTGCATCTAGAGCAGGACTTTCGTCCGTCATCACTGGACCAAATTTGCTCCCTCTAACATTCCATCCTAACTAAGATGGCATTATTTCATCACTACATCCCATCCACTCCATAAGCTGATAGTAAGTTTGCAAAAAATCGAAATTTACAGGCAGAGGGCGTTGGTGGAAGTCGTTCTGACGTGACACACGTCTTAACTCTCGCAACTTTCTTGCGGATCATATTGTATCTAATAGATGCCAGGGGGTTTTCTCTATCCGCATTAAACAAAGCTACCATTGCCTTACAACCATTGGTTTCCACAACATCCTGGCTTTGCTTTATCTTATGGTGCCGTACTTGTACGAAGGACAAATGGACTCGTCTATCCATAATAAAATGCGAGAAGCATTCCAACTCACTAACTTCTTCCACCTCAGTTCTATACTGGCAGCTTACAATACGACTTCTTGTATATATATTCTTTTTCTTCAATAATATATCGTTGTTCCTGTAACTCCGTATTTCCGTGTCTTTATTTCGGCCCCTAACAGGGTCCCAACAAACTGACGACAGGACAATTCGAACTGACACGGGTCGCCAACTAACGGTCGACAAAGTACTCACACTTATACGGGAAACCACAACGAAACTATCGACGAGTTAAAACAGAAGAAAAAAATTAAAACAACAAAGGATTTTTGCCGGAACCTTCGAAAAAACCGCCGTTAGATTTTAAAAGGAACACAACTTGATGAAATCGAATACACATTGTCTAGTTCTGAACACAAGTTATCGGTGAAGGAAAAAAAACAAAAAAAGACACGATAAACCAAATTGATTATTTTCTTAATTGAAAATAAAAGTCCCCTTTTTTTTTCTCTCTCTCCCTACATTGTTATTCCGACTCTGTTAGAATACGTTACAAATAAGGGAATATATGATTTTATTTCCACCGAAAAGAAAAAAATTGTGAAACAGTATTTTTTTTCTTTCTAAAACTAAAACGCGTAAAGCGTAGTAAAAAAAGGTTTCATAATCTTTTTACAACTAAGATGGCGACTAGCAAGCGCTAATCTAAGGAAAAGACCTTCTTACAAAGCCATACTAAAAAGAAAATATTCATTTTCTAAAGAAAAATACTTATGGAAGAATTTAAGTCAATCATCGCAGAATTAACCAGAGTTCAACTCTCCCAACATCAACAGGCTGAGGATTTTACACGAGCAAAACGAAAAAAAAAAACAACAACAACAGCAACAAACTGAAGAAAAGTTTCAAAAGCTTCTCCTCGAAAAAACAATAAAGATGTGTCAACAGAAGAAAGAAAATGACGACAGATTGGAAACACTTATACAAACAATATCGCGTATAGACTAAGGGGATGAAAGTGACAACGCGTTTTCGCAGAACGCCGTGTGGAACGCCATCGATAATTTCATATTTTCGGAAGAAAATACGTTCGCAACATATTTTCGAAGATATGAAGATTTATATAGAATTGACTGAGAAAGTTGGACTGACTCAAAAAAGGTTCGCCTGCTACTGAGGAAACTAGGTACCACGGAACATACGAAATTTCTAAGTGTCATTTTGTCTCAGAAAAACTGAATTGAGTGCCGATAATTTCAAGTGTTTAATTTTCGTACAAGGGTTAGTCTCAGGAAATGACACGGAGATAAGGCGTAGAGTCCTAAATAAATTAGAGAATGAACCAAGACTTACACTGTAAAGGTTGGCCGAGCACTGTCAAAGATTTATCACTGTAAAACAGACTAAAAACATTGAATATCGATCATTGCGCATATAGAAAAGGTACATCAAAAAACAAAAGTTCAACCTTATAAAAAAATAAGTCAAAACAGAAATAGTGATTTTTATGCAGCAAATACAAATAAACCAGGTAAAAAGACAAATAAATTGCCACCGAGCCCTTATACACGCTGTGGTAGCCCACATTGGTACAATGACTGTCATTTCCGTTATAAGTCCTGTATAAATTGCTAAAAGGTCGGACATAAAAGTTCGCACTGCAGAACATGCAGAGAAAATAAAACGCGAGTTCAAGCCACTAGGACAAAGAATGAAAAATGCATGAACATAAGAAAATTTGTACAGGTGAAACTCCTTTATAAAAACATAACATTTCAATTGGATTCGGGTTCAGATAAATTTGCATACGTGGAGAATCTTAAATAAACCCACTTTATTAAGAACAAACAGGCTGGCCAACACAGTGACTGGGGAAAGAATTTACTTTGAAACATAATTAATCAAAAATGGGAAATACTAAAAATCTATAAATACTGGTGCCGAAGGATTCAAATAATCTTTTCGGTTCGGACTGGCATTTTATTCATGGAAATTGCCAATGAATACACTTTGTAAAAAAATAAATAGTCGAGCAACGGAATCGATAAAACTGCAACAAGAATTAGAAAAATATTTTCCTGAGTTTTTTTTACTGGCGGTTTTGGGCACTGCACTAAGATGGCTGTAAAATGTCAACTTAAAGAGAATGTACAGGCGGTATTTAAAAAAGAAAGAAAAGTACACTTCGCCTCGATAGAAAAAAATAAACTAGGAACTAGACCGACTTGTAGAGACTGGTATTTTATCAAAAGTACAACACAGCTAGTGGGCAGCACCCATGGTTTATGTAAAGAAAAAATCTAGTGAGATTCGCGCATGTGCAGACTTTTCAACGGGTTTGAGAAGATTATCACTACCCACTGCACTACTCCAAGGAAGTGTTCCCAAGTTTAAATGGAGGACGATTTTGTTCTAAAATAGACCTACGTCAGGCATACCTCCAAATACCGGTGGATGAGGATAGTTTGAAGCTGTTATGTATAAACACACATCGTGGTTGATATAAATTCGAAAGGTTAGCTTTCGGAGCGAAAGTCGCGCCAGCCATTTTCCAACAAGTAATGGATACAATGCTGTGCTGACTGGATTTTGCAATAGCGTATCTTGATGACATTTTGATTAACAGCAAAGATATCGAACACCAGAAACATGTAAATCAAGTGTTTGCGAGCATCCAAGATCATGGGTTCAAAGTAAAAGAAGAAAAATGTGATTGTTTCCTGGAGGAAATAAAATACCTGGGTCCTGTTATCGACAAGGGCGGCAGAAGGCCGGATCCAGAAAGGGCTACCGCGATAAAAAAAAAACATGCCGGCGCCAGAAAACGTCACGACATTACAGAGTTTCCTGGGGCTAGCAAATTACTACCAGGCCTTTATCCTAGAAATGCATAATTTGCGCGCTCCATTAAATGAGTTATTACAAAAAAATAAAGTCTGGGTATGGACACCTGAATGCCAGGATGCGTTTAATAAAATTATAGAAAGGCTCACGTCAGAGTTATTTCTAAAACATTACGACCCAGAATTGGGCATAGCGTGGCTAACGACGCTAGTTCATATAATTTAGGAGCGTTTATTCTACATATAATGCCGGATAGGACCCATAAATTCATTGCACACGCATGTAGGACCTTGCATACGGCGGAAAAACAGTATCCCTAAATCGAGAAAGAAGCACTTGAAATAATATTTGCAGTAACAAAGTGTCACCGATACACACATGGTAGACCATTTACTTTAAAGACAGACCATAAGCCACTAATTACAATTTATGGATCAAAAAAAGGCCTACCGGTATACACGGCTAAGATGGGGAACTATCTTATTAAATTACAACTTCAAAATGCAGAATTTGCCTTCAAATAAAATCTATCATGCAGATGTGTTGTCGAGACTAGTGCCAAAACAGAAAGAGACTCTAGAAGACAGTGATCGCGTCCCTTCAAACAGAAGGAGATTTTAAAATATTGTGAGCAACGCAGTGAGAGACATCGCGGTGACGCTATACGAGATAAAAAAGGAGCTCACGAGGATGAATATATCACCAGCACAAAAATGAAAATGGTAGATAAGGATGTACATGTGCCAAAGAATTTTTTACTCCGTGATTAGGTACTCATGCACAACGAAAGAGTGGTCATCCCAGAAAAACTACGAAAGAAAATTCTAAAAGATTTTCATGTTGGCCATCAAGGGATAAGCAGGATGAAGGGTTTAATGAGAAGTGTTGCGTACTGGCCAGGTATGGATAATGACATTGTAAAAGCAGTAAAGCTGTGTAAAGGCTGTACCTTGGCGGCAAAAGCACCACATATAAAACATAGCTCATGACCAAAGACCGACCGTCCGTGGAAAAGAATCCACCTTGATTTCGCGGGCCCACTGGAAGGTTTTTACTACTTAATCGTAGTCGACAGTTTTTCGAAGTTACTACGTTTCAAGAGTCCTACGTCAGAGGTTACGATACGATACCTACATGAACTATTCGCCAATTTGGGTGTAGTAGATGGTCTGGTGAGTAATGATTGGACGCAGTTCACGTAACAAGAGTTTGAGGAGTTCGTGGGCGAGGTTTCAGATCAGACATATAACGACTCCCCCCGTATCATCCTAGGTCAAACGGCCAGGCGGAACGCTTTGTAGACACGTTAAAAATAGCACTAAAAAGGCCAGTGATACTCCTAAGGAGAAGGCTTTGCAACACTTTCTGCAAGTTAATAGAATTACTAAAAACGTAAACGTACCCTCTTCATTATCCCCCGCAGAGAGGATGTTTGCGCAGAAAGTGAAGTCCGTGTTTGATAAGTTACTACCTAAACAAAATAATTATGATCGAATCTCTACGGCACCGAAGAAATAATACATCCCAGGAGATATGGTATACTTTAAGATGTACAAAAACAACGCATCGTTCTAGGAACCCGGTACAATTGAAAAGAGGATCGGGTCGATGATCTATATTATAAAAGAACCATAGTTCTCGTATAACATACACCTGAATCAGATCAGAAAATGACTGTCAGATCAGACTGACAGCTCTCCACAAGTAGAAGACTTGATGGACGTTATATATAACACGTTCACGTTCAACTTGCCATCACTCCAGGTAGTCACACAGAAACGGCAGCCAAAAAGAAAACGAATGGCTCCGACTACATAGAGATACATTCGAAAAGGAAACGTTACTAAGACTCCTGGGGAGGTAAGGCTTAGAAAGGGGTGTTATGGTGTCGTACCTGTACGAAGAACAAATGGACTCGTCCATCCATAATAAAATGCGAGAAGCATTCCAACTCACTGACTTCTTCCACCCCAGTTCTATACCGGCAGTCCAGAATACGACTTCTTGTATATATATTCTTTTTCGTCAATAATATATCGTTGTTCCTGTAACTCCGTGTTTCCGTGTCTTTATCCAGCAACGTCATATATATATTCGCACTCTTTATGCATCAGGTGCGCAATGCCTTGCTAGCTAAGAGTAGTCTGGTTGAAGTGAAGGAAAGCTTTGATGAGTTTCGCTACGGTTTTGAGAATTTCCTCGTTTTTGTGCTTCCTTATTATTTGTCGGGGGTGAATTGTAGTATTCACGAAGAATGTCACATGTGTTTACTGCTTAAATGTCACAATGTGTGTGACACTACAACGGCCTTTAATCACAAATAAAGAGTTTCCATATCTACTGATCAGTTTTTCTTTGAGGTACTGATTTCCATATGCCGTTGATGTACTACCTCGTAAGTCTTCTCCTATTTAAGCGACAAAGTCCTATATCGTTTTGCTTCAAGAATACAGACACCCTTTTGAATGATTCATCTTGATCGCTATCTTTTGGTCTTCCACTTTATCGTCGTTTGGATGATTCAACTGATGTGGCATGTCTTGGAATGCTTCGCATTGTATGGAAGTTGACGTTACATGATTGGTGGTACACACAGTCTGCAGCATGAATATCACCACTAAAATATACGATCCGACCTTGAATAGTATTGGCCTACTCATACCTTCTTGTTTTGCAATGAACCAGAATAGTTTGAGAAAATGTATCACTCTTCACATAGCAAGTATTCCCCTTACTTTTTCATTTAGAATCTTATTTCGTAGTTCCACAGAAAAAGCTATGCGTTTTATTGTCATATAGTTCCAGAGAAAAAACGAGCGCCTCTTTTTACTGGCCGAGCAGAATTATCCTTTTTGAGACTAATGCAATGCCCTTTTAATGTGAACACTAGTTCCGGCTTCAACAATGAGTTTGACAGTTTCGATACTTGTACGCTTGACACATGCGGCCTCCTTTTCTTGAAGCACCACGGTCTTATCACAGTCCAAATTCTGCTCGCATAAAAGACAAGTTTCTCTACTGGCGGCTGAACTCATATTTGACCCTGACAATATACGAAATCATATGTTTATTAGTATGTACAGCTAGTGTATTGTTTGTGGGGGCATTTTTTGATGGGGTAAAACGTGGTCACTTTGGGTTTTTCAATAGTTTTCTCACACATCGTATACCCTATAAAACAATTTCATATATACAGAGGTAATGAGACTGATTAATTGAAGAAAGTAACAATTAACCATTTGTACCCATATAAAAATAATCACCCATATGCATGTTTGTGAACCTGGGTGAGTGCAATAAAGGGTTTAGGGGTACAAGTACCAATGTGGATGTAATGAGGAGTTTAGGGACAGGGCACCCATAGATATGGTATAATTGTTTATTTGGAATCACTGGTAACCCTTGTAATGTGTAGGATTGACCATGAAAACAAGTAAAAATCCAAGAGTTATTGATTGATTATGAAAACTGACCGAGTGAGTTCTTCCCATTTAAATGGAAAATGACTTGTAAACCAAATCAAATCATATTCGAAATTATAAACTTTTCCATTGACGGAGCTTGCCCAATGTTTGGTATGTTGTAGACTAGACACACCTTAGCACTAAACCATCAGAAAACAAAATGTTGCATTTTTTTATGTAAGGGTACTCTGGCAGTATAATGACCTGTCTATTATAACACTAACACAACACATGTTTTTAAACATTATTTTACTTTGACTGAAGTTGCGCTGTTTCGAACAACAAAACCACTTGCATTGTTAAGACAACTAAACAGACACTGACAGTAATAACTCTTGGAAGGTTTCTACTGGCTTGGAATAATATCTCTGTTTTTATCATCAGGTCTTTTGGCTGATATCAAAGTGTAGTATGTGTTCCCTTTAAGCGGTACCGGTTTGGCCTTCGGGTCTTGATTCTTAGGGTTTTTCATGTGCATTTTAAGGCGGTTCACTTTCATAGGCTTTGTTTTTTCGCCCTTTTGAAAAGGAGTTAGTTGCTTCCTAAACGCCTGGGGCGCTCCTTCCGGAAAATGCCGACGGGGCTGCCCAGGAATTATTTGTAGGCCAGAGTACTCATCTTCTAGGGCGTTGGCTTTTCAATCCCACTTTCCGACGATGTGGCAAATCTTGCAATTTTGAGAGGGAGATAAAAAAAATGTTGCTTCAAAAATAGCCAGTGCTGTTTAAATTAAATAGTAGTCAATTGAGTTAAATTAACGTTGTTTACTTGTAATTAATCAATTACATATGTATTTATGTATATATAAATTGAGAAAAAAAATTATATATATATATATATATATATATATATATATATATATATAACTATAAACAGTTTTTCATGGTAAACAACTGATGATCCCTTAAATAATGTTAGAAGCAAACTAATATAATAACTGAAAAAGTTAAATTGACTTACATGAGTGATTTTCCACTGAACGACTTGGGACTTAAGGTTGTTTTTTAAATTTTTAACATAGTTTTAATGGTTGAGAAACTTCCAAGACTATATATATATATATATATATATATATATATATATATATATATATATATATATTTATATATATAAGCTTTGAGTCATTTTAAACAAACCAAAAAAACATAAATAAAAAAATGTAAAATGCAGCTTAAATTCAAATGTGTGTGTGTGTATGACACACGGAACATACCGACAATTAAATACAGAACAAAATAAAAACAAGGGGGAGGTTTACCGGTTACGTTTGGATTAACCAACGCCTTTCTGAAGACTTTAACAATTACATAGTTTAACGGTGATGCAATTCTTGTCCGTCAGCTACCAATGAATACAATATAGTATATCTATCTATCTATCTATCTATCTATCTATCTATTTATATATTTATATATATACATATATATATATATATATATATATATATATATATATATATATATATATATATATATATATATATTAGGATAAAATACACCATATATTATGAAATTAAAAGTCTTGGAAACTGAATGTATGAAAGAAAGAAAGGAAATACAATTTAACACTCAAAGAAATAAACAACCACGGGAGATTTGATAGGTTTCGTTCGGATAAGCGAAAGTCCTAAATGGATAGGTATATATATATATATATATATATATATATATATATATATATATATATATATAAATGCGTTCATTGTTTTTTAGTAATGGTAGTCGGGCGCATGCATTTCATACTGCAATTAAAGACGGCGCATTTGCTCATACAATATTTGATAACAAAGATGCTTTCCATTTAATACGAAACGAATGCCGCACAGGGTAGTGAAATTGTGTCTGATAAATTCTAAGGAACCATATTGTTTGAAGGTCTCAGTATTTCGAGGGCTAAACTTAGATTTGATGATTTATTTACAAAAAGTGTTAATTATAAGCCCAGGAGGTGAAATCTTTAACGTTTTTAGGCAGATTAATACGGGTATAACTAGAAAATCATATGCTTTTACACGTTAGAATTTATATTCTAGGAAAATAATATTTAAACAAAGAGAATGTATTAATGTTGATACATAAGTAATTTCAGTTTTCGTATGCATGTACAGTCTCAAAAAGAAAATAATGGAACAGTGCCTGAACAAATATTTCAATCTGAGCACTTACAGCATTTTCTAAAACGTGTTTCACGAAACTATGCATATATTTGGTCTACGTTTACACATTATTACATTTATTCAGAACTAGCGGGGCTACCAGGCGTTGCTCGGGGTCATAAAACATATAATTGAAGAAAAATCCCGTGTGTAACATCTTTATATTCAAACTTCTATGTCTTCCCCTCTCTCTTCAGCCGTCTCTTTATGTGTCTACCTTTTTCTTCCCTGGTCGCCCCATTTCACCGCTACATTCTAATTTTGCCTTTTATGTGCACATACTATATAAGTACCTACCGCCGCCCCGGTGCGCGTGCTATATATGTACCTATCGCCGCCCCGGAGCGCATACCATATACGTACTTATTGCCGCCCATGTGCACATGCTATATACGTAGCTATCGCCACCCCTGAATGCTAAATAAGTACCAATCGCCGGCCCGGTGCGAATGCTAAATACGTACATATCGCCGCACCGGGGCGAATGCTAAATACGCACATATCGCCGCCCCGGTGCGAATGCTAAATACGTACATATAGGCACCCCGGTGCGAATGCTAAATACGTACCGATCGCCGCCCCGGAGCGCATGCTAAATACATACCTATCACCGCCCCGGTGCGCATGCTAAATACATACCTATCACCGCCCCGGTGCGCATGCTATATACGTACTTATTGCCGCCCAGATGCAGATGCTATATACGTAGTTATTGCCACCCCTGAATGCTAAATACGTACCTATTGCCACCCCGGTGATCATACTACATATGTACCTATCACTGCCCCAGTGCGAATACTAAATATGTACATATCGCCGCCCCGGTGCGAATGCTAAATACGTACCTATCCTCATCCCGGTGCGAATGCTAAATACGTACCTATCACCACCCCTATGCACTACTATAGACGTACCTATTGCCACCCCGGTGCACATACTATATATATATACCTATCGCTGGCCCGGTGCGCATACTATATTCGTACTTATAGCAACCCTGCTTCGCATACTATATACTTACCTATCTCTGCAAGGGTGCACATACTATATATGTACCTATCTCCAGCCCAGTTCGCATACCTAAGAACTCATATTAGTGAGCCCCTGTCGTGTCAGAATAACAAAATAGTGGTCTTTCATGTATTGTCACTATCATAAATATAAATATTTTAAGTTAAAACAGAAAAAAATAATTTTTTTGGGCCCCGCCCCAAGAAAATGTAATTTTCATCCTCCCCCATGCTTAGAAATATTTTTAATTTAAAAGAAAAAGGAAAAAATTTTGCCACCCCACCCCCAATTTTGTTTTACCTATCCCATACATAAAAAATATTTTAAGTTTAAAAAGTTTTTTAAATATTAAAATTTACCACCCCCCCAATTTTTTTTACCATACATAGAAATATTTTCAGTTAAAGAAAGAAAAAATATTTCTGAGGTGCCTCGGTCATATCAAAGAACCATACTGCAGAAGCCTCCGGGTCCTATATTGTAGAAGCACCCCCGATGATGGGTTCTATACCGTAAAAGCACCCCTGGCCCCTATACTGCAGAAGCACCCATGGTCCCTATTCTTCATCAGTCTTCGGGTCCTATATTGTAGAAGCACCCCCGGTGCTGGGTCCTATACTGTAGAAGCACCCCTGTCTCATATACTGCAGAAGCACCCATGGTCGCTTTTCTACAGAAGCCCTCGGGTCCTATATTGTAGAAGAACACACAGTGCTGGGTCGTATAATGTAGAAGCACAACTGGTTAGGACGTTAAAAAATTTTTTTTTAAATTGCCCCGACCCCCTAAAAAGTTTGGCGTGACCCCTAAAAACTTTCCCGACTCTCCAATCTCTCTAGCCCCCCCCCCCCCCAACGTTTATTTTAAGTTAAAAAAAAAGAACAAATTTTGCCCGACCCCTAAAAAGTTCGGCCCGACCCCTAAAATTTTCCCCGACCCCTCAATCTCTCTAGCCCCCCCCCCACAACTTGTTTTTCACTCTCCCCCAACCCTAAGAAATATTTTAAGTTAACAAAAAAAAATTGGCCAGACCCCTAAAAAGTTTGGCCTGACCCCTAAACACTTCCCCGACCCCCCAATCTCTCCAACCATCCCACCAACTTGTTTTTTACTCTCCCCCAACCCTGAGAAATATTTTAAGTTAAAAAAAAACAAAAATTTGGTGTGACCCCTAAAAAGTTTAGCCCGACCCCTAAGTATAAGCATGCACTATGTTTATTTGACTCAATGCCGTGAATCGATTTGCTACCTAGGCTACATTTCTCCTTTTTCATTTTTTTTCATATTTTCATTTTTTTTCTTCAGTTTTGCGAAAGTTATCAGTTGCCAAATAAATTAAATGGAACGATCTTTCCCCGGTTCAATCTATTCGTTCAAATTATACATTTCACAATACACTATTTGTACTATAGCGTATTTAAACACTTCTTTCATTATGATTTGTAAAAAAATACAAAGAATTACACATAAATGTTTGATTTAATCATTCGTCAAATAAAATAACTCATATATTTCCAAGTCCACAAATATGTTTGCCTTTCCTTTATTAAAAGTTTGTAAAATAGATTTAATATTTTTTTAATTTAAAACTTCTGATTCTTTATTTATTTTTCAAAATATTATTGACGTTTAAGTGTTGTATCTATTCCCATACTATACAAACCTTTTCTTTTCTCAGTCATTTAAATTGAAATACTTCTAGACTGCGGCAATTTTTATTTTCGTCCCAATCCGAAGTGCTTTTTGGGGAGAGATGAATTACCCAACATTAAAAACGTGATTTGTTATTCCTCAAACAGTTGCATATTACAAAACATACAAAACAAAATAAAATTATATTTTTTCAAGGAACAATTTAAAAACAGGTATCCTTAATTAAATACGACGTTACTAAATTTTTTTATAACAAACAGTTAAAAAATATAAACAACGAACAATTGAAAGAATATATATATATATATATATATACATATATATATATATATATATATATATATATTCACTTTAATATAGCTTTGTGCTTCTACAAAATACAGATCAAATTAAACCTTCTTTTGCCGAATTAAACCTAAAAATTCGTTTAGGGTATGGGTAGGAACGTTAAAACTGTTTCATTGGTATTGTTTAGAAGTATCTATAACTTTATTAATATTGTTTTGGTTTTTAATTTAAAAAATCGAAGAAGTTTGTGAGGTTAGAAAAATATGATTATTTTAAGTAAGTATAACAAATTATTTTTTTTTAATTTCTCAATAGGAATAGTAAAATGATGTTTATAAAGATATTGTCTAATCAGCTCTATTGTAGCAGGGAGGGGGATTTATTTCCTTTTTTACCAAATGTAATACAGCCTGGCTGCTTTTTTTGTTATGCGGTGAGAAAAGTTACATTTTTTATATTTTATCTCTAGATTATTTTTCATTTAAATTCTCTACTATTGATTTAGTTGAAGTAAAATAAATATTTTTTATTTTCCTTGATCTATGCCGGGATACGGGTCATGCTAGTTGTATATAATAATAACTGAATGTCTGACACATTCAGTTATGGGACCAGTTTTATTTGATCAGTATTACCGGGGGGGGGGACATGAACTTATAAACGTTTCTGTGTTTAAATCTTTCAAAACAGTTACATAGCTATTAACTGATCATAACTGTTTACATTTCACATTTTAGTGCTCGGTCCCCTGTTGATATTTCACGATATACATAAATACGTTACTTTTGGTATTTTGTTACTTCTCCAGCAGTGAAATCGATTTATACAAGTTCTTAGTTTGCAATATGCGAAGTTAGTTAGTGTCCCAAAGATACATTGAAAGCCGTAGTTTAATGTTAAGATAGGTCTATATAAATTCAATATTTTTTTGCCTGTATTATATTTTTAATTTTGAATACATATATATTGTTATTTTTGTTTTATCTTAATGTATAAATGTCTATAGATTAGTTAATATATATATATGCGTATATATATATATATATATATATATATATATATATATATATATATATATATATATGTATATATATATAATTAAGAGTTCAAATGCAATATGCGATGAACGCCATTTTCAAAATTACAAAGCTATCACGATAAAAACAGTTGCATTTCAACACTTTACCAAACCCCAAAATCCCGTTTTGCATAATATAATATCGGTATTACTTTCTTTTTGCTGGCAATTAAAATAAGCTCATAATCGAAGTCTCGAATTGATATGTTTGTCCTTTTATTGTATACTTTCTCAATGTAAAGCAATTAGATTTATCGCATTTTGCATTCGAACTCTTTATGTATCTATTATATAAAATAAAGATAGTTTTCCCCATCTACAAGAAAATATTATAGAATACAAAACATAGGCACTACATAAAATCCCAACATACTCATGATATAATATTATTTACGAACAATACATAAACACCAACTGAAATTTAAACATAGCGTCACCAACTATTTATTTCTGAAAAAGCATTCATTACAACGCTCGGAATTTCTAGAAATAACTTTAAATTACTAAAACAACATTGATATCAATTACTTTTAAATCTTCATATACTGAAATTATGTGCAAACATTCACATACAGAACAATCGCCCCCTCAAATCCTCTTTCGTTATGAAATTATTGTAAGAATAACGAATTACGTATTGAACGCTCACACTTTTTCGATACAGCTTTCCATTAATAAAATAACTGAACTCAGCTTATTCCGGATGTTAGAATTACATTCTCGAAAACCTCACACAAAACAGATTGCCCAGTCACAATGGCAACGTTTATCATGTCATCGGTAAGGGCATAAAAGTATACATATAAAGACGTTTTCACTACAGTGCTCGGTAAATTTCAGCGTGTAATACAGGTAAACTTCGGTATCTCGAACACCGATGTCTCGAATACAACGCAAATCTCGAAGTCCGTTGGCGGTTCCGACCGTTTATTGGTGTCAATTTGAAACTTCGATATCTCGAAGTTTATTTTCAGTCCCATCAAGATCGAGATATAGAAGTTTACCTGTACTTTACAGGTACTGTGTTTTAAATGAACACTACTAAAATTATACTTGGGATCCAACACGCTAACTTTTACAAGGGCGATTCCCCTCAATTACATCTTACAAAGACCCGACAATACACTGGTTTCTGGAATAGTTTTTATTCTAACCCCATTTAATCTGAATACATTTTTATGTATTGCACAGTTCGTTCAAATAATAACCACCATTTTTACACTAGCGTACTTAAACACTACTCCAAATATTATCTAGAAAAATAGTAGTCGCTACTTAGCTTGAGAAAACATTCACAATTTTATTTTTATTTTTTTAAAGAACAGGACACACTGAATTTGAAAAAAAAAGACCAATTTCGTCAGTCTTGCAAAACTTAAAGGCTTGCAAGATGATTTTTTTCAGACGAAACAGGAAACCAAAACAACCAACAGTCGCTACTTACTTTGTTATCTTTCGTACTTACTTGCAGAGTTTGAAACAAGATCGACTTTTAATGCAGCTAAACTCCAACACCCCCAAAAAGTGCACTCTGGATTTGAACAAAAATAAGTAACCCACATTTACATCAAATAGATAACAGTCATCGTATGCGTTTTCCCCCTTCTGCAGTTTACAGACCGTGCTGAAATAATAACGTTTAAACATCCATGTTTAACATGGGAAGGGGTGGGCTTCTTTCACTATTCTGCACTTTTACCTTACACTTTCATTAACAAATTATACCGTAAAAACGCTGGGGGTGCCGAACGAAAACATCGTGATTTAATCAGAAGGAAACTACAATTAGATGATGAATAAAACATTCATCGTATAGTAATTTCAATGAATATCTGCAAAGCTATTCTTAACATAGGAAAGGGGTCTTCCTTAACTATTCTATACTTTCACTTAACACTTCATTGAACAAAAAACACCTTCCAAAGTTGTTTAAGAATATAAAGAAAGATTAATCTAAAAATATATATTTTATTGATAAATATCTAGATCGAAGTGGAAAAACAATGCGATAAAATACTGTGTATAGGCGATACAAACGTTTTATGTGGTTTTTATGTAAATAATATTTATTGGACAACCATTTCGAGTAAAATATATTAATTATTACGCATGTAATCGGAAAGAAAACACGATTTAATGGTGTAAGTAGTAGACAAGTATGGAGTCTACTAGACCGGATTCAGACTTTAGATCGATTCAGTAATCATTGTTTACGATGAAATTTTTTTAAAGAAAATTTAGATAAAAAATGTATTAACATGTTTGTATTTTCAACCTATGACTACAAAATAATACAGTGAAAACTGCATTAAAAACGTTGCCTATTTACTAATAATTACGAAAGAAAAATCCAAAAAAAACAAAACATCGATAATCGTATGGTAAGTGTGAAAGATTACATATTTATTACTTTCTTGAATTGAAAACGTCATATAACAATAATTGCACATGTGTTTTAACTGTTTTGTTTGGAAGCAATATTTTTCATTATAAATATGTGACCAGGGTAAAATGGACCAGCATGCAGTTTTATATATTACTCCAATCTAGCAGGAGAGTGGTATATGACTTTTAAACTCTTAAGATAGGTGACTCTATTCAACCTGCTATTTCTTCTTCCAACATACGCAAAGTACCTCATAAACTTGGGACATTTTAGTACGATAGGAAACATTACCATAGATTCACTTTATTTGGACTTACTTCGTAGAACGCATTTGCTATCCTAAACACATTTACCCCATGATGCATACAGTTTAAAAGAAGTTATCACATGTCAAAGTAATACAACACGAACAAGTGGACGAGTTCACACCGGTTTACCCTCAACATAAGTTGTTTGAGATCTGATAAAAGACTCAGTTCACTTTGACCCCCCAAATATTTCAAATTTGGAGCGATCACATGTAAACAGCCGAAATATATATCTGCAACAACAAATTAAAAATAAAATAAATATTTTAGATTTTAACCTAATGGATAAATGTTTTATGTAACTTAAACGTAAAATAGATATTCACTTCTTGTCCATTTAGCAGTAACTCGAGACGTATAAACGAATAGTTTCTCAATTTTAAGACGTTAGAATCTTCTTTCATTTACCTCATCAAAATTTGTTTTTTCTCTATTTAAAATATAAATGGGGGGGGGTACATCTGATTTTGGTGTTCCCTATTTGCGGATATTTTTAAAGTTAAATCATTCTTTTACTTTCTTCCGGGTAACGCTAGGACACGGGTCCTGCTAATATATATATATATATATATATATATATATATATATATATATATATATATATATATATATATATATGGGGGTTCTGTGGAACAAGTAATTTTACATGTGTCTGAATGATAGTGTTGCATACATTTTTAGTTGGTTTGAATTACTTGCGGTAGATTTAAGTACACGTATTCTTTGGGCGGTTGAAGGTAGGAGGAGGGAGGGCAATGGTGGGGGCGTCTAGCGTTGGTTAAGTGTGCATGCGCCCGTCAAATATGTTGGGGTAAGTGGAAGGCGCTGTCAACTTGTAGAAAATAAATTACGCGTTTAATGATGTTACTTATCAGCTGGTCTGATTTCTTTGGGGTAATTTTAAGTTCTTAGCTTACTTGACAGTCTTGGCGGGATGTGTACACGTCAACACGCATGTTTCTCCGCGTTGACTGTTTTTAATGTTTATATAGTTGTATTCATATGAAAGATCTACTTTGTATGGATCAGTTTTCAAAAAATATTGGTTTTAACATTGTTATCAATATAGGAACATAATTAATTAAAGTATATATATATATATATATATATATATATATATATATATATATATACATATATATATATATTTATTTATTTATGGGGGTGTATACATGCTTTTATTGACAAGTTCATGAATTTTAAAAATGTCTAACTGAAAAAAAATAAACAGAAAGTATAAGGCACACTCACTGTTTTCCCGGCACAGACTAAATTATGCTTATTTTATATTCGTGTAAAAATGTTGGTGAAAGCCATGACAACTGCATAGAGATACTTAAAATAAGAAACTACAAATGGTATCCTTCTGCAGAAATAGTAAGTTATATTTATCAGTCTTTTTATTATTATTTTATTTTTCAGTATTTCCACTCTGTACTGCGGGCTTTCATGAAAAATTAATTCATGATCAAATCCGTACAAATACAAAGAATTAACCTATAGAGGTTCATTTCATAATTCCCGATCGATTATTTTCCTTCTATTGAGCAGATACCTTATATGAATCAATATCTTATGTTTTCCAGTATTAGTATGGGAAAGGAGTTACTGATTCCACGACGAAAAGACATGGATAAACCACATCTGAGATATAAATATTATTTTATGAAATTCACTCCACTGTAAATATAACTGGCTCGGTTTTTCCATTACCGGAACTATATGGGAAGATCGAACTGTAGATTGTAAAATTCTGCCCAGTAATCGCGACTTAGGAATAAATAAAATGCTGTAAAAGGAACAGTAAATATCAGAGAGATTAAATCTTTTTTTAAGCTTGAGAATGACATCAGCTCACTGTTATGTTTAAATGATATTGGGGATTTTTATTGATGTATTCACAGCACTTACATGAACTGGTCATTACATGTAAAGTTAATACAACGAATGAAGCGATACTGCCTAACGAGTTACACACATTTATTTGATTATTAGGTTTAGTTTTCAAATACACATATTGCTGATTTGTTAAGGGCTAAACATGGTTCAATGATTCGCGATCACGACTGACTTGCAAATAACAGTGTTTTGCAAGTACCCTAGAGTTCGATTATAGAGCTTTAGTAGACCAGGTCACTTATTATTCCACTTGCTGTTTGTTTCCTTAATGTAGATGGATAAATAGCTACCTATATTAAAAAACTTTATTTAAATTTGTATTGGAAGTTAGTTTGGCTATATAAGTAAATTTAATTTGATCGATTACCCTTCCATCTTGCATTACTAACAAATATTTGATAGTTTCCAGCAAACTCCAGACTGTTGCTTTTAGAAGTGCAGCGACAAATTTATTCCAACTAGATGATATCTACTTTATATATATTGATAATTTATTGGGGATATTACTCAAATGTTATTACACGATTCAATGTCTCAATTCCATAATTCATTAAACCACTCTACGGTCATGTGAAATGTAAATGATAGTCTGTAAGTATAAACCGTCAGTTTGTTTTATGTATACACTGTCTTGCACTATATATCAAACTAATTACAAAGAACACAATCTTAGTAGTTTATGCAAAATCGATAATCCATTAATAAGTTCATACAATTACTTGCCTTTACTTGAATAGATTTTCAGAAGAATTACACTCTCATAGTTGAACTAAAATGATTTATGGTACCTTTTTAAATAAAATAAAAACGGGAAATACATTTTAAAATACATCTTGTAATAAAAGGTAATACAAATATGTAAAAATATGTCTAAAAAATCTCTCTCCAAAGTTTAGAATTAGTTCATGCAATTTGTTCAATTCTTTTCTCGTATTAAAATTTATTATTTCTCGAATGGAGTTTTTAAATTCAGATATTTTAACTGGAAAACTTAATGAATATAATCTAAGTGAAGAGGAAACATATATTTTGAATTATTTCATAATAATAATTTTATATCGAATCTTTTAATTTAAATACTGTTTCGGCCTGTGTCACGGTACTGCCCGAGGTACTGGAGGAGCATAAGAAACTCCTGCTCTCACTCCTGAACCCTGCATATATATGTAATCCAATGTGTAACAATCGATAACTATCAATTATTATATTTTTTAGTTATGAATTTTAGACATAATATTGGATATTATTACGAATATAAGCGTTTAATTAGAAAAGTTAGCGCATATTATTAGCCAACAGCTGCTCCTGATGTGAATAATAAGTATTCCATGAAGATGTATTTATCGGAAGATAAAAGACATGAAAAATATACGCCCCTTCGTGCCCCCTTCCCACAAAATAAGTCCTCGATTATTCCTTGAAGTCGATGTAATTAATATATAAAGAAATGTGGCAGTTTTACAAATATTGTCTTAGCACTCACGATTAACATACTTGCTATATCTACGGATATGTTTGAACTACTACTGTCTCGAATCGAAAACAAAACGCAAAGAACGACAGTTTATGCTACTACGATTTATTTGTTTTAAATTTCTGACATAAAAATCAAATGTATATATTTATTTCGTCTTGAACTGTGTTTCGGATGAAGTCACACTTGCTAAATTGTAAATAAAAGGCGGATATATTTTTGTATGGATTGCTTTTGTCATGTATTTGATTACTAGCTGGGCTACACGGCGTTGCTCGGGGTAAAAAAAAACACAGAATAGAAAAAAATAGCATGTCTAATATCTTCATATTCCAACTTCAATTTATCTCCCTCTCTCTATAGTTGTCTTTTTATCTTTCTCCCTTTTCTCTTCCCTGGTCGCCCCATTTCACTGCTTCCTTTCCCTGTTGCCACCTTTTCAAAGTTGCCTTCGGCGAAAGCTGTCTCCTCCCTACCTCTCCTCTTCCGTTGCCCAGGGCAAATGTATGACATATTTCTATTAAAATTACCACCTCTATCTACGCTTTCTATATATGTACTTATCTCCGACCGGTGCGCATACTATATACACACATATCTCTGCCCCAGTGCGCATACTATATATGTACCTATCGCCGCCCCGGTGCGCACACTATATACGTACCTATCGCCGCCCAGTGCGCATACTATATACTTACTTATCTCTGACCTGGTGCGCTACTATATACGTAACTATCACCACCCCGGCGCGCATACATAAGACTTCATATAAATTATGTTCATTCCTGCTGTATCCATATCATAAAAAATAACTCATATTAATGCGCTACTGTCGTATCAAAGAACAAAAATGAAGTTAATTTTTGTAACGTCACTATCATAAAGATAGAACTCAAATTAATGTGCCCCTGTTCTATAAAAGAACCCATATGGTGCCCTTGTGCCCTTTTTCACAAAGAAGAAGAAGAAGAAGAAGAAGAAGAAGAATTAAACGTATTCCATAGGTGCGCAATACTGACACAAGCTTCCTTAAAAACGTATTCTATAGGGGTGGTATACTGCTCAAGCTCTTGGTCGCATATTTTTGCTAGGTGGAAGCATGGCAGATACCACATTACTATCACACCTCTAAAAACAGAGGAGGTAATAACTTAGAAGATGGTATCATGACAACATACCAGATATTACAATAACTCTACACTTATCAAAACTGGAGGGGTAATGCCTGGAAGGATGGTATTATGACAAGAGAACAGATACTACACTACCTCTACACTTCAACGGATAATCGTCTGACGCGTCTAGATATGGATGTATCTCGATCCGGTGCACTGTTTAAAATAACCAAAAAATAGTAAAAAAAAACATCGACCAAAACAAAAAAAACATAAAAACATAAATTAACGCAAAAGAGCAAAAAAGTTACAAAACACATGAAAAAACATGAGAAAAACATATACAAACCAAAAAACGTATTAAAAACATAAAGATTAGCGCAAAAAAGCGAAACAAATTGTTTTCAAAAAACAAAAAACATACAAATACACATGAAAAAAAACATCAAAACTATAAAAACTTGCGCCAAAATGGAAAAAACGTGAAAAAATGTGCAAAAAAATTAAACACCTAAAAACCTTAAAAAAAACAACAAAATTGTAACAAAAGAGCCAACAAAAGCAAAAACATTGACAAAAATATTATCAAAAAGAACATAAAAAACATAAAAAATTTCAAAATGGGAGCCAAAAAACAATAAAAATAAAAACATTGACAATAAACGATACAGAAAAAATTATTTCACCCTCTCGGAAATAATTTTTTTCACCCACGCCAACTCTCAAAATTTTTTTTTTTTGTACAAAAAAATTTTTTTTCCCCCACAACAATTTATTTTTAGTTATAAACGCCCCCCCCCCCACAGACATTTTACTCCCCCTAACCCAAATAAATATTTTTAGTGAAAAAAAAATTCCACCACACACAAAAAAATTGTTTACTCTCCCCACACAAATAATTATTTTAGTTAAAAAAAACAACATTTCCCCCACCCCTATTTTTTACTCTACCCCACCTAAAAAAATTATTTATAGTTAAAATAAAATTCCCCCTAATTTTAAATATTTTTAGTTATAAAAAAACCTATGCTCTTAAAAAAAATGTTTTAGTCTCCTCCACTCAAAGTAATATTTTTAGTTAAACAAAAAATATGTCTACCCCAATTTTTTTTTACTGCCCCCTACCCCATAAAATATTTTTTAGTTAAAAAAAAAAAACCCACTCTCAAGAAATATTCTTCGCACTCCAACATAAATAAATTCTGCTGGTTAAAGAAAAAAAAAAGAAAAATTACCCCAACACCTAAATTTTTCTACTCCCCCACCAAAAAATATTTTTAGTTAAAAAAAAATTCCCTCTCTAATATTTTTTACTCCACATTTTTAGTTGTAAAAAAAATCCCCCTCTTTTAAATAAAATATTTTATTCTCCCTTACCCAACAAAAAATATTTTTAGTTAAACAAAAATAAAATTCTTCCCCAATTTTTGTTACTCTCTCCCACCAAAGAAACATTTTTAGTTAAAAAAAATCCCCCCACCCACCGAAAAATGTGTTACTCTCCCACGCCCAAAGATATATTTTTAGTTAAAAAAAAATTCATTCCACCGGAAAATTAATTTCCTTCCACCACCTAAAAAAATATTTTTAGTTAGAAAAAAAATGTTAATTCCCTCCAAAAGGAAAAAAGGAAAAGAGGGATGGAGGATAGAAAAAAATAGAAGGAAGGGGGCAGGCAAGAAGAACAGAAGAAAGTGTGCATACTAGATGCGTACCTATCGCAGCCTCCCAGCGAATACTCTATATGTACCTACCTCCGCCCCGGTGCGAATAATATATACGTACCTATCTCCGCCCTGGTGAAAATAGTAAATACGTACCTATCACCGCCCCTGTGCAAATACTAAATACGTACCTATATCTGCCATGGTTCGCATAGTATATACATACCTATCTACGCTCTAGTGCTCACACTGTATACATACCTACTTCTGCCCTGGTGCGCATACTGTATATGTACTTATCTCCACCTTGCTGCGCATACTATATACGTATCTATCCCTGCCACAGTGCGCATACTATATACGTACCTATCCCTGCCCCGGTGCGCATACTATATACATACTTATATTTGCCTAGGTGCGCATACTATATATGTACCTATCTCTGCCCCGGTGCGCATACTATGTACGTATCTTTCTTCACTCTGGTGCGCATACATAAGAATCATATTAATGCGCCTCTGACGTATCAAAGAACGAAACTTATGTTCGTTCATGCTGTGCCCTTATCATAAAAAACTAACTCATATTAATGCGCCTCTGTCGTATCAATGAGCAAAAATCAAGTTCATTCATTAAAAAGAAGTCATATCCAAAAACCATATGATGCTTTATGCTCGTTTCATTAAGAAGAAGAAGAAATACACACAGGAGCGGTATACTACACAAGAATATTGTTGGCAGTTGGAAGCAGAACAGATACTACATTACCGCCACACTTTTCAAAAATGAAGGAGCTAACGCCAACGCTGCTTAAATATTTATTTTTTGTAAAAATAAATATGTCGTCCCCCCAGAGAAATGTTTACTCTCCCTCACACAAAGAAATATTTTTAGTTAAAAAAATTCCCCAACCCCTCAAAAATGTATTACGTTCCCCACCAAAAGAAATATATATAGTTAAAAAAAAATTCCCCGTCTCCCAAAAAATATTTTTTTACACTCCACTACCCAAAGAAATATTTTTAGTTAAAAAAAAAAATTTCCCCAAAATTATTTTTAACTCTCTCCTACCAAAAGAAATATTTTAAGTTAAAAAAAAGAAAATCCCACGCCTTCAAAATGTTTTTTTACTCTCCCATACCCAAAGAAATAATTTAGTTACCCCCCCCCCCTTTTTACTCTCCCCCACAAAAGAAATATTTTCAGTTAAAAAAAATTTTAAATAAAATTCTCCACCCTAATTTTTTTTTACCTACCCATACCCCCAAAAATATTTTTAGTTCAAAAACAAATCCCCCCCCCCTTTTCTGACAGTAAAGAATGAAGGAATGGAGGAAAGAAGGTAAGAAGGAAATTAATAAATACATATTAGCATCTATTAATTTTGAATCCGTCCCCTTCCCGCATATTCTCTCTGATGTAATTTCCGGTTGAATTTTAAGAATGACTCGAAAGAATACTAAATATCACAGTGATTTTGAAATCACTACATAACGTTGAATTCAGGAAAACCTGCCTAGTTGAACCTAAACTGCCTTCTTTATCTCCAAAACTCTTGTAAGAATTTGTGACATAATATTATACAATCTTTGTTCAAACCTAACCCTACTTATGATTACTCATGAATTTACTAAGGTAATTCGAACACTCTAGTGGCTCGACACTGTAATAAGGTTTATATCTTATACATTCTCCATTACATTTCATAAATTTCTAATTTTCGGTTATTTGCCTAAGATCAATGTGTACTATCTGTTCTCAATAACTTTGTTCTGGGCTTTTTGGCTAAGATCATAGCGTAGTATATGTTCTCTGATCTTAGAAGAAAGACATCTGCTTTTTTTTCATTCCACTTTAGTGATGTGCAGGGAAAGACACTCACTTTCTCACTCTTTCTTCTTGTTGTCAGCGGCATCCTGGCTGTTTGACCTACTTTGTCTATCTTCCTACTCCCCCTCTTGGGATGAGATGAAACATTGACCTTCCCGTAAGCCTCGAGCGACAACGGGGGTCAAACACACTTTCTCTCCTCGTATAACGCATTGAAAAAGAGTGTACTGCAGTCTGTGCTTTTGCATGGTTCCTGGTAGGCGATTTAGGACAGCGTTTTGTCCCTCGTAACCTCGGACTTGAAGGAAAATCGCCTCCTGGTACTCAAAAATGAGGATATGGTAGAGCTCCTAAAGAAGCTAGAGATTCTAGCAACTTTTATCTGCCAGAAGAGCAATGACATGTAGGACACGGGAGGAAGCAGAACGACTCTCTATAAAAAGATGATGAGCGGGAGTGTTAAATTAGGCAGGAGCAAAACAACGGTCCGCATTTATAATGCCTCACCTGAGCTGTGCACGGATTACCTGGGAGCATACTTCAACCAGTGTGGGGATGTGGAGCAAGTGGAGCTGGTAAGGTGAAGGAGTGAAGTCCACATGGCAGACTACACGATCGCCATGAAGCTGATGCGGACAGACTTCTTCGCAATTTTACCGGTGCTGACGCATAGCGGCTGGAACATGTCGATCGTTGTAGAAGGTCGTCGCCCGCACTGCTGGTTTAGCCAGAAAATAGGCCACATTAAACTGCCCCCAAAAAGGAGTTCGCAGCAGAATAACTCACCAACTGTCCAACCGCAGGAGCAGCAGCAGCAACAGGAACAGCAGCAGCAGAATGAACAGATTAACCCATGGCCGCAAAACCGACAGGGGCTAAAGAGGAAACTAAAATAAAATCCTCCGACGAAGAGGAAGAGGTCGGCGAGAAAGAGATTTACACAAATTTGCTCTCCCTCGGTTCAGGAAAAGAACAGCAAAAAAAGGAAAAAAAGAAGATAAGTAGCATAAGAGAGGAAAATATTGCTCAATCACCCATGGAGCAGACACCATCCCCGACACCTCCAAAACCTATACCCTCCTAACCAACTCCCAACCACAGAACAACAATTTTGAAAGCAACACCTGGCCCCACTCTGCAAGAACACACACCTTCAACATCCCCACACCAACACCAGCAACAACACCTACCCTCACACTACATTTATAAAAAACAGACACCTGCACATACATCAATCAGCTCGGAATCCTCTTAGCGAAAACTAGTCGAACCGGGGAGGTAAAAGAGACAATTTTTCTCTCCGACTCGAAAGAAAATAAAGGAAAAAACCGTTCCCTTGTAATTGGGAAGGAAGGTCTGTAAAATTGACCAGCAATCTTTCAGCACGGAAGTATCCTTCCGACAGAAGAGGAATTTAAAACATCTGTTAGACTTCAGCCAGATAAGAGGTAAAAACGTAGAAAACTTCACCAATTTCCGTTCATAACAACTTTTGTAAGGCTTCCAACCGGTCGCAAGAACTCTGTCTGGAAAATGCGTGAGGTCACGGAGGGCGTCATACCGGGAATAAAACTCACCAAGGACAAAGACCCATCCCTGGACAAACTTTGACCAGAATGCAAGGGAAGGGTCCCTATGTTGGTTTATCATTCTCTCTATAGGGCCTTAAAGCTAACTTTTACCATGGACGTCGGCGGCATTGCGCGCAGTGGCCAGGATACCATATTGAGCATGACACATAGCGTCAGCGTCCTAGCAAAAAGGAACTGGAAAAGCTGATAAATACGACCAGAATCTTCAGTCAAGACATTCAAATATAATTCGGAATGAAATAGTGTTCACTACTATTAATACAAAGAGGAAGACTGGAGACAACAGAGGGCATGGAACTCTTCAACCAAGAGGAAATGAGGGCGCTTTGCGAACAGAATGGAAGCAGATACCATCAAATGAACAGAAATAAAAGAGTAGATTGGAAAAGAATATTTACGAAGAACAAGAAAACTCTTAGAAACGAAATTATATAGCAGAAATCTAGTAACTGAAATAAACACCTGAGCAGTTGCACTAATAAGATACTCTAGACCGTTCATAGGCTGTACCAACAAAGAACTCAAGCACCTTGACCAGATGACTAGAAAATTAATTACTATACTCAGCTCACTACATCCAAAATACGATACGGACAGACTCTACATGATAAGAAGCGAAGGGGGAAGAGGACTGATAAGTATAGAAGATTTTGTGAAAGACCATATAAAGCTGGAGAAATACATAACGCAACACATAGAAATCCTTATCACTGCAGCAAGAGACACTGGTCCAACGAGCAATGTGGGAAGCACTGAAACCAGAAGAAAAACGACAAGAAAAGAAAAGTGTGAAGAAAAACAACTACACGGACGCTTTAGACAAGAAAAGGAACCAACAGACATAGCTGGGTATGTCTAAGATAACGACACTTGAACAGAGAAACGGAATCTTTACTGATGGCTGCATAGAGCAATGTGATTAGGACAAACTACAGTAAAGCTAAAATAGATAAAACCCAGGAAAATAGTAAATGCAGACTGTGTGCACATAGAAACGAACCATTAAATCATATAATAAGTGAATGTCGCAAACTAGCCCAAAAAGAATACAGGAACAGACAGACTGTGTGGGGAAAGCAGAACACCGGGAACTGAGCACACAATTGAATTTCGAATACGCAGGCAAATAGTACGAACATAAAACAGAAACCGTACTGGAAAACGAAAAACACAAACTCATCTGAGATATAGATATACAAACAGACAAACTCATACAAGCAAGGAGACCGGATGTTGTAATAATCATCAAGAAGGAAACCTCTTGTAAAATCGTAGACTTCCTCGTTCCAGCATACACAGAGTGAAGATCAAAGAAACGGAAAAACGAAGCAAATACACCGAACTAGCTAGAGAACTGAAAGGAATATGGAGCATGAAGAAAGTCACTATAATACCAATAATCATAGGAGCACTAGGAACAATAAAAAAAACGGAAAAAAGACTGGGAAAAATTAGAATCAAAGGGATCATTGAAACTATAAAAAGGACGGCAATGATCAAAACAGCTGCAATCTTAAGAAAAAAACATCTAATGCGAAAACTAACCCGCATAAGCTACGAAGGATCACATGGAATCTAAAACAGGAAGAAAACGACATCACAGAAAGAAAACCACATCACAAACAAAGGAACAGAAAATGCAAGAAACTTAACTTCATGAACGAACCAATGAACATATATAGCAAGAAACACCATAAACTCTCCCGTTCCCCCAAAAATAAAAATTAGAAATATATATTTTTTTTAAATTAAAAAAATTAGAAATTAAAAAAAAAATGGCACCAGCCTAGGCTGACACCACAAAACTATTTGCACAGGGTCAAAGAGGATGAGAAGACCGAAGAGGGTCAGTAAAGACCAGACCTCCACTGGAAGGGCAGAGAGTGCTTATTATTTGCAACGCAAATCCCAAAGAAGACCAATTGTCCTTACAAGCGAGAAATAAATAGTAAACGGCTGTTGCGATACTGCAATGTTTTTTAGGGTGACTATCTAAAAGAGGCGGAGAATACGTGAAATCTGGGGAGACGTTTTGTCACTCAGACTCCAGGGAATACCACCGGTTGTCGGTGAGCAATCACTGATGACCTGTGTGACAACTCCTAGTGAATACAAATAATACCATAGACGTAAAATGACTGATTATTTAAATTATGCAAGACAGTTTTCAAAATAATATATGTCACAATTTATGATTTTTTTTTAATGAAATCAAACTTTGGTAATAGGTGTAGTGGTTGTGCCCCTATGGGTCTCGGAGTCATCTATTATCTTTACATTATATTATAGATGAATAAGATAAGTGTTCTGAAAATGTAATTTTATAACATAGTTTACTATTATTTCATACAAAATATGTTCATTCGTATATGTATTCCATTGTCGTTTTAAGATGTTTGATTATGCAAGTGTATTACTCTTCAGGTTTGCAAAACAGTATTTATTATGTTTAGGATGGATAATGTTTCTCTTTTCAGTTTTTGTGTCCTTGTCTGACGAGGATTCTCAATGTTAAGATGTTTACTGATAAGAAATATGATGACGCACGTTAGAAGATTTTCCAACAAATATGAGTTAATGCGGAAATCTCTGAATCATTAATCTTTAAATTAATATTTTTACGAAACTAGACATATTAACGTTCGTTTTCAATTTTCTTATATCTGGTTATCGTGTTTTGTGTACGTTCAAAAATCGAGTCATAAATAATCCGTAGGTTCCCCATGTATATATTTACTTGACCTTCTAAGGAAAAACTTTTAAAGGCTAAATGTGAACATTTTCTTCAATAGCTGCTGGAGACGCAGAATAGCAAAACGATTATATTGTTGGAAATGCAAGAATCGCTTATCATAACCATCTTGCGTTGCAATGCATTTGCCATTTGAAAGAGTTAAAGTATAATCATCTGCAGCGTTGTTTAAAAAAAGAGGACATTTTCGAGCATAAAAAATTGATGAAAACAAATTCGTTACAAATAAGAAATATAACCATCCATTAGATTTGTGTGTTGAGTGATTAATATGATATTTTAATCGTAAGGGTCACAGAGAAACGCAAATGGCATTTGCAAATTAAGACTGATGGACGCACGATAACGGAATTAAAAACTTAAGGGTTACAGACGAACGATAATATTAATTATAACTAGCAAATAACGGACAGAATAGCATTTGTAATGAAATCGTGAGTAATCGATGTACAGACAGAGTCTCTTATAGATATCTTTAGACCCATCAGGAATATCGCATCTTTTCTGAGTGTTTAATTATCGATATTCAATTTAAAACTTAAATCTGAGAGACCAAAAGAAAATGCGACTTCAAACGTTAGCCTGACAGACTAATCAGAATGATATTTCAAAAGTTGATCATGACAGACAATAAAGAATTTAAATTTTTGTATGCGAAACATATCAATGTACAAAGTTATTTAAAGAGATGTTTAGACGCATCTAACATGTAAATTGTCCATTAAGTTTATGGGTTCATTGATGAAAATGACGTTTCAAATTCCTAGGTGACATAACGTCGGAAATGTTATTTAAAACAAAGCATACACCGATCGGTAGCGCTTTTAATAGAAATACTATAACGCATCTTAAAGGGTAAGACTGATGATATCTTAACAAATGAATAAAAAAGAAAGCAGCAATACTAATTCAAGAAGGTGAAAAGAAAAAAAATAGAGAAAGAAAAAGCAGAAGGAACAAGAACATAAGTCAGTTATGAGACTCAGCCTGACAACATAAGGCTGGACAAAAGTCTTAACTGGGCGTTACTGCTAAATAGTGTATGAAGTATTCACGATGTTATGCCATAAAAAAAACATTGATATCTATAACACTAATCATTTGATCAGGCTGACATTTTGCATGGTGGTTACTGTTATCAAAACGCATTCATATATATACTTTGAAAAGATAATCTGTAGCAGAAATTCCGTAAACATTTCAATTTTGCCAGTACATTTCAAAATCAGAACCAAAAGTCAAGGTTGTGTAAGCTGCGAGATTTGATTGGCTGAAATATAGGTCAAGTAGCAAGTCTATACAATAAAACGATCCCAAGTTATCGCCAAAAATGTGAATTTTTACTTTTTCCGTTTCATTAAGCTTCAACGTTTGATCATGATACCCTTAAATAAAATCATGTTTAAGTTATACTATGTCTGATATTGTTACTAAGTTTGATTACAATTCGTCAAGCAATGCGGACGCTAGGTTGTAAAATATCATAGTGACACTCAAACTACCTAGCATACGCATCATCAGTGGTAATAAAGACACGAAGGAATGGAATAAGATACAAACTTTCGTTCATCAGAGGAGGAGAAAGTCTATCAGCTTTAAACAAAATCTTGAAAACTATAATTACCATCTTCCTTAAATAGGATATAATTTTTAGTTCACTTCTATAATAATGAGACGTTAATAATAACGTTTTATTTTTACATTTAGGCAAACACATGTGGTTAAATATGAAGCGTACAACTCGATGTCTGCGTATAAACGTAACTTCTAACCAGAATTTACTTTCGAATTTACATTTGAAAATTTTCGGCATTGCATTTGAAATTTCGTGAAATTTTCTCCTTTACACTTAGTCTTAGAGTCAGGGTTCAGTGCTCGTATTAGAAGTCGAACAATTTATGTCTCCATGTGTTTTCCAGGTAATTGTTGTGTTTAAATTGTATAGATTCTAAACCTATATTGAATAGGTGAAGTGTGACAAGCTGGAAACCATATCATACTATCATTATAAAATAGCAAATAATAATACAAACTTAACTACTTAGATAGGTAATACTTTTTGTTTTCTAAAATAAACACTATATATAAGTGTATGTATAAATAGCTAGGATGTGTATTAGTATTACATAAGTTTGCTTCCTGTCTTTATTTCCTTACCTCTCTTGTGATACTCATGTATTTGTTATGTTTTGTTTCATGTGAAATACTAGAACAACGAAGTTTACCAGATTTCCTGTATTTTTGTATTTCCATGTCCCAGAAATGTTAATGTCCATATACTTGCCTCAGTGTATTTCTCGACGATTTGTCTGGATGATCAAAGTCCGGTTGTTTTGAGTCATTCCCAGTGGAAACCATTGCAAACCAAATCATATCGCTTTTTATATTCCTTTTTGGGTTTATTTGCTTCATTCCGTAGCATTAATAGTATTATTATTAGTAGTAGTAGTCGTAGTATTAATAGTAGTAGTTTTAGTTGTATAAATTTAATATTATCTAACTCGAACTCTAACCCTTTTCCCCTCACTGTGTCGAACGAAACATTAAGAATGTCGTCGTGTATCGGCGAGAGCATGCATGTTTTACTCGAGAGGCATAGGTGTAGACTGTCACACGACTTTCTTTTTTTATGACTCTATATTTCCCATTTTAGAAGCCGATATTTAAACAAACGCTTAACTATTTAAAATGTAATTTTGAGCCGTGTTTTCTTTTATTTTGTTCACGCTATTGGTTCATAAATGTATCACATTAAATATTTCACCCCTGTGCGATGAAAAGCTAAGAGAAATATGGGGGAAATGGATGAAAGCTGCTACAGTTTAAGGCGAATAAATTTCTTTTGGGGGGCAAAACCGAAAATGTATTTATTTAGCTCGTTCTGAACATATATAATATTAGATATTTAAAACGACATTTGATTCCTGTCAATTTAAAAATGAACTAGGTGTGTATAGTTATTTATTTTATTATTGAAGTGTTAATGGCATCTTTTATCTTTTATACTATCTTATAATGTAATCCGTTTTCAAAAATTCTCTATTATAAGGCTTCCACATATACAGAAATAAACTAACATTGAAAGAGATTTGAATATGTGTGAACGTCACAAGTTCATTGTAGAATGTGTAGATTTTGTGTAGATTTTGTGTTGATTATGTATGTTTATGTTTTGTTTCCCAGAACGGTTTACACCAGATTTTTTGAGTCTTGCATTCAAGATCTGGATTGATTGTCAATCGGAGAAGCTTATCAAAACAAGACGTATACATTAACACCGTTCTATGTAAAACATTTAGAGCGATTTATTATAAATATACGGCATTTCATACACACCTTTCTTTCGGTAAAACCGTTTAACTACTCAGAGTTATGAATTCAATTTAAAGGACAAGATGATTTACATCTAAGGAATACAATTTTTAGAAACTATAACCAGTCATTCTAATTTTCATTAATTACTAATTACCCCTACAAAAAACATTTTGCTAACAGTCAATATATTTTGTTCTTAACTATCATGTACTTTCATAAACATCATGAATTAACATTTAATTTCTAAACGTATCCGGTAGTCAAATGTGTTGATTCCAATACTAATAGTATTCTCTTAAGTAAACCAATGGAATACACTTATAAAGAACAGTGAAACAAGCTGCATTTAAGTGGCGTATATCAAATTCTACAGAAATATATTGCCTGTATGGGGAAGGGTAAACAAAATTGGGGAGGGGGGGATTTTTTTTTTTCATAAAAAATATTCATATGTATAGGTTAGGATGAAACAACATTTTAGGGGGGCGTCGAAATTTTTTTTTTTCCTTTTTCTTTTTTAAACTAAAAATATATGTATGGGGAGGGTAAAAAATATTTGAGGGGGAGGGGGTCAACAATTTTTTTCTTTTTCATTAAAAATATTTATATGTATGGGGAGGATGAAAAATATTTTTTTTCGGGCGGGGGGTAAATTTTTTTTTTTTTCGTTGTTTGAACTAAAAATATTTCTATGTATGAGGGGAGGGGTCAAACATTTTTTTTTTTTTTTCTTTTAAATTAAAAATATTTCTAAGTAATGGGGAGGATGAAAAAAAAAAATTTCTTGGGGGAGCAAAAAAGATTTCTTTTTTTCTTTTCTTAACTAAAAATATTTATATTTATGATAGTGACACTACATGAATGAACACTATTTTGTTTTTCTGCCACGACAGGGGCGTATTAATATGAGTTCTTAGATATGCAAACTGGGCTGGAGATAGGTACATATACAGTATGTGTACCCTTGCAGAGATAGGTAAGTATATAGTATGCGCATGAGGGCGGCGATAGGTACTAATATAGTATGCGCACCGGGCCGGCGATATGGTATATATATAGTATGTGCACTGGAGTGCAATAGGTACGTATATAGTAGTGCATAGCAGTGGCGATAGGTACGTATTTAGCATTCACACCGGGGTGGCGATAGGTATGTATTTAGCATTCGCACCGGGTCGGCGATATATACATATTTAGTATTTGCACTGGGGCAGCGATAGGTACATATGTAGTATGCACACCAGTCGGCAATAGGTACGTATATAGAATGTGCACATGGGCGGCAGTAAGTACGTATATAGCACCAGGGCGGTGATAGGTATGTATTTAGCATGCGCTCCAGGGCGGCGATCGGTACGTATATAGAACGCGCACCGGGGCGGCGATAGGTACATATATAGAACGGGCACCGAGGCGGCGAAAGGTACGTATTTAGCATTCGCACCGGGGCGGCGATAGGTACTTATATAGTATCTGCACCCAGGCAGCGATAGGTACTTATATAGTATCTGCACTGGGTTTGCGATAGGTATGTATATATTATGTGCACTGGGGCGGCGATAGGTACGTATATTGTATGCGCACCGGGGTAGCGATAGATTCATATATAGTATGAACACCGGGGCGGAGATAAGTTCCTATATAGAAGGCGCAGACAGAGGTAGTACTTTTTATATAAATATGTCATACTATTGCCCTGGGAAACGTAGGATGAAATGGTGGGGAAGAAACAGCTTTCGCAAAAGACAACATGAGAAAGTAGCGGTGAAATGGGGCGACCAGGGAAGAGAAAAGTAGAAAGATAAAGAGATGGCTATAGAGAGAGGGAGAGAAATAGAAGTTTTAATATAAAGATGTTACACACACGAGTTTTCTTCAATTAAATGTTTTTATCACCCCGAGCAACGCCGGGTAGCCCTGCTAGTCTTTTATAAAATGAAAAGCCTTTAAAGGAGACTAAATCTACTAGTTTGCTTTTTTAAGGAAAAGGTCTTTATATTTATTTCTTAGTCGGGATAGTTTTGTAATACATTTACAGAAAGTAGTTTCTCAGTTGTCGCCAGAACAATAATTTAATAAAAATATTATACCATAATATATACACAATATAGTATTTAGATAAAACTATACTTAAACATACAATCTTATTTGTTGTAACTATAAAAAATAATGAGGACAAATGATCATTTTTATGTTTCACATTAAAAATAATTATAGTTGTGTTTACATCTTTCACAAACAATACAAATATCTAATACATCATGGTGAATAATGACTTCAGACCACTTATATTTGAAAATATAACCTCATTTTTGAAAGTTTGCTTTTTATCTGAGTTTGAAATTAGATTCTAATGAAGGAGATGTTTCATTTAAAACTGATGACGATACAAGTGCTGGTTAAATTGCAGTACCCTGTTAAGTAAAGCAAAATATAGCTTTTGTTATTGTTATTTGAATATAAAATTAAACAAATATTTATATTTAATTTAGTTGATATATTTAATATTAAAAATATTTAATTATTCAATAATTTTTTATTATATTTTTGAGATTTCATATTTATTATCATATTCATCATATGTAGTATTTATATTAATTAGCTTTATTTTTACTTAATTTTTATGATTTAAATTTGTTTTTCTTTTATATTGATTTATTTTCAATTAAATTTAATTAATTTACTTTTACTTAATTACTATATTTCATTATTGAAATAAAAAATATTTATGAAAATCTTAAATATATTTTACTTTCTATTTTCTGAGAATTAAGCATATTTAATATATTAATCCTTAATGTAAACCTAATTAGTCTTTGGAAAATTGCCTTTCTCTTGATTGTGCCATTTGCATTGAAATTTTAAACGGATGAATTCACTTGGATTGTTGTTTTTTTCATTATGACAGAGTAATCGCCCCATAACTTAAAGTAGATTTATTGAGAACCTATATTGATTCAAAATTCTAATGTGTCTCTTTATTTTGAGTCGTGGTGTATTTTATAAGTTTTTAATGTTTGTTTTCTTAAAAAAAAATTTCTGGAATATTTTACATTTTGTTGTTTAGATTTTATATTTGTAAACTTCTCGGGAGTTTGGAGATCACACGAACTTGATTCAAACATCAAAGAAACATGAGATAAAATCAGTTTACTTGTCCGGCATGTAAAATTTGCAGGGTAGAAATCCCGAATAAGTAAAGAATAAAAAAAAAAATAATAATTTTTTAAAATAACAAAAAAAAATTAAGATTGAAATAAAGAAATTCACGCAGCGTGCAGAACGCCATTTTCCGAAAAGACTGATATAAACAGAGGTTGAAGAGAGTCCGACATATGAGGCACACTATAGGACCCCTTTGTTCGGATTGAAAACAGACAATGCTGATATTGTCTTAATCTTTCATAATTATCTCTCTCTCTCTCTCTCTCTCTCTCTCTCTCTCTCTCTATATATATATATATATATATATATATATATATATATATATATATATATATGTATTAATTATTTATTAATTATTTATTACCTACAGACATCGATGTTTCATGCTGACGCAATCTTCAGTAGAGGAAGCTAATTCCCGACGGTCGACGGGAGTGAACTCCGACTACAAATCGCCACTAATTCGCAGTCAAGAGAGTTACCAGTCGGCCACCAGAAATCAGCTTAGAATTTAGGAGGAATTTAACTTTGTAAATACCAAGTCGGCGAGTATTCACAGTAAGCGGCGAAGAGTGATCTAACAACAAGAAATCGTGTTGGATCTCGCAATATATAATTATGAAAACATTGTTAAAATTAACAGAATTCGTCTGTTTAAGTATACGTTTTTTAATTTTTTTCAGGTTTTCTTATGGTCTTCTCTGTATTAAAATAAAAATACACATGTTTCATACGTTCCACAGGTTTCACGAACATTATCGATGCTTCGTCGAATCATTCTCAGGTGTCAAAAGCAAATTAAATAAAAAGGTAGAGAAAGAAGAGAATTTGAAAGAGACAGCGGAGAAACACAAAGAGAATGCTTTCGCATTTCTCCACGTTTATATATATATATATATATATATATATATATATATATATATATATATATATATATATATACATATATATACATATATATATATATATAATTTTTTAAAAATATATATATATATATATATATATATATATATATATATATATATATGGTCTCATTAAAAATGAAATACTCTAATCCTAGAAATACTTACCCTCTTATGTGTCACTATGACCTTCCAAATAAGAGGAGAACATAATGTTTAAAACATTTCCATGATATAGTTTTTTTTAATCAAAGATGGATTCATTTTTCATGAATTTTTGACATTGTTTTGTTTAATTTCATTTTGTTTTATTTAACAATTTAATTATATATTGCCGATATCGTATCGACGAAGAAATATTGTTCTGATGAAAGATTCAGATGATTGTCAATGTTCTGTTCTTTTGTGAATGATGATAAAATTTAAATTTGAGAAACATGTATACGCAAGGTAAGATGTAGTACGTCGTGAATATTTTCAGAGCATAATCATTGCGAAATATTATATCAATTGTTGTTCTATATAATTATGATATATATATATATATATATATATATATATATATATATATATATATATATATATAATCAGTTTAATTATTCTTTATAATACAATACTTACTTTCCAGTTACATGTTATTTAGGAATATACAATAAACCTTTATCTGTAGAAGACTTTATTTTCCAAATGAAAAAAATATACTATTTGTACTGTTTCACTAAAATTTGCTTCACAACTAGATCAATTTATAAAACACTTCGCTAGCGTTGCAAATAATATATTGTCATGCTATGATTAAAACAAGGTAGAAACGCGAAAAGTAAAGTATCCGTGATATATCATACACCATCTAAATCGGTTTCATATAGACATGTATCTTCATATGAGTAGGTAAAAAGAAATGAGTTGCAATCTTCTAGTACACTTCCATGTGTTTGAGAATTATATTTACAAAGTTCCGTAACTTTAAAGAGAGAGAAAGTCCACCTACAAAGTTACTGTCAAACATCATTTATTCTATTAAACGATTTCAACTCTAATTCACAATGGTTTCTAACATATGGATTTTAAAAGGTAGGTAATTTTAAGATTTCTGAAAAGTACGGAAAGGTGTACATGACTGTATCATCTCTTTATTTAATAGATAGTTTCATAATCTTAATCTATTAAGATTCAGTTATTAAGAATAGTAACATAGGTATAAAATATTATAAAATATTAAAAGTTATCATACTAAACTACCTCATATAGATACAATTTGGAACATTACAGCATAAGCTTCTAAATTATTGCTAGAAGTTTATTTCTTTAAGTATCAAATCCTAAGAACGAATACCTCAGTTCGTAAGAAATCAACCATTACCTGAACAAGTGTTATGTTTTATTTTATATATACTAATACTGTATAGAAGCATATTTCTAATATATTACTAAAACTACATATATATTTATATAAACATATATCTAAATATATATATATACATATATATATATATACTTATATAAATCTCTCTCTCTCGCTCTCTATAAAATGCCAAACTAGAGTACTACACTTTTATGAGATAGATTGATACCGAAATTGTATTATCTGTTTAACCTCGGCGCTATAGGAAGCAGGTACACTTTTTTTTAATATAACTTAGGTGACTCAATATTACTAAAAAATATACTTGGTAATCTTACATTAGTTACATTTCATGTTTTAGTAAAGAAATTGTAAATCTATAAGAAGAAAGAAAAGAAAAATTTACATTCGTAGACTCATGTTTAACTAATAAACAAACGTATAAAACAGTGTAAATATAAACGTGCATCGCATATTTATAAAGGGAATAAGGGAAGTCATTAAATAATATATGAGGTAAATTACTAAATTGATCATCGCATAAAGTTTACCAAGTCTAACAAGCGAAATATTTGTTATCGTGTGTTTCTTGGCTATACACTTCAGGCTTTTCATTCTAAGTTTTTGTAACCGTATTTACAAGCAGTAGGCGATACAAAATCAATAGACTCGTGGTATTTATTTTATGAAAGGTATTCTGTAGACGCTTATGTCAACATGAACTAAATGAATTTGAGTTATGCCTACTGATTGCGTTTTTTTTACTAGTGGATTTACTTAAACAAGGTTAAAAATAAAAATTGCGGCATCTAAGATTAACGCTCTTCTCATATTTACACATAGGCTTTTCGGTTATTGTGTTTATTTTCAAACAAAAGCATTAGACTGATTGGCATTAATTATTCGAAATGTAGAACGCAGGTAGCGGCAATAATATATTAAAAACAAAATGATTTAATAAGATGAGTACTTTCATTTTGATCAAAAGTGCACACATGAGTTGGGTTTGCATTCAAACATACCACTGGTAATAAGTTTCAGGGCGTTTAGAGTTTTCATGATTTGAAACGTATACAAGGTGATATATTTTGTTCTATAATACTTCTAGAAATTATAATCTCTATGTACCAAACCCAAGCCTATAACGCTTTATATTATTTTGTAAGACGTTTCCTACAATTTCCGCATTAAATTTCCATGGGTTGTACTAAGTAGTTGTAAATGCCTAATGAAAAATGGAGGTTAATACATATAATTAAAAATGAAACGTAATTGATTTGTATGTAACGTGTCTACCAAATAAAACAAATATAGGTTGATCTGGTGTCAGTATTAGATCAGAGTACGAAATGGCTTGTTTCTTTCAATCCATTTAAGAAACAGCTGGAGTCTTTCAATTGTAGGCGTGCCTCTTTTCCTTATATTCTCATGGACAGCTCTGCGTTGAATGTGAAATAAACTCTGAAACATCTTTGTATTTTTTCTGATCAAATTTTTCTTGGAGTTTATACATTAGACCAATTGCTCTCTTACTGCTAATCGTAAAAACGGTCATCTCTATCGCTCTAAACACTTTACCACTCCTGAGGCTATTCTCTATCTACAAATCTACTACTATACCAGGTACGGAGTACTGTTTTCATGTTTGGATTGGTGAATCTATTTCCTATTGGATGGTTCTTGAGTAGGTGCATAAACGTAGCCGTAATTTGATTGGCCCCACACTTTCTTTTTCCGCACCCTTTCTTTCACAGACCTGATGTTGCTAGCCTTAGTCTTTTCTATAAATACTATTATGGCACGTGTTCTTTATACTTGTCTCAAATATTCCCTTCTTCCTTTATGCCAGCTTGTTTTACTCGTGTGTCTAGCGGTTCCAATAAATGAATTGTTTTGATACCTTATCGTAATACAGCTTCCTATTTCAGTAGCTACTTAAGCAGTACTGCATGTTTGTATAACTCTTTACCTGCTTGCTGTTTTCATCCTATAACCTTGGTCTTTTCATGACTAAACCTGATTGGCATTTACTGTTTTGCGATAATTTGCAGACACGCAAATTTACAAACAAATTAACTCATAGAAATGCGTTTCAAAGGTAAACGTACAGAGTGAATAACAGACATACTTCTAGCGATAAAATAATATAGATATATCTGACCATGTTTTCTTCTTGCGATTCCAGTAGTTATTAAAAGTATAAATCTAAAAAGCTAGACCGACATGAGTGTGCACTTACCCATCTTAAAAGTGAGCACATAATCTTATTGACTACACGACTAACAAATGGTAACTATGTAAAAACCTGGCAACTATATATTTTTCCTTCATTTTGTTTGCAACAAAATGGAAACTATTCAACATGAGAAACTAATCGATGTATCAGGATATGAACATTAACAGTATGCTCTATATAATATAACTATTTTCTAACGTTAGTATAACCATTACACTTTTGACCATCTATTTGTAATCTTGAAATCGACCAGGCACAAAAACGATTAATGATCTATAATTGTTTGTCTTTTGTTGCTTAAGTTTTAAATAATTTTATTAAAGTTGTAAGTGCATGTTAGATATGTGTTTATATTTGAAATCAGATATATTTTGAAAGTTAATTAACCTGAGTATTTAGATAAGTATAGTTGACTGTGAACAAAGGTTGCATAATAAATTCCTGAGGTCGGTCTTCGCGCCAGACGTTTATAGAAGGGAAATATATCACAAACTCTTAAAAGGGTTTTGGAGATAGCCTCCCCCCCCCCCCCATAACCAGATATATTCTGAAAGTGCATTAACTAGAGTAGTTAGATACGTATAGTTGCGTTTGAACAAAAGTTGTATAATAGTGTCGTGGGGTCTGAATTCGCGCCGACACCTTCACAGAATAGACATATATCACACTCTCTTGCACATATTTTGGGGCTAATGCGGTACCGACCGTACGGAGCATATTTAGCTAGTATAATATTACCAGTGAAAATTATAATTTGTATTTATTCATTTTTTAACAGATTCAATGTTTTATTGATTGCGCGTAATTTTGCGCCACGTGTCAGTTTGAAAATATACGATGCGATTTACAAAGCGGGAAATGTTTTTTTATAGGAGAATAGATTAACTATAATACACTGTCTCTGTATTTAACACTTTAATTCAAGTTATTTAATAATAAAAATAAATTCCGTCTGACGTTCTACTAACTAAGCTAGTTGCACTTTCTTGTAAATAGATCTTAAACTATTCCCTTAACAACATGATTATTAATTTGGCGTGACGTAATAGATATATGATTTAAGCCATGCTTCAAATAATGAATTCAAACATAAGTGATGATGTAGTTTTTTCTTCTATTATATGGTTATAGGCATGTAAATAAGAACACGTTCAAGACGACAGCGAGACAGAAGGTGTGACACGCAACCTAGCAAAAATAAACGACGGTAAGGAGGATATTTTGATAGTCTACTTCTATATAATAGAGAAGTGTATATTGCGAGAGAGAGAGAGAGAGAGAGAGAGAGAGAGAGATGGTGGATAAAAAAGGAACCATTAGTTAAAAAGGTATATATTGGGAAAAAGAGATAGCCGCCGTAGCAAAAACGTAGCAAAAACGATATCTTAGCAATAAGCTACTACGACTAAAATATACATGTCCCAATGCCACATTCCAAATTACTTTTTACAAAGTATAATATTTCTCAGCGGGTACTTATATTCATTTTACAGAATGCATTTCATTTCATCAGTTGTTTAAAGATACGATTAAACATTTTAAATTCTATCACACGTATTGATATAATGGGCCGGGAGAAATATGGAATTAATAACAACTTTTTGAGTCAAATGGTTAGTAGTAGAAAGGGTGCCTGTTTGTATAATGTCATCCTTAAAAGAATGTTTAAACACACTGGGCAGGAAGTGGATGCTCATTTTAGGTGAACTTTATGATGGATAGAGATTCCCAAATGACTAATATTAAAAAAGGAATTCCTTGTTTTCAGATAGTTTTTTTTAAACTGTTTAAAAGTAATCGCAACAAAAAAGTAGAATTTGATTTTCTAAGAGGTAAACTGTGCCGGGTAACTAAATATTTATTTTAATAGGATTTGGAAAGTTACATATATATTATATAGACCTTTCTTAAATAAACACAAGTATATTTATTGGTTAATTTAAATATATTACAAATTCACATTTTTTAAATATTAAACATAGTAATGACGTATCCACTACAGAATGTGGCGTACGAAATTCTCGAGGTGGACAAAAATATGTTGCTTTTACAGAATTTGAACCGAACCAAACTGACTTTTCCTGAACTAAATCTAAAACCTCGATTAATATTTAGTTCAAATTATATAGAAGCATCAAAATTATATTCATTTTTTTTACATTTCTGGTTGAAATTCACTTTTTTACGGTAGTGTTGTGTCATGAAATTATTAACAGAACCAAATTGTTCAAAAGTTTGATTTCATCAGTAATTTTTGTCGTGTTTTACTTAAATATTTGTTTGTTTAATTTATAATAATAAACCAAAAAATATATTTTGTTTACGAAAATCTGATTATTTTCTGTGTTATCTATTCATCGCGTTCTGTTGTTTAAACTTTTCAAACAAATATTAACATATATAATGTAGACCTTTCTGAAATACAATTAATAGACTAATTAATAAATTTCACCTTAAATGTGTGCAACTATAAAACTAAATTAGCGATATTGAACGGCGAGGGGCTCACATAATTGTGTGTGAGTGTTTGTTGAACAGCGGCGGGAGAGGAAGAAAAAAGATGGGGGATTATAGCCTTGTTACCTTTCTCCTTTCTATGTACGAAAGTAAAACAAAATGAGCGAAATATATTTTTATCGCTTATGTTTGGAGTGAAAATATTAAATTGTATTTAACGTAAAATTTAAAAAAAGGAACTTACGCTGAGCAAATCAGTTTCGTCTGTTTAAGTTAATTGTGAAATACCAGGAATCAATTTATTTATTGTTTGTTTATGTATTATTTACTCGAAAATAAGTGGTTAAGATGTGTCATAATATATTTATTACGTTAATAAAAATTTTCAACGTAAACCAGATAGAAATCCTGACATCGTGACATAGAATTTATGCTTTTTACATTATATTGCACAAAATAAAATGAGCATGCGTTAATACGTCAAAATGAATTGTGTTTTTTGTCGAAATAAAAGCAGAAAAATCACGGCTTTTAAGCAAGATGTTATCTAAGAATATTGTATGTCTATAAATAAACTAAGTATAAAAGTCAAATTAATAACAAAAAAGAGCTACTAAATGTTTATAACACGTATAAGTGTATATACGATTTATGGATTGTTGTTTCTTTGCCAAACGGTATATCATCTCCCTTAAAATATGCACTTAACGTATTCGTCGAGGTTTAATAAAACAGAAACGTGTTTTAATTATGACGAATCAGCTTACACGATTTATTTAAACACCTTTACATTGCTCTATTTATATATATATATATATATATATATATATATATATATATATATATTAGCTGTTATTATTTATTTAAATATGCATATGCCATGAGATTGGGTTAACTATATATATATATATATATATATATATATATATATATATATATATATATATATATATATATATATATCAGCAGGTGTTAACAGAATAGCGTATGTCTATATCTGTTTACATAGTAACATTTATCTTTACTAAATGATTATAACTAATATTCATGTGCAATGCAAGTGTATTTATTTGTTGTTCTAAATAAAATTAGTTAACCTAATCTCATGGCATATACACATGTAAATGAATAATAATAACTAATATATATATATATTTCTATTTTATTAAACCTCCTGAGCGGAATAACTGTTTCGAAACTGAAACAGAATACATTAATGGAAAGAACATTGTCAGAGGAAATAAAAACATATTGGCCCGGTAGAAGCAACTACTTATTTTTCAGACAATTAGTTATTTATGTCTCACTTCGAGAATACGACTGAATTATATATTACATGGTTCTGTCTATATATATATATATATATATATATATATATATATATATATATATATATATATATATGTGTGTGTGTGTGTGTGTGTGTGTGTGTGTGTGTGGGATGGGTGGGTCGGTGTGCCTTTAGACAACATATATACATATATTATTAACTGGTCAAATATGTACTGCATAGTATGTTGATGCATGAGCTAGCAACATTCATCCCCAAAATATAAGCTATTACGATCAACACCAATAATAAGTAGGGTCGGTTAGGCGTGGAATTATGGAGCATATTTGACTAAAGGTTCTATTGATTTCGAACTGAAGGATTTAGCATTCAATATTACTCTTAATAATTAATGTAATAATAAATTAAACTATTTATAATACTTAATTTAGGATAACCCTTAAAACTTTCACCCTAATTCTCAGTAGCCCATTATGTCTACATTAGCGGCCTACCTTGTTTGGGGTAGGCTATTATTAGAAAAAATCAATATACGAAACATTGACTTTAAAAAAAGATCAATTATTTATGTCTATTACTGTATTTTCTCATAAAATGTGTATTTATTGACGAAATATACTTTTTTTCATTCTCCGTTGGATGTTTTTTATTTAAGAGATTTGAGTATATGTGTTTGTGTGTCTTTTAGCAATGTCTATTATTAACTGTAAATGCAATTGTATGGTTACATATTTACAGTATAGAAAAGTGGTTGCAATATGTTATTCCATGAGTAAAACGTATTGAAATCAGGTGAGAAGCTAATATGCCTTAGAGTCAATTATTTCAACGCCTTATTCCCGGTGTTCTTTTTGTTCCATTGGCGCCATTACCGTATTGAACCATTAAACCCATCATCCGTCATTTGTGGCGCCGCTTTGATTTTATAACAAGACCATAGAAATATCGACAGTGACAAAGTATTTCCCGCCATATATTCCTTCTTCTTCTGATTTTTTATTCTTTTTTTTGTGGAAATAAGCATCATGGGAATAAGAACGAACATTGAAAAAATACTATACACGTCGTTACTAAACATGTGAGGCTATTTGAATTGAAGTGTTTATATAAATTTGTTTAAAACTGATCAAACGAGGAACTCATACAAACTTATAAAATGTCAAAGATTGCTTTTCAAGTGTGAAAATCAACATTTATCACCAAATTATACTAACGAACTAAAGTAAATTAAGAATAATATCTATTACAAAGACAAAATAGGAACGTCGACAAAATGTGAGATACAAAAGCGAACTTAAGAGAGCTGAAACTACCCAGTTAATTATAACAATATTTCTGTCAAATATTATTACTTGATTGCATTTTACCAAACAGAAGAAAACTCTAAATGCGATAACACACTCGTAGATTGGTATTACAGTTAGTCACTACAGTTAGTCACCGCAGTTAATCACTACGAAGGTTCTGAGAGAATGACATGCTGAGAAGTACCAGCATCTTTAAATTGAGCAAAGACTATGAAAATATTGCAATAACTTATTGATGCCTAAAGACAACTTATCAGCTGAACATCCTTAGTGCTACAGAGTACTCTGATATCTGAGGAGAGAGCTCTAACTCAGTTTTCTGGGAATTCGACCGGTAACCAACGAGGAGTCACTTATAATGATTTTCTATTAATAACCCGAGCGAATAATAGTAGGAAAAAAGAAACAGTAAAATTATGTTTGTATTTAAAATACTTTTACAAATTACAGTTTGCTCGATTAGCGTTACTTATATGCAGACACTGTAAAATGAACAGCATTTTACGTGACCAAAAACATGAAATGTTCAATTTTTTTACCTTGTTGATATTTTAATTATTTTCATATAAATAAGCGATATGCTTTTTACAAAGTGTACCTATTAGTGATTTGAGCATTATATACATGTAAGTAGGAATTTAAACTCCACATGATTGGTGATGAGTACTAAAATAGAGAGTGTGCGGATTTCATCACTAGGTATTATATAACTAGGCTATATTTTTAATAACTATAGTAGAATATATTTTGATTGTATTATATTTTAATCGTATAGCGTTTATGACTAACAGCTGATGTAAGTAACGCATTTGAACTATCACAATTCCAAAGACAATCATATAGTAAATTAGTATTTATATAGACTTTGCACAGAAAATCATTCCTCTAAAAAACTATAGCATTCATAAGTTTAGAAAACAGTTTTATTACATTATAACACAAACACATCTACTAAGTTGAGAAATAAATAAACACTTGCATTGTTTTACTTCTTACAGGATGTTATAGACTGGCACACATGCCGAATTACATAATGAAATTGAGTATTACTAAAGTAAGATATATATCATAACAACTGAAATCACTTTTTATTTGATACATTTTGTGATTAGACATAAAATTTTGTAGATACCTTTCCCGAACCGAACAGATTGATTTGAATTTCTTTGGATTTATTCATGATTGCTGCAATTCCATAATACACATCTTGTTTGCTATGTCATAATTATTATATAAATAACAACATAGTTCTTGTCAGACGTTGCAAGTTCAATTTTGTGGGTCTAATTTTAGTTATAAAAGATAATTCCCAACATTGGTAAGGTTGTATTCTTTTGGTCAGTTACGAAACTTGTAAGAATGGAATTGGTAGAATAAGCAACGTATTTCCATGTAGTACTTGCAAACAGGGAATTTTTGTGTATTAAAGTCAAGCGCAGACACGATAACGATTAGATTTTCCTTAAATATTAGATCTCGTTGTAATCCGAGTATATTCGGTAAAATATCATATTTCGAATTGAGTGCATATTTATCTGTTTCGATAATTTCATTTTGCTTAGTGATTTCCAGAAAAGCTGAAGGAATTTTCTTCCACGAATAATAATTACGTACACCATTCCTCATGAAAAACTGAACGTCATTTTGTTAATTAAACTTTAATTAACATTTCAAGCTTACTGAATCGCTAATCTGATTAGCTTAGATATATTCCATCATCCAGTTCAAAGGGAGACCCAAAAATAGACAGTAGACAAAAAGATGACAAGAAAAAGAAAGAGACGAGAGCAGACATAAAACGATACAATGGAGAGGTAGTATTACATCGGAGACAATCAGGTGAGAATTGTCCAATGTAAAATTTACAAAATGTAGGTTTAAAGTTTATTTAAGCCGTTTTTACTCAGCGGAATCTACTCTCCAATAGCCTCTATTTTTGAAAATTATTTACCAATTCAGTAGGAGAAAATAAATGTCTGAACCTTTTCTTGTTTTTAATTGATAAGTATATTTCTGCTCGCCTGGTATAATAATTTAAAACATTACAGGTTAGTCTCTATTTCAGTCACATAGATTAATTCCCTTTCGACTTCGTTAATTGATTAATTAATGCATATTTTTACTTCATTGTGAATGCATGTGTAGTGTGTTGGTCTGGGCTTTATGCCAAATTTTACAATCATGATCGTCACATTTTTTTTATTAAAGTGACGTGTTTACCAAATCGGGCATGGATGGTGAAGTTATATATTGCAGACGTTTTGATTTGATCATGGAATCACTTTTTTTTAATAAATAATAGTTACTAGTTTAACTAAAATCGTTTGGACCAACTGTTTCTTACAAAAAACGAAATGAAGACAAACATAAAACTGAAATACTTCTGGGTAACATTTAGTATAGACTACTAGTAGCTGTAAGATCCTATACAAAAGTGATTTTATTTTCTGAAATATAATTTGTATTTTTATGTTTGTAATGCACATTTTTATTCGGCGAATATTCTGTGATTTAAAAAATAATCACTTTTAAACAAACTAAATGAGACAGACAAAAACCACACATTTGTCCAATACATGAATTAAACCTAGCTTTAATGCTTGTGGTTCTCTCTGACTTTCAATTGCAATATCTTCTGCTTTAAATAAAGACGTTCTCTCTGAAAACCTTTACTTCAATATGAATAGAAAGAGATGAAAAGACTATTTGGAACTTTGTTATTTTTTTTACTTAGTGCACTCCGAACAAGACAAATTGTACCTGTAGACGTTAGAGGCTCCTGACAATTAGGGTAAATGTTTTAGGGTCATCTTAAATTGTTGGCTGTGCAGCGAGATACTTGTTCCCATTAGTTTTAAATTTGTTCATGTCAGTACAGTCGGGGAAACAAGGAGCAAGGAGGGAGTACTAAATACCGGCAGCTTGTGAAAAGAAGCTATTGGAGTAGAAGGTACTCTGGCATCTGGGGACCTCCACAGTGAATGGGTAGGAAATAGCTGATTGACGGGTTGATCGAGTTAATTAAGATCGAAGGAGTACTAGAGCAGCACGTTCATCTGATTATATTCCATTGAAGTATTTTTAAAACAAGCACTAACATGCAACATTGCGGCGATAGAACACAGGCTGGAGGGTGGTGGGACATTATATTAACGACTCTATTTTGGATCTTATCTAAGAAAGATATAGTGCGAGGTGCACAAGCCAAGATGTGACTACAATGCTCTTTGTATGGACGGATTGTGGCTTTGTAGATATTAAGGATACTGTCTGGTGTGAAAAGTTTTCTCACACTGTAGAGGAAGTTCATTTGGCAATGTCGTCGATGTATTTTTTCCAATTCATGTAACCTGAGAATGTAAGGCCGATGTGTTTGAACGTTGACCTTTAAGCTAGGGTGGTATTCGCGATGGCAATCAGCGATCGAACTGGTTTTTTGTAGTCGTTGAAGGAAATTAGCTGTGTCTTAGCAACATTAAATGTTTCCATTTATTTATGATCACATTCCTCTACATACTGGATGTCACTTTCTAATGGTTTCAGCCATTGCCTCAGATATATCCACATGACGGGAGTAGAGAATGGTGCCGGCAGCAATATACTCATCTCAGACACAATGTCATCAGGGAAGTCGTTTATGAAAATTAGAAACGAGAAATGTCTAAAGACTGTCTCGTGAGGTATACCTGCATGTATGTATTCTTTTTCGATGAACGGCCATCAAAGACAACCCGTTTTCTTGGATTAGAAGGATCTTATTATACCAGATATTCATCAAGTAAGACTATATACATTAATTTCATGAGTAAAGCTTTATGCCAGACCTTTTCAAAGGATTCGGATATATCAGGCGCTACTTCTCTAGCTGTATCTACCTTGTCCAGTGTATGGTATATGCGTTAAAAGATTACTGTTAGGATATCCACAGTAGATTGTTCTTGCCTAAATCCGCACTGATGACCAGAAATAATTTTAGAATTAACAAGATGACAGACTATCGCTAGATAGATTAAGGAGTCAAAGAGTTTATTTAAGCGGGAGTAGACTGATGGATCGATAATTCTGAGATGTCAGTTCTATCTCCAGAATGTTTAAAGACTGGTTCCGCAGAGGCAAGTTTCATGCTATCAGCGAAACAAGATTGCGCAAGGAATTTGTGGTAAAGTTTGGAGAGGACAGATGCCAGTTCAACAGAGCATTTATTTATTACTAATATAAGATCAGGCTTACATACTTTGGAGGTGTCAAGGTTATTTTATAATGTCTCGGACATGAGAAAGGGTTATGGTCAGGTCATCACGTGTTGCTTTATTCGGCAATGAGAAATTTTGGACAGAGTGGTTTGAGCAGTCTACAGTGGAGTTTTAGGCGAAACGCTGGTCAAGTAGTTCAGCCTCATCAGTTGTCGTGAAAACGACATCATTGTGGTTGGATAGCGGAAGAATTGTTGATGGTCAATTGTTCACCACAATACTAAAGAGTGTCCGGAAATCATAGGCACCTAGTTTCTGTGACTGAATGCGTTTTCTGTATAACTTTTCTTTGCTCTATGTATTCCAGGTTCGTAATGATATATATTTTATGGTGAGTCCTATAAATATATATACGGATGTAAAAATTATTGTATTATTAGTTAATAAGTCAAATCGGTTCTGATGTTAATATATAGAATAGATGAATAAGACTTTTGCATTTTTTTATTTTGATTATACATATAGCCCATCGACTCCTTAAGACATTTAAAATTTACAATCCAGAAATGTTCTTCGAGACTTCAGCTCTAGGAAAAATGTTCGATCAGAACTAAAGACACCTTATTCTGTCAACGGTTTTCTGCCAAGATGTAAGAAGTCAATAGCATAGTTGTTCATCAGAGTTTTCCTTCTCTGAAATGAATGACCTGACAAAGTCTGCGAATCTATCACACCGAGAGGTGTACTCCTGCGCGCGTGTACTTTTAAAGTATTTTATCGCCCCATGCAGGTATAAAGAAACAATCCATATATATATATATATATATATATATATATATATATATATATATATATATATATATAGTTTTACGAGCAGTATGTCTTCCGATTGTTGTATCCCACCACAGGGAAAGTATGTGATGCGAATCGAATACACAATAATTCTCTTTATAAAAACATAAACATGTTTTTTCTCAGGTGAATGACACCAACAAACACATTATTAAATGCGTATAACATTTATTGAAGTAACAAATGAAGTGTTGTCATGCGATAATAAGGGATTAAATAGGAACGAGAAAAATGATTTGCAGCATTTTTATCTTTTTGGCAATGAAAAGAAATGTCACTTATCTGAATATGAGAGCACTTTTTTACTTTGCTTTTAACTTCTTTTTTTCTTTGTTACGATTGTTTTTTTCGTTTCATCTCAGAAACGTCATTTGTGCTTTCATGTGTATTTTGTAATTTAAATTCTCTCATTGTAGAATCTTTTGGTTTTCGGGGTAATTCCACTAAATCACTCTATTCAGAATATTCGCCGCTTATTGTTTGATATCAGTAGATCATCGCCTTCACATATATTTCTTTCGTATCGTCGACTTGGACTTCGGCTTTTTTATATTTCGTCGGGATCTAACCTGTCTAACATTTATTTTTATATCGTTGCTTTATTGCTGTCAACGATCATGCTCGCTTCTTAGACCTTTCACACCTTGCTTAGTGGAGGTCTTTGCAGGAACTAATAATTTTCTTCGTTTTTCCTTGTTTCAGCGTCTTCATTTAACTTATTTATTTATTTCACCGTAATTTGAAATGCACGATTGTCGCTCGTGCTTATCTATTCATCAGCGTAGGAAGGGGGTTTGCGCTGCTGCTGATTATACGGTAATGGGTATGGTAAATGAACGTAGGATTGATGAGTTTCTTTGTTTATGTGTGTTCGCTCTTGATTTGTTTTGTTTTTTTAATATTGGCGTTTCTTTAGTCAACTCTTTTTATAAGCGTGCTCATATGTCACAATATATATATATATATATATATATATATATATATATATATATATATATAGAGAGAGAGAGAGAGAGAGAGAGAGGGAGAGATAGAATAAGTTTACACGTCACCTTCTAGAAATAACAGAAGATTAAAGATGGGTTTCACTGTAATAAATCAAAATAAGATGCAGGGATGGATATAATTTTATAGGTGGTTAGACTTTTTACGTCGTATTTAAGTTACCTATTCTTTACATTTTTTTTCATTTAACCTCAAACGGGTTTGGTTGTTAACAAAGTTGTAATATATATATATATATATATATATATATATATATATATATATATATATATATATATATATATATATAAAGAGGTGTACTAAAAGCGAACGTTTAGGAAAGGTAGAACCCTATTGTGAAGAGTATACAGCTCAATATCCAGGATAGAGCAGGTAGAGATGAAGGAGAATGGAAAGGAATTAGAGAAAGCAAAAGCCAAATCAAAATTCAATTCAAAAGTTCAAAGCAAGGTATATTCCGCAAAAAGGCAATTTATTCAAGTTAAATTTTCCTTAAGGCTTAAGGAAAATTTAACTTGAATAAATTGCCTTTTTGCGGAATATACCTTGCTTTGAACTTTTTAATTGAATTTTGATTTGGCTTTTGCTTTCTCTAATTCCTTTCCATTCTCCTTCATCATATATATATATATATATATATATATATATATATATATATATAGAGAGAGAGAGAGAGAGAGAGAGAGAGGGGAGGAGGGCGTAGGTTTACAAGCTTAGGAATTGAACTGACAAAGATTTAAATGTAAACCTGTTAAAGCGACGAAAATGTTATTTTGACTCTAAACCCTGATTGACTAAAGAAAACCCTATATAACTCTAAGAGGGCATATGGAAGAACGTCTTATTTAAAACTCAAGTATGACAGAATTACGAACCTGGTATTTTACACATACAGCTGACTAAACAATACAACTGCAATTTTGACGAATATAATATTAATAACATAAGTCGGACAAATCAACGAAAATGTTATTGATACATCAGCCCAATAAGTAATGGAAAGTGATATTTAAAGATTAATCTTTACAGACAGATTACAATCATATATCAAAGAAGTGTGATATATTATCCGACAAACAAAGATTCTTACATAGAAACGTTGACGAATTTTATCAAAGAAAAGTCCATTCTGAATTCTATTTAACACTAAACCGGATCCGACCGACCCACCGACCGAACATTTATCAACATGCGTAGACGCATCTCAATCGGAACTATTTTTGTCGATATCTCTTTTTCGAATTCTCATCGATTGTGATTGCTTTATTTGCACTGACAAACATGGCACCACTTAGTTTAGCCTTTTTGATATTTTTCGCACAGCGTGTTAATTTCCATTTCACCAGGTTTTACATGCAACCCCGAAATCGATAAAAAACGCCAGCCAAAGAAGTTGGGGAAAAACGAAAACAACATTGCAAAATGTACTACCATTTCAAATAAGAATAAATAAATAATAAACATAAAATGAAAGATATAAAACTCGCTGCTTGTAATGTGAATGTTAACAAAATAAAAACACTTTTAATTTATATTTCCACTTTAACATTTAAACATGTATGGAGGAATAGACTTCGGATATGAACATATTGCATCATAACAAAGTAATGAAAATATTGGTCTTTTAAACTAAGGGCAATATTATCTTATATACGAGAGTAAAATCAAGACAAATAGGTGAGATATTCACTTATTTTATTAAAGCTTTGCCAATACAAGTTTCATATAAAAGTTTTCGTCGCACGAGCTTTAGTTGCTAATCGGCACGTTCTTCTAGAAAGGAAATACATGTTGTTCGAATTCGCCGATTCCAATATTCTGTCAGCTAAGTTGTTTCCATTTGCTGATGTAATACAAGACGGGGGTAGGAGTGAATAATCTTACACACTACTATAGTAACAAGTGTAAATCTTTCAACCACAAAATACCGTAGAAAGATTAGGAATAAAGCTATTTAGTGTATATTGTCGTGTTACATCATGGGTTATATCATTTCGTTTAAATTACTACGCCTGTATCGATTACACGACACATACAAGAACTATATAAATTTTACATCGTTGTATGGAAGTTACATTATATATTTATTTCAATAAACAAATAATATTATAAAATAGTATCTATCTGTCAGTGTTTTAAAAATACTATCTCCCTACCAATACTTTCGTGTAGAAACTATTACTTCAAATCCTACCTCAATTAAAAATAAATATTTCCAACGGTCTATTCATAGTTTTTATCGGGAAATATTGGGATACGAGGTAAATGTAAATTATAAACGAACAAAAATGTTAAAAATACAAAGTCGCTTGCTATTGTCATATCGGAGGGGAGAATATTACTATAGAAACTAAAAGTATACATAAAAAACAATCAATCATTTTGTGTAATTGTAGCGGAGCGATACGAAAGAAATCTGCTCATGGTTTGAGGTGGTCTTGACTACCTTTGTTGAACGAAGCGCCGCAGTTTTGTCAGTTCTGATGCGATGGAAGAAGGGCGGCGTATTTCCCAAAACAAGAAAATCCGCCACATAACTGGGGACACATGGTTATAAACAATCAACTAATCAGTACTTCCGGTTAGAAGAGTGTTCTGTCAGTCAATCGTGGGTATAATTCACGTAATTACGCATGATATGAGGACGGAATTTCCATCTTAAATACTTTGATCTGATGTATTACTCTGTTTCTCTTTCTGATAAACTGTGTGTGAGCTGATTATTACGATGCTACTTGGTGTTAGTTTTACACGTTATTTTTAATAGCTTTTTTGGCCATACGTTATTGTAGTATGATTCTCTTTGACTAGTTAAAATGACGGAAGTATAATTGAGGCAGTACAACAGGAACTTCTGAGTGAATGAGGCAACTCATACCGAAAATAAATTGGCATGGTTTCATTTTAAGAGCAAAACCGTACACCTATTTCGTCGCGAAGAATCAGGTATTATATCAATTACTAAAACGAACAGATATAACTAAGCGAACACTTATAATATGTGTTATTGACCCCCTACCACCCCCGAAAAAAAACTAATAAGATCAACAACGTTAATCACAACGACTGGAATGAGAATGCAACAAATAACTACGGCTATATAAATGGAATCTATATTGATTAAAACGTATGAGTAGACACTGGAACAGAGTGTATAGAAGCAGAATAAACTCAGTGGCAGTTGATGAGATCGAAAGTCATGTGTCAGAAAAGCACTTATTTACTTGAATTGACCCCAAACAAGGCAGATTGTCACTAATACAAAAAAGGCTACTGTAAACAAGGGTCCACGTTTATAGGGAGCATCCCAAGGTAGGAGTTGTGTAGCGATATATTTGTTGTCAGTATCTGCAATAGATTTCTTCCAGTTCATTTTACCTGTAATATTAGGTGAAAAAGTTTGAATGTTGGGCTCTTGGGTAGGGTGGCCTAAGCCATGATAATAGGTAGTTAAACAGATTTCTAGTAGTTATTGAAGAAAGGAGATCTGCCTTAGTAGCATTAAATGATACAATAGATTATGGTGTTTCGAATATTATTCCGTGTGCGTGCATGATATGGTATGCTTTGAGTATGTATATGTGTGTTTACACATCTTTATTCCATTTCAGTGTTTGCCATGACTTTCCTTTCCATATGAGCTGAATCAGATTGTTGACAAACCCACTAACGCATGTTATGTAAAAGGGCCATTTTAAAAGCATTATTCACATTAGTTGATAACTCACCAAACGATTACATATACACCTCTCTATTTTTCTGTGACCATGCGTATATCGCGGTTGTCTCCACCAAGTTAAAATCTTAATTTAAGGAAAGATGTGATTGCCTTTTCCATTATAGATCATATCAGTACTCAATAGCAGATTCTTGATAAAAGTCATGTCCATTTCATATTCATGTGTCTTGTCACTCATGCTACATAGTTGAATAGTTAATAGTGCATAGCGTGTTTTATACTTTCTATAACATTGCGAAATTGTCCAAATATTTCGCTATGTGTCCGCCTTGGTTGTGCTGCTATTATTTACAGAAACCAGCATTTTATTTGCTATTGATGAAATAGATTCCTGGGACAAAAGCTCCCTTTTAAACCGCTGTCATCCGCTATAAAGACGTTATGTAAATGCGAAGAATCTTTTGCTCAGACTGTCGAATCCGTAGTTGCGAAACAGGAGCTTGTTTCTCAAGAGCTTTACTGAATAACTTACCAGCTATTCGACAGATATCACATTTATTCGAATAATCATTAATGGACCTGATGTTATTTTCCCACCTTCGGATAAATCAGGCATTTTGGAATGAACTCAAATCCCAGCCTTTGTCATCACGGTCTTCTACTTCAGGAATTTCCTCTATGAAGAAAAATACTCTACGTTATCTAGGACCTTGATGCAAACAAGGTAATGAGTCTTGACAACATTTCAAATATTGTGCTTTACGCTGTGCTGCCGGAATTTGTTATTCAATCGATGCTTAAAAAAGAAATGCATTCCATCTCACAGTACTCTAAAGTACTGGTGCTTTTTCGTCTGCATATCAGTAACGAACTGGCAATATCATGTTCGTCATTAATAAGTTATTTGAATCTACAATTAATCGAAGTTTGTCATTCTCTTCAGTAAAATCAACTTACTACGTAGACAACTATATGAATTTCGTGCTGCCAGAACATTTACTGATGTTCTCAATATAATATCACATAGATCAGTGAATCTATAGGAGATTTACTTGTAAGACGATACCCTCTACACAACAATTTTTGATATGAAATGGCACGCACGGCTGCTTCACAAACTATCTTACTATTAAATATCTAGCAATGTCATCACGACTAACGAACTCATTCTTCTCTGATCTTTATAAAAGTATTTGTTGATGGTAATGAGTCTGAGGCATATAGTATCAACGTAGGCGGGTTTTAAGGAAGCATTCTATGCTCAACGTGCCTTTTGAGCTTCATTGTATTCTAAATCATTTGCTAAGATTATTTGTAGACATATATACAGACGACCCTTCTGCCTATGCCAGCGCTTAGAAGAATTTTATGATCAGACTTATGCTCTCTCTCCCTCTCATGTTCCCTCTTTCTTATGGAGAACGAGTTACAATAGAGACAAAGCCACTTGTCACTTTGTACTGTATTAAAACCATGCCTTTTCTTTTTCACCACTACCAATCGAATCCTTGTTTTGCCGCAATCAAAATGAATGCCTCTTGCTTTGAGCAAGTCTATCGTTTACATAATCTACTAAGACTTACTCTATAGAATACACATAATCAATCTGTTACTAAGATTTGCACACATTTGGATTATGCTACCGCTCCAGATAGTACCGGATTACTGATGCAATCTTCTACCAATATAAGAGTGAACATCGTTAAAGATAGAATACTACTGGACGATCTAGGAAGGTGGCGCTCAGAGTACACTCCCATATATTAACAGCGTAGAAAATCGTATTTAAAATTTAGTGGGCGATGATTCATTCTCTTCTTTATAGCCACTTTCTTACAGAGGAAACGGTTTTGTCTCTTCTATTCTGTTTTCAATGGAAGATGACTGACTGAACTCTAATTACTGATTCCCTTTTGTCAGAGATCAAGCGAACACATTTGTCTTGATACCGCATCCAAACATGACTTCTTTATTTTTCATTTATGGGCCAAGGTCTGGTCGTATTTTGAGTAATACAGAATATTTCAAGAACTTCCTATTTGTGGAAAACATTACCGGGATCATTATTCTTTACAAACTACAACATGCCCACCTTGAAATAAAATACTTGTCAGAAACGATCTCTGTAAGTAACGAACCTTTATTCATTCCATTAATCGTGTTTGTCATTACATACTATTTCGACTCACTAATAGAATAACACATTAAAAATAAAGTGTCACCGATTCATATCATTTGGCTTCAGCGTTCAAAAATTTCTAAAAAGTCAGTTTTATTCGTACAATGCGTAGAAAATTGACGCCTCTGTTAAAAACCGCGTATGCATTTGTTTAATTTGTTGAATAAAACAATGTGATGGTATACTATTAATATTAAAAATACAACATGAGATAACATATTTTCTATCCGTATCGTTCGATAAAATGCTGTTTTGTTATTTTATATTTAAAAATGTACTAATATAAATTATTTATGTAAATTAAATAATAGATGCAAACAATTTAAAAACAGTCACTTATATTTAAAATAAAGATTAAACTTAGACGCTGAATTTTGCTTGATAGAAGAAGATTGTATAACGTGATATTCCTTTTTTGTACAAAGGCATCGTTACACGCTTTAGACATATTTTAAGAGTTCATCATTTGTTTTATTCGTTTCCGTTCATACAGGAACGTTTCACATAAATATTTAAATTCGAACAATATCAGAGAGATTTACTCACACATATGTTAATTTCATTAAGTGTTAAATATCATAATGTGTAGGTTAAGGCATCTCTTATGGTTCAATCCTTTTTTATCTCGAACACATTATTATAGGGGGTTTGTAATGACCTACTTACATAGGGATTCAACATTTTTTATCTACAAAATCTTACACTTTCAGGTTTTTCCATTCGGTCGTTTGATGTTTAAATTACAAATCCTTTTTAAAAATGTCAACTACACTAACCGTCACAACAAAGTATGAAGACACCCTCACTGAACAATCAACAAAGAGATGCTACTTGACAGATCGCAGAACATCTGTGAGTATAAACTTTAACTTATGGTATTGTAATATTACAATGCCCAATAACAATGCGATACAGATTGACAAATGCGCAAATAAATCTATCAAACTGGGTATTGTCATATGGAACAAAGATGGAAGGGCGTCCTCATGATCGATGCAACTGCCCAGAATTACTGTCATAAATAGAGCAACAGGAAATGATTAAGAAAATGTTAGGACATAAAGAGTGACTTGAAGATAACGTATTCTCTTAAACAAATAAACATTAGCCAGTTCTGGTAAAAAATCATAAAATAAAACAACATATAAAAATATACCAGGACACAATTCCTGGCAAACCAGACTTGAGAGTAGTACAGTCATTTCACATAAATGTAACATATTCTTAAACCAAGTGTATGATCTCTGTGTACGGACTACAAAAAACATAAATTACGAAGTGATTTTTAATAATTGTGCTTGATATGACTGTTACGCACTCACATAAAAATATAATAATGTCCATCTTTAGAAGAAGAAAAAGAAACAATAAAATAAGCATTTCAAAGTTGGCCCCTGCTGTAAGAGATTCACATAATGGTGTTAGACGAGGATGCTTTATAGGATAGATAAAAAGCGAGATAAAAGCAGAAATCGCTGAAAATAAGTCTTCTCTTTTCGATAGTAATTTAAAAGAAATAATGCATTTTGTTTCATTAATTTTATTCCGTATTTTTTATCATTTTTATTGTGTGACGTGAAAACATAAGTCAGAAGGAAAATGTAACATAAATTGAATAATATTAATAAAAGTACATAAACTTAATGAAACTTAACTCGATGTAACCAATAGTTCTGGTAATGTTATATTATTCAGTTATCAGCTAGTATTTAAATGGTTACATACACAATTAAAAAACGAGAAACCTGTTTTAGGTCAAATGAATTATTTATGAGTTTTGTCAACCGTTTAATCTGCTTTGAGAAGGGAATAATGGAATTTCTCTAAAACTCTTATATAAACAGATGCGTAATCTACAAGACGGAAGATACATTTCCCATATTAAAGTAGAAAATGTCAAGACTCTAAGAAAATCAATACAATTTCTGAGTCATGATTTGAAAAGCGATTTAATCTACATAAACGAATAGTGTATGCGGATTTATATTTTGGGATTGATAATAAATCTGATAAAAGAATGCTGATTATTAGTTAAACAAAAGGGGTAAAAAATTGGCTATGACTATTTAAATATTATTTTAATTTTTTGATACATGGATTTCTCTCTATACTATTTTTGGACAAATTATGATAAATATAGATAGTGCTTATATTTAAAAATAAATCTTTTATTTTTCGTAAATAAAACGAATACTTTAAAGTTGCCGAGGAGAACGAATGATGTAGATTTCTGGTGTTTAGCATTTCGAAATTCATGTTTGTGAACAGACAACACTTAACGGAAGTATACATTAGCATGCTGGGAGTGGAATCAAATTCGTTTAAAAGCGAGTTGAACGCACGTGTTAGAATGTAAGTTCTTAAAAAATAGCGTCGACTATGTATCTACATATATTTCTTCCCGAATACCCTATACGATATAATGATATAAACAATAAATAGTTCGTGCAGAAGGATTTGTGTTAATAAATGTGTTAATCAACAACTATCTGACTACAGAACAGATTAATATGAATTCAATTTAATTTTAAATAATATTTTCAAATCATCCCTAAAACCTTCATCACGTAATCTAATTTACAAAATGCAAAGTTAAAATTTGAGTACATGTAAATGCTCATCGGCAGTTAGCTTAATATTTCGAATGTTTAAATTATGATTCTATTATACTTTCCTAACGAAATTTATTGATCGTAAAATGGACAAAAGACATTCCTGTTAACGCACAATGTTGTTTAAATATTAAGAAACAGTCCACAGTTTTACATGTACACGAACAAACGTAAATAATTGAACAATTAACCTGGTATAAGAATAAACCACTCAGTATAGACCTTTTTAATAGAAGTTTTAAGTACATCGACACCGCTTCTTTTAATGATAGGTTAAACAGTACCCATTTGAATAGAGTTGAATCTAAAAATGCCCCCGTTATAGATAATTAAGATGTCTCGCCCGAATCCGCAATTGTAGTAAATGTGTCGCTTCTAAGGAAAAAGATTCACAGTTATTTTCACTATTCAGTGAAATCGTTATTTTACTGAATATGGGATTTAATTCAATACAATAATTTTATTAATTGAAATTAAATGTTTGCCTACGCATTGAATTCACGGTTTCTGTTCATAAAAAAAAGTGTAAATCGTCATTTACAATAAGTGCTACTGATCAATTTACGAGCTTTTCTAAATGACAAAGGAAAATGCGATAGTGACCACTCCTAAAACTCTATTATCAATGTACCACCGTTATCATATGTTACACATCATGATAGCGGCTTCACCTTCTTTTTGTAAAATGGATTCTAGATTTTAAATATTCATTTTATAATGTCATTTAACAGGATGTAGAAATTTTATTTATCAAAAAGTAGAACAGTTAAAACACACACACACACACACACACATATATATATATGTATATATATATATATATATATATATATATATATATATATATATATATATATATATATATATATATAGTCATCCACATACAGATTGTTTCGCCGTTTCACAGCTCATCAGTGCGGCTAGCCCAGTTAGGGCCTCAAGCCGAGATTGAAACGCAACCGTCGAGCTGAAACTCGGCGATGTTAACCCCTACGCCATCATGGACTTACCGATACACATAAAAGCCTTATTAAACCTTATTAAACCTTCCTTACACTAAATTTAAATAAACATAGATAACACTCTAAGCAAATAACGCGTCCAAATGATAGTGACACGTGACTTCACATTTCCGAAACAGATGACAATAGAAGCTGACGAAAACCGGATAGCTTAATCTTTCTGTGCTTGAAACCGACGCTACGAATGTTGTACTAATTTCTCAGTACCAAATATATATATATATATATATATATATATATATATATATATATATATATATATATATATATATAAACAAATACATTAACATATAATCATACTAAACTTTATAGTTTTTAGTAATATATTTGTTTGTATATATATATATATATATATATATATATATATATATATATATATATATATATGTATATATATATGTATATATATGTATATATATACATAAAGTTAATTATGATTATATGTTAATATATTTGTATGTAGTGTTGGAGTAGTTTCATCATACTCATCAAAGTGTCGCCTGGCTTATTGCACCACGATTTCTAAAATATCACATGCTTTTATTATAGATGCTTTTGTAATTGTTAATACGACAACCGTCACTTATAGTTGACATGATGAATGCGTCATGTTAAAACCATGACATTTTTAAGAAAATGTGTAAATATTTATATAAAATAAAAAAACGTGAGAAAATGAAAGAAAAAAGTTATTAATGGAAAACTATGCGAAGAAACTAAAATATAGAAGTACAAGACAAACATACTTTAAAAATATGCCTGCAGTAAAATCGATGATGTACTTTGATATATAAACGCCAATTACAGCATAAAATACATTTCCAAATGCAAGCGTAAACAGAATGTATTAAAAATTAAAAAAACTTTACAAAAATGTCTAAATATTCAAAACGGAGTCTCGTGGAAATTTTAAATAAATTATGTTAAAAATGAAACACGAAACGGTAAACTGTTTTTATTGCATAACTATTTCCTATCATCTGATGGCAACTATCGATAGAATACATACGGTAGACATTAAAATAAATATAACCAATAGCAGCATATTAATAAGTAAATTAAATGTGGTAACAGGCAGATAATTGTGTTGTATTTTTACTTAGCGATGCGTGTATAATCGATTATACACCTGTTGGAAACCCAGGTATTATTAATCTGTTGATAAAACAAACTCGAGGGCCTATGTTGGTAAAAATAGGTTATTACAAAAAGAAAAACAGTCACAGAAAACATCCGAAAAATAAGGTTATTTTGTGATAGAAAAAGACAAAGAGATAGACAGATAGTTAGCCCCGTTACACCTAGTTATGTGTGCACCCTCGCCCATTGGGGTCGTCACCCCAAACATGTCGTTTACTGATTGAAGTTCCGTTTGCCAAGAGACAGGAAACCTCTGTTTTTGTGTTTCCGTTCTGGAGTCACCTGTACCCTTACGGTGTCACATACACTTTCCATTCAAACACCGGGTGTATTTTTGCAAGAAACGGTAGATCATAGTAGTAAAGATACATATAGGCTGACCATTAGTAGACCGGTGATCATTTCGGAGTACCAAGGGATATATGTGGGAGAAAAAAGCCACATTAAGGAGATTACTCAGTAAAACAAACGCCAGCAAAGTTTGCTGAATGATAACCACAAGCAGAATTTATATTATTTTCTAAATGGCGACGACTTTAGAAATATGGAATGCAATATGTTACACATCAACATCAGCACAATAGCTTTTTTGATTGTTTTAGAGAATGTTTACTTGGTACATGTGTAACTTCAAATCCAAAAACGAAGAGCGTTTAATGATTGCAAGATAACGGTGTATGACTATATATCTTCATCAATATGTATTTAGGCTTCAAACAGATACGGCCCCAATGCCATTTCACTGGGTCTCGATTAGTACATAGGCTTAGTATAAATTTTGTAAATTCTTCTAACGTCGATTTTTTAAAACGGAGATAGATGTATAGCATATTGATTGATATATTTTCCAATGGTAATATCGAAAGTGATGTAACAAAAGCACCATTACATGCTGAATCTATACTCCACACTACTAACCAGTGCACAACAAACATCACTTATTCATTACTCTGGAACCTTTGCATTCTATACTGTTATTAATCAGCGGCGTACAACGTTACTTTTACCGACCTGAATATTTTGTTGACATTGGTCTTTTCGTTTAGGTTAAAGTCAGCATACTCACAGGAGAGATTTCGTAATGGTGCTAACATTTATAAGTGAAGTAGCGCAATGGATTCGAACTTGGTACACTCAGGTTGTCAGATCACGTAGTCAATCCCTTTTATCAGCGTCAACCTCTTTTATCAGTACTGAAAAAGCGAAAGCATGCGAGTAGAGGAATATACAACGAGAAGAGATAAGTACTTATTAAACGAGACAATAGAGAAAGGATAATAATACAAACATGATTTATTAATCGCGGAATTTCATTGGTTTGATGTCTGATTAATTTGTGTTAGTTTCGTAATGGTTAAGTGATTATAATAAACAAATTGATTTTCATCACAAATAACATTAGCGAATTTAAAAAAAATTGTTTTTAAGAAACTGAATTGCACTACACTGAGCACTATTCAGCAGATGCCGCATCGATAGATTGTACATGTGTCCTTACAACATGTTTTGGACAGACATATTCTAAAATACAGTCTACCTCTTTCAATAAAACGTACGCACTTCATGATATCAGTTATTCTTTATCTCAATTTAATCGTCAACGATTTATTGAGTGAGAGTATATAGCGCATTGCTGTGCTATGTGAGAGACAACCGACTGAGACTTTCCCTTTCGCTTTTATAAGGTGTGTAGTTAGTCGCTGTGTTCTTCACTACAAGGCTCATCATCATTGAGTACGTACAGATAACTATAGTCTGATGCAACATTGACAACACATATTTAACGCAATCTATGTAAATCGGTATACATTCCATCAAAATTTAACAGACTGTGCTATTTAGCAGAGAATATATAGTCGTTAAATGTGTTGAAATTTATTTCTATTAGTATCAATTAGAACTGCTTTAATATTTTACTGTGATATATATATATATATATATATATATATCTGTGTGTATATATATGTGTGTATATATATATGCATGCATGTGCATATTTATATATATATACATATATATATATATATATATATATATATATATATATATATATAGAGAGAGAGAGAGAGAGAGAGAGAGAGATAAAGAGAGAGAGAGAGAAAAGTACATATATTTTGGTTGTGTCGTCAGACTGAAGTGTACAGTTCAATGGTACTAGTTTTTAAAAGTATAGCAGTTATAAATTTTGATATTTTCTGACAAAAAACACAAAATCCCATAACAAGGAAAATTGTCTTTATCTAAAAAAAACGGTCTGTTTAGCATTGTAAATAAAAACGAGTCATTTATAAAATCAAAGCTTGAGTTTATTTAATAAGTGAATTTTCAGATTCAGAAAAAAAAACAACTTACCGATCTTTTATGAAGAAAAACTCCGTACTATATTATTGATGTTGTATTCATTATTTAAAAAAAAGATAAATTCGGTTGAACAAAACGGCTACATGTTATCTATTTTACTTAGATTCTATGTGTAAATGTATATATATATATATATATATATATATATATATATATATATATATATATATATGATACTTTTATTTACACAGACATGTACAAAATCTGCGACACTGGCATGTCGATGTTATCGATAAACAGTTACTATAAACTGAGATCTCATCAGGGAGAGTTAGAATCCGATCTTAACCTCAGATCATATTTGGAGAGAATGAAATGGAGGGATAGAGAAAGAGAAGAAGAAGAAGAAGAAGAAAAGAAATTTAACATTTCAAAAATTGTGGCCGTTAAAAAATTAAAAATCAAAAATTAAAAATCTAAAAAATCTAAAAACAAAAAACAAAAAAATTTAAAATCTAAAATCTGAAACAAACCTGACTTCCAAACTAACTTAACCACTAGACCTATTAACCCCACAAGACAAGAAATAGGGAAAATTAGTAAAACAATTTTAGAAAGAATAAATAAGCAGATAAAAACATTTTATGAACTGAATCAATGGATAAATACTGCAGATACAATAAACTGGTTCCTTAAAATAGTAAATAAAACTAATTGCTCGCTCATCCAGTTTGACATTATTAATTATTACCCATCTATATCAAAAGAACTTTTTGAAAACGTTATCGATTTTGCCACACTTCTATCTATTATTTCTGTAGATGAAATCAATATAAGAAAATGCAGAAATCCAGTACTAATCTGTAAATATGAACAATGGACAAAAAGCAATCAATTTGGACCTTTTGATGTTTCTATGGGCTCCCTGGACTCAGCAGGAGTCACTGATCTAGTTGGTCTTTACATACAAAAAACATTAGCATTAAAGATATAGGCCTATATAGGGATGACGGATTACTAATAGTAAAGAACTCAAATGGACTAAAAATGTGAAAGATTAAAAAAGATTATCCTTAGATAAATGAAAAGATTGGATATCAAAGTAGAAATAACATCTAACATTAAAATAGTTAATTTTTAGACGTAACATTCAACTTAAATAAAGAAACTTATGAACCGTATACTAAAGACAATGCTAAAACGATCTATGTCCACCCACTCTCTAACCACCCAAGAACAATTATTCAACACATCCCCTGATCAATCGAAAAAAGAATTAGTTATAACTATTCTAATGAAGAAATTTTTAACAAACATAAGGACTTTTACAATAAAGCGTTAAAGCAAAGTGGATAGAAAAACACCCAAATTAAATTAACCAAACCTACACCTCCCAACAACAGACGCATAAATAGGGGTAGAAAAATTATTTGGTTCAAACCCCCATATAATAACTCGGTACAAAATTTTTAGACTTAATTAATCTACACTTCCCTCCCAACAATATACTGCATAAAATTTTTAATAAAAAAACCCTCAAATTAAGCTATAGCTGTGGCGAAACTTTAGAAAAAATAATAAAAAAACATAACAATAAAATTCTAAATAATAAACTACCGCAACGAAAACAGCAAATACCAAGGCCTGTAACTGCACAAACAAAAAAGAATGCCCATTACAACAAAAATGCCAAATAACCCAATCAGTATATCAAGCAACAATCTCTACTAAAGAACACCCAACCCTTTAAAAAGTCTACATAGGTATGACTGGTAATACCTTCAAAGAAAGATATACTGGACATAAGTGTTCTTTTAATAACCATACACATCAAAAAAGAACCTCACTTTCTATATATTACTGGGAACTATACAACAATAACCAATCACCAACAGTAACTTGGAACACAATTAGAAAAACTAGCACCTGTGGTTCCCTAAACTCACCTTGCTACCTTTGCCTAACAGAAAAACTTGAAATAATTAAATTTAGTGATAGGGGCAAACTTCTAAACAAAAAACAAGAAACATCAATTAACTGTAGGCGTAATAGATTACACCTTCTTAGTAATCCACTTATAACCCCTTAGGCTGTTACTATATAATAAAAAAAACTTCACCTACCCATCAACTGATAATTTTGTCAACACAACAATCATCTTATACCTTTTTTATTATTATTTGTATTAGTAGTAGCATTATTTTTGATAGTATTATTATCAGTAGTACTATTTGTAGTAGTACTGTTAGTGGTAGTGTTATTGATGGTAGTGATTGTATTATTATTATTATTATTATTATTATTATTTATTATTATTATTATTATCATTATTATTATCACACTTACAACGAGTAATACTAATTGTCATCTTCTGTATTTTTCTTTACCCTTAAATACCCTTATATGTTTATCCATTTATTGATTAATATTTATATACTTTTTAGATTATTTTAAGATTATCATTATCAATTATTTATTATTACTATTAATAATATTTTAAACTTAATTATTTGACATTGAATTATTTTTCATTTCTGTACTTTTATCAAGATGATTATTGTTGTTAGTGGTGGCATCATGTCTGCTGTTACTATCATAGTTATTGTTATTTGCGGCAGTGAAATTAACAGTACCACTATTGTTAATAATATTGATATTGCCATGTTTTGCCGTTACCTGACTTTTGTTTCCACTGTTATTGATGATAATAATGATAATGTCATTATCTCTAACGTTATTATTTTATTTCAGTTATTATTATTACCATTATTATTATTAATATAATGATAATAATTATTATCATTATTATTACTGTTTTCATCTTTATTGCTATTATTGCCATCATTATTACTACTACTACTAGTTGTACTGTTCTATTATTATTTATTAATTGTTCACTATCATTATTACTATTGTAAAGATTACTGGGATTACCACTCTGATTACTGTTGTCGGTAAAACCACTATTATTACTATTTTTATATGATCAGCATTATTGCAATCATTAACCCTTATCATAATATCGGCAAACCTTATCTTATTATTTAATATTATTATGATAATCACTACCTCCTAGTATTTCTAATATTTCTTAATTATTCTATTTCTTTCCTAAACTATTATTTTTATAAATTCTTAAATATTATTGACTACCATTATCGTTGTCGTTGTTGTCGTCGCTGTTATTATTATTACTATTTTTATTACTATTATTATTATTATTATTATTATTATTATTATTATTATTATTATTATTATTATTATTATTATTATTATTATTATTATTATTATTATTATTATTATTATTATTATTATTATTAATAATTAATAACGACGGCATTTTCTAGCTATTCTTTTGTTATATTTTTAGTACTTTGAAATTAAATTAAACTATTATTATTATTTTTATTATCATTCATTATTATTTTCATTATTTCACCTCAATTATTAGGGGTGTCTATTACTATTATTATTATTACTACTACTAATCCTGTTATACTTAACGAATATATTTATTCGATTTATTAATTTATTCATGGTAAGCTAATAAACTCTAGACAAATTATAAAGACAATATAAATCCAGAATTGGCGACACATTTGATCACCGCCAAACCACCACACCAATTACACGCGTCTGATCGGTTTGCCCGCACGCACGCATACACACATATACACAATATTATAGTTCACTTGAAAATTACATTTATAAACTCGGCTTTAAAATAACTGTCTGTTTTTTTTACACTTGATTCGTGCATGTCTACCTCCCCTTCCTATTTTATATTTCTTATCTCTTCTCTCTCGATCTGAATCAACAGACGTTCTCTTTCTTCTCCTTCTTTTCCTTTATCTGTCTACCTTCCCATCACCTCTCCCTTCATTATATGCCCCTCTTTCCACCTTATATTTTTATTTATTTATTTATTTGCCCTGTTTGTTTCAGATTTTAGATTTTAGATTTTTTGTTTTTAGATTTTTAGATTTTTAATTTTTAATCTTTTAACGGCCTCAATTTTTGAAATGTTAAATTTCTTTTTTCTTCTTCTTCTCTTTCTCTATCCCTCCATTTCATTCTCTCCAAATAGGATCTGAGGTTAAGATTGGATTCTAACTCTCTCTGATAGATCTCAGTTTATAGTAACTGTTGATCGATAACATCGACATGCCAGTGTCGCAGATTTTGTACATGTCTGTATAAATTAAATTTTCATATATAAAGCGTTATTTTGATATTGAGCACTTTTTATAAACCCGGTTAAAATTCTCTGGATTACCACCCTGTGGATATTTTTTACTTGGATTATTACAATTATATATATATATATATATATATATATATATATATATATATATATATATATATATATATATATATATATATATATATATATATATACTACGTTTAAGCTATTAGATCACAAAAAACTACAACGATTGATTCTATTTGATTTAATTCGAAACAGCATTAACTGATATAGCTTTGACTTGGCTCTATATTTTACTTCAATTACCGATGCTCCCAAACTACGCGATAGATTTTTATTTTCCTCCGTGCCTCTCATATGTTTTTATGAGAAACTATTTTGAAGAAAAATACCGTTTTGCGCTCGTTGATCACTACTTCAGTAATGCTTCCTTAATCGCCCGATAGATACACTTTAGAAGACATTTAGAAAATTAAATGTGACAATTTCTTTATATTTTTGTCAAAGTAGGTGTATTGTTTTAATGCATAAACGATTGTTTTGTGAAAATAGTAAGAGAAGAGAAGACGATAAACTGAAATTTTGTATTTAAATAATACAAAATTTCAGTTTATCGTCTTCTCTTAGTATTTAAATAATACTAGTTTCAAAATCAAAATAGTTCAGAATGAAAACACATGTAAATTAAGTTAGGTATAATTTCGGTGGTTTAGGAATAAGTTAGAAGATATTTAATATTTCCTATTCTACCCCTTCTCTCTCTCACTCTCTCTTCCTCTCTCTCTCTATATATATATAAATATCTAATTTTAGAGGTGAAAGATGAGAATAAAAAACTGTAAAGATACAATATGTATTAAAACATCAAAAGTTCACACAGATATAGCACTATTCTAAATAAAAACACCATTAAGATCTCCTACTCCACAATTCTGAACTTGGCCCAAAATTTAATAACCACTAACAACAAGAAAATTAGACAAGCCCAATCAATCACTACCTCTTCAAATCCCACTAATAATTGCAACTGCCATAACCCGAATCAATGGCCACCCAATAACAACTGCATACATAAAGACGTGGTCTATGCTTTAACTGTAACCAAATTATCTCAGCTAACCTCTAATCTCAACAATATGAAGCAATCTCCATCATCCCAACAATTACCACTACATAACACCAGAAATACACACCCAAACAACACCCATAATACCACAACGTCAAACAACAGGGATAACTCGATTTACACTAGAACAACCGGACCTACTATATACACCTACATAGACTCTACGTCCCACTTAATAAAGAGCCGCATCTTCTCTCACATGTATTAATTCAACAACAACACCAATAATAACAAGCATACTCAAAAATTCAAAATTAAATAATATTCCATTCTCTCTAAAATGATCAATCCTAAACAAATCAAGGTCCTACACCCCAGGTGCAAAACATTGCCACCTTTGCACCTCTGTGGAACTAATGATAATCATACTACAAGAGAGAAGAATATCGTAAACTCGAGAAATGAGATAATTCCATACTGTCACCATAACAGAAAATTTAAATACGCCCAACTTATAACATTAATAGACACCCCCACCACAGAACCCAAAACTCCGACCCATCATATATGTATTTCTCTTGTGTCCCTTATGGATCGGAATGATTGTATGTATATCTATATATGTGTAGGTATGTAAATGCTACACCCATATAATAATAAAAATTGAATTAGTGGAATTAATAATTCCGAAATACTCTTACCCTGCCTTAAACTATTACATAATCCCGTGGCCCTCCCCAATTGATTGATAATAATTATGCTTGTCCACATTCAAATCCAGCTCTATTAACCTATAACTTGTACTCACCTATACACCCGATGTATGGGGCATTATCATTGTTTTGCGCATATGTGTAATTATATAGACTTTCTCCTTTATCCTGTATGCGTATGGATGTTGTTATGTGGACGTATAGTTGGATAAATATAGTTTACATGTGAGTATATGTAGATGTATGTGTGCATGTATATGTTTATATGTATGTGTGTCTATGTATATATATATATATATGTATGCATATGTATATATGTATATGTATGTATGAATGTGTGTATGTGTTTATGTGTATGTGTGTATGTGGGCATATGCATAGTTATATGTGTGTATGTGCTTGCGTTTGGGTGTATTTGAGTTTATATATATGTATGTGTATATATTGTGTATGTATATTTATCTACATATATACGAGTGTGTATATATGCGTACCTACTTTGTGTCAGAGAGTATCCCGAACAAGAGCCCCATGTATATGTATCTGCAACAACTTGCATCCGTGTGAGAGGTATACATCGATGTTCACGTATCTATTGCCTTAAAAGCATATAGCGTTCTTGTGCATTTGTTACTTGAATTCAAAATTAGTGCGACGATAGTCTTACTTGATACCCAGCAGAGGATATTTTGGTAAACCTGCCTTAGCTAATAAGAATTTTCAGACCCTCAAATACTATTTATCTTTTTAAATTAAAAATCTCTTCATGCGAACTTGTTTTTCAAAAGATTGAAAAATAAACTTTTTGAAGAAAAAATATTTAAAAGATAATTCTTTCCCTAAGATAGTTTTCTAATAGATGTTCCTATAAAAAACAACCTTAAACTAATAACTTTAGCTGTTGACCTTTTAAACGCCAAGACAAGTATTCATTTTCTTCAAATGCCATTTCAATCTAACCCCACCCCTAGATAAACTCATTCAACTCGACGAAATATAAACAAATCACCCTCCCCTACCATAAATATCACATAGCCTAGCAGCCAACCGTAACCTGACCCTCACTCTGATAGCTAATTAAAAAGAAGAAGTTAAAAAATACATTTACACAGTGATATGTACGAGTATATTTAATGTGCGTGTGGGGATATATCTATATGGCTTAGTCTGTGTGGATCTATGTTAGTATACATAGGTGTATTGTGTATATATATATATAGGTATCTATGTGTGCGTGTGTGTGTGAATGTGGATATGTATGCTTACCATTCCACCCTTCCTTAGCCCCCTACATCCAAACTGCACCCATTTCCCTCCACCACCACCGCAAACAGCTAATATTCCTACCCATCCCAACAAGTGAACAATTTATTCCTCACCACAGTTTAAAACAAAACTTTTTATTCAGCTCTGACTTGAAATCCATCGGATCTGAATAAATGTCTATAACCTGCCTATATTCCGATCAACCAGGAAGCGAGAGGTATTCGAAACGCTCAATTTGATACATACCGAACTCTAACATATAAAAATCAATCTGAACCCTACGAAACGGACGATTCTAGCACCAAACTAATACACAGACAGGATAAAATGGAAGTTACCAATTACCGTTGGACCACCAGCCTCTTACAAAAATATTTGGATTCCTAAACAATTTGAGTATTGTTTCTCTTTCAAACATTCATTTCCAAAATAACAGCTGTTTTTATTTTTGTTTTGATGTGTTTTAGGATATCATCCACCCTGACTTTACGCTCTCATCTCAACGTAAGATATTACCTTTTGATCCTTATTTTAGTTTGTTATCTCTATTTTTTTACTTTATATGAAATGTTCATAGTTAAATGTTGCTGATGATATTTACAACTACATTATCGGCTTTTCCCTATCCTCTGATAAGAAGATTTTATCTTTGAAAATTCATGGATTAAGGATTGTAGGCTCTTTGCTCTGAACCTTTGATGTTTTAATAAACATTGTATCTTTACAATTCTTTATTCCCACCTTTCACCTATAAAATTGATTGCTCTATTCAATATATTGCGCTTTACATTATCACGATAGATTATTATTATTAAACGATAATTCAGTTATCGTTATTTAATTCAACATTTAAATATCATATATATATATATATATATATATATATATATATATATATATATATATATATGTCTCCTCCCATACTGATTATTGAACGTTTGGCATGAGACACATGTGTATATGGGTTAATTTGAAAATATAATTAATAAGTAATTATATATATATATATATATATATATATATATATATATTAAATATGTATAATTTTAAAATAGGATGGATTGCTTTTGCATACTATTATAAGCATAGTGAGACTCTTCAAATGATTTTCACATTCACCTTATTGAAGTGCGAAGTAGTTGGACGAGCGTAGCGGGTTAAAATTCAAACTACTACTATCCTGGAGCGTTCGCTTATCATTCACCGTAATCATATTTCTCGTTTAATAAGAGATTTTTATTTTTTGGTTCCTCTTTTACCATTTCTACTCAGCTTTTAAGTTATAGTTTAGATTTTACAAAGTTTTCCTGAAGTGTGGGTATGTTAAATTCAATCTGAAACTGAGAAAGTGTTGACGAATCTTCTGCGAGGATATGTACTATGGTTTCATTTATGTTAATCATTGCCTACCAGGTGATCAAATACAGCGCTTATTAATTATGTATATCTCATGATGTATAACTCAAAATAATATTTATCCTTAATTTAAGAAAGTCTTCAAAGGTAGCGTAAACTTAGTGTTTATGGTCGGACGTTTCAGTGTTACGGACACGGTTATTTAACCTCTGTGTTATTTCTCGGATATAATCTTTTAAAGTAGAATTCTCAGACAAAATCAACAATTGAGTCGATTAAAGTCAATCGCCACCGTAAAGTATTGAACATCATATGCAATAATATTTCATTGAATGATATTCTATAACAACTGATAATCAAGCCCCAAAAGAAACAACCCAATTATACCGATTTTTTTATGATATAGCATTTATTTACAGATATGATTAATATACAAATTGTTATGGTGTGATGTATATCAACCCTATTTCCTACACTGTGAATAGACTAATTACTAAGTGTCGTAGCTCTCATGCCGGCATTCATTTACTGTTCGGTAACGATGAAGGACATACCAATCAGTTCGGCAGAAACGTGCGTATTTCGGTGGTCTTTTATCTGTCGGGCTATGGTATTAGTCCTGGGTAGTACTAGCAAGACCACTCTCCCAGATATCGACTCCTCTCTTTGGCGTTTAGTAAGTTTGTTGCTTATTGTCTAAGGCACCCCGCCCGAAGAATGGCGACGTACTTTTTAAAAGGCCACAGTTATCATTCTTTATTAGAGCTGGCATTGACTCTCCTCACCTTCTGTCACATCTTCCTTCTGTGGGAACCAAGTAAAGGCCGGCATGCCAGCTATATGTATATATGTATACAATTATATTTGTGTATTTTTACAAATTTATATATATATATATATATATATATATATATATACATATGTATGTGTGTTTATGTGTATGACTGTACTTGTGTATCTGCAGATGTGTGCTTTTATGTATTTTATATAGAGATCAGATTATGTTGATATGGACATATATGCATGGTTATATAGTTATATATTTGTGTGTATATAAGATGCGATATTTATGCGTTAACATGTATGTATGTAGATTAACACTTTGTATGCTACATTGTGAAGTAAAGAATCCGACTAAGCCGCTTATAGGTAATAACAAGAGAAAGTAAGAACAAGAGTTATAAAATGAAGTATAAAAATAATAAAAATAATAAAAAGATAGAAACTAATTGACATTTTAACAAGTATGTAATTCAATACTAAGCTTGACTGGTAAAATTATATAAACGCTCTACCCCAAAAACATATATATACTTAATAAGAAGTTTGTCCAACCACATTTAACTTCGTTGTTCTTTTTGTTATGAGGTGTACTCTCTGTGAAAAGTACAACCGAAACATGTATGAAGATATGTAACAAATAATGTGTGTATAAATGAAACAAAAAGTATACTAAAAAACAGATCTACTTGTTATTGAACACTTTTTATTAACACTGGAACTTCGACGGATAAACATATAGAAAAACTTATATAATAATACATGTACTATATATATATATGCATACATATATATATATATATATATATATATATATATATATATATATATACATATATATATATATATATATATATATATATATATGCGAAAAAGGTTGTTTAATTTAAGTGATGCTTAAAATGAAGGAGTTAAAAATTGAGATTTTAGAAATTAACAAACATCAGTAAGATGAGCAACAGCAATTGCAGAAAAAACAAGTGAAATATGAAAAATAAATAAGTGCAGAAAAATGCAGTTGCAGAAACAACAAGTGAAATATGAAAAGTAAATGACCGCAGAAAAATGCAATTACAGAAACAACAAGTGAAATATGAAAAGTAAATGAGGTCAGAAAAATGCAATTGCAGAAACAACAAGTGAAATATGAAAAGTAAATGAGTGCAGAAATATGCAATTGCAGAAACAACAAGTGACATATGAAAAGTAAATGAGTGCAGAAAAATTCAATTGCAGAAACAACAAGTGACATATGAAAAGTAAATGAGTGCAGAAATATGCAATTGCAGAAACAACAAGTGAAATATGAAAGGTAAATGAGGTCAGAAAAATGCAATTGCAGAAACAACAAGTGAAATATGAAAAGTAAATGAGTGCAGAAATATGCAATTGCAGAAACAACAAGTGAAATATGAAAAGTAAATGAGTGCAGAAAAATTCAATTGCAGAAACAACAAGTGACATATGAAAAGTAAATGAGTGCAGAAATATGCAATTGCAGAAACAACAAGTGAAATATGAAAAGTAAATGAGTGCAGAAATATGCAATTGCAGAAACAACAAGTGAAATATGAAAAGTAAATGAGTGCAGAAAAATTCAATTGCAGAAACAACAAGTGACATATGAAAAGTAAATGAGTGCAGAAATATGCAATTGCAGAAACAACAAGTGAAACATGAAAAGTAAATGAGTGCAGAAAAATTCAATTGCAGAAACGACAAGTGAAATATAAAAAGTAAATGAGTGCAGAAAAATGCAATTGCAGAAACAACAAGTGAAATATTAAAAATAAATGAATGCAGAAAAATGCAATTGCAGAAAGAAAAGCTAAATATCAAAAGAAAATGGATGCACAGAAAGTGGAATTACAGAAAGATCACCAGTAACAAAAACTTCGAAGAACAACAAAAAAGCTAATAAAATGAAAAGATCTAAAGTAATGTTTCTACATACCCAACAGGATCAGAAAAATATTCGAAGTATCGAATGGGTGTAAAAAGGGTAAATATGAAATGCGTTTTAATAAAACATAATTTAGAAAACTAATGTTAATTTTAACTATTATTCTTAAAAAGAGGTTACGTTTGCTTCGTATTTCAGATTATACGAGTACATTTATAATACGGACTGTTCGAAAGCGACTTTTAATAACGTACTGTGATGATTTTAAGTGTTCAGAATTAAGTGCTAAGAATTGCAAATGTCTTGTATTTGTGCAATGATAATCATCGAATACAGATAAGGAAATAAGAAAAAGAGTGAAAATAAACTTCATAATTTACTAGATCGAACACTCCCTCATATCTCAACGATTTATTATCGTGCGTCAAGATTCGAGTGATATTTAACAGAAAAAAATCCGCAACAAGATAAATAGTATTTCACTAGTAGAAGTTAATTATCAAAAGAAAATAAAGTTGTCTCTTAAACAGTCTTTAGATTCCGATATGTGTACAAACATTGTCGATATGAAACTAAAAAGTGCATTGAGTGCGATCGCGTGGGACACAAAAGTGCACACAGCAGAGTACACATCAAATAAGATGTTTTATTAATATTGCTAAATGTGACGAAATCGACAATATCATGTAGTTTGTTCAAATACCGATATTGAATAGAAATATAAAAATGCAACTTGATTCAAGCTCTCATTTTTCAATTATAAATCTTCGGACATTGAAGAAAATTTGCTAGTCGACTTTATTTAGAACAAACACAGTAGCACAAATTGTAACTGGAGATCAAATATAACTCGAGGGCGAACTAATAAGTACACTTACACTACAAGGAAACACATTTAAATAGAAAATGTATGTGATAAGCAATTCAAGAACATGTTAGCACAGATTGGATGAAATAGTTCAAGTTATGAAATATGCATATGGATTCTTTCTGTAAAAGTACAAACACCTTAGATGTTGCGGCAGGAAATATTAATGAGGAATTAAAAGAAAGCTATTCGAATGAACTACAAGAAAATTGTTAAGCAAGATTTTTTTATGGTGGACCAGCAAATAAATGGTCCCTGTCGATCGAATTTTTTGCTAGGCTACCGCGTCACCTGGTGTACACCTGTTACAATAGAATCGAAAGGTACGACCGCGCCTGTGATGTACAAAAGAATTGAAAGTTTACGGACGCGCCTCTGGTTTACAGAATAATTGAAAGGTTACGTACACACCTCTGATGTACAAAAGAATTGAAAGTTTACGGACGTGCTCCTGGTGTGCAAAACAATCTAAAGGTTACGTACACGCCTCTTGTGTACAAAAGAATCGAAAGTTTACGGACGCTACTCTGGTCTAAAAGAATCAAAAGTTAGTACCGCGTCTCTATGTACAACATAATCGAAAGTTTACCTACACAATTAAATAAGGGTACACCGAAATAAAAATAAACAATCACGATGACACACGCTTCTTTCTCACAATGTCGTTATTTACGGAAGGATAAGTCTGCAGTTTTCAAAAAAATTTAAGTTTTAAAATACAGATTCGAATTTTATTTCGGAATGAAAAATACAATTTAAGACTAATCAATAAATTTCATCTAAAATATGCGCGAAAACTAAAAAGAAATAAGCAAATAAACACTCCCTCACCCCAAAAAGTAGGAGTATATGCCTGGGAGCATAATATCATGACAACATAATATTTAGTACACTACCCCTATATAAAAAGCGGGTCATCCTTGAGAATGGTATCGTGAGAAACGAATGTACATTATAATAACCCCTCCCCGAAAAGTAAGGAGTATTTCTGGGAGAAATGTATGATTACGAATGAAAATATACTACACACAATTAATAAACCAAATTGAATCGACTTATTTTAATGAAAAAGTAGGATTTATTGCCGGGAGCATTTTATCCTGACAAGGAAATTTACGTATGCACCTCTGTTCTCTAAAATAATCGAAAATGTTCCTAAACAATTAAATAAGCGTAAACAGAAATAAAAATAAACAATCACGAACCTACCCGCTTCCCTCTCACAATGACATACTTTCCGTAAAAAATGTTCCCTCCCTGATAAGTAGAGGTAATACCTGGGTAGAATGTATAATGACGGATGAAAATATACTACACAATTAATAGACCGGATTAAATTGACTTATTTTTTCGAATGAAAAAGTTGGAGTCTATGCCTGGGAGCATGATATCATGACAAGATAATATTTAGTACACTACTTCTTAATAAAAACGAGAATGTAATCCTGGGAGTATGGTATCGTGACGAACGTCGTATATCGCTTCCCCGAAAAGTACAGGTAATGCCTGGTAAGAATGTATCATACATAATGGAAATATACTACACATAATTAATAGACCGAATTGTCGACTTATTTTTAATGAAAAAGTAGGATTTCATGCCTGGGAGCATTATATCATGACAACGAAAGTTTACGTACGTTCCTCTTGTTTAAGCGTACACTGAAATAAAAAATAAACAATGCAGATTCCTCTCTCACTTGCCACTTACAATGACGTCATTTTAGGAATGATGAGTGCCGTTTTTCTAAATTTATACATTGAAGTTTTTATGTAATTATCTGAGTTGAAACAGAAAGTCTGTCTGCATTTCCAGTAGGACTGGAAACTGTCTTTTCATAGCTGTTTCGGAAATTGGTTTGTTTGGCACACAAATCTGTCAAATAATTCCCGGTGGCAGAATATTATGCGTATGCCGTGTCTGCCCTCTTAAAAATAAGTTCAACTGACCAAGATTATACAGGAGTCAATTGGTCTTACAATGTAAATGTCAGAAGTATAAACAAGTACTGATTAAAATATGTACACCTTGATAATGTTAGGTATTTTTAGAGTTCAAGTTCTCCGATTCTCCGGAAAACTCTACATCGGTCAGCCTACAAGTATAAATATAAAAATATACTTAACAAATCGAACATTATATCTAGTTTTTATGCGTGAATTTTTCGTAGGCTTAATTCTATAAAACTTCGAATCCGATATTTTTTGATTCGATTGTCAACGTATCCTAACGAACAATGGCCTTGATTTAAAAAATAAGAGCATTATTCGTAGTCATACGTTTATTAAATGGCAAAAAAATGTATAACTTCTGGTTCTGATTAAGAATTAACTTTTCAAAGTATTGCGAACACTGTTTTCGTTATTACACATATCTGAAAATATAATAACTGATTTCGATACACACACATATAAAAAGCGCAGGACGGAAACACTTAGATTTGTGCATTTTCTTTCAAATATTTAAAAGATATTCTATCATTCTTTTTATGGGTAGTATTTCATTTAACATTTGTATTGCCAGCATTATATATATAACGTAGAAAAATGTTTAGTTTACCTCGAGGAAGACAACATCATTTTGAAGAACATGCGACACACTGTCAAATATAGATGCCGGGTGCACCAACACTTCATTTAACATGAAGTAGCTGAATTTTACGTAGACTTGCATCGTGCATAGAAAAGCAAATATGGCAGATTGTAAAGAAAAAAATAATTAGTGATTAGAACTGTTAAATATCCAGGCCATGTGTACCGGAAAGATCATTTAACAGAAGTTTGTTCAGGGTCTGACCTTAGAATAAAGAAGCATGGCGTGTTCGGTGACGAACACACTGAAAGTCGAGTCTATTCTCAAAATAATACAACAGCTAGGGCGTAGGGAATATTGTGGATACAGAGCTTGGTTAGAGGATATACAGCGATACTTTAAAGTTGTACGCGTTGTAAAAGAAGGCAAGTGCCAGGCAGCCTTACTTATAACAAAGGCTTCAGTCAGCCAGTTCGTCTACAGATCAATGTCCAATAACCCCAGGCTTACGTATGAAGAGTTAAAAGATCGTTAGCAAACTATTACGGGGTTGTTGATAATCAAAATGTGTGTACAGTTGAGCTACCTAATGTTAAACAGGGTAAAACCGAGGGAATCCAGTACTATATGCACCAATTAGTACGCCTGGTGGATACGTGAGAGTTCACTGGGGAATCATGGTGTTACTAGGCAAGTTCTATAGTTCTTCATAGGAGGCCTAAAGAATCGGGATTAAAGTGGGGGTGATGAAATACGAACTACAGACCTTCGAGGTGGCTTATCAGAAAGCCTTATCTGCATTAGTGGAAGAACGCGCTTGATGAAAGCACATAATATGAAAACGAACTCATGTTGATTTTGTCACTCTATAGGGTGGTTTCAATTAAAGACTCGAAATCAGCTTAATTAAAAAGAGACAAGGATAGACTAAAGGGAAAGAACGAAAGTAGGAGTGCTAATATGTCGACATATAAAACTTGTGAGAGAGAAAGTATCGAGTGTGTTATTAGATATTTCAATTGTTGCGAATAAAGGATTCTTTAGACGAAAATCCCATGGAAATCGCGACGGCTTTTTTGTACGATGCCCAAAGGAACAGGGCAATATGGTACCGACGCATTTTGTTTCTAATATGGGCGCGCTAAATTCAGTTTCTATAAGGATAAAAAATAAAACGTAAAGAATTTTTGTAGATAAATACGCATAGGTATTAGGCATAGTTATATAATGTAGGGATCTTTTTAACTGGGACCTGAACTACAAAAGAAAGGTGTCAATTAAGGACTGCTAAGTATTGATGTCATTCTCAATTGCAGGTTAGAATAGAAAATGACTCCACCTGCATAGCGTTTTTATTGTGAAAAAACTAAATAGAAATAAAATATTCGGCCGTAATAAGCTTATGCAAAACGGGGTGTGAATGGATTTTAGTTTAGAGTCTTTCAGAATTGGGGATGAGTATGTAGCTTTAGAAGTAGATATTCATATTTCGTCAATAAGCAGATTTGTACAGCAAATCACATTAGAACACCTGCATATGCATACTTACATCGCACCGACTGTATTTAAAAGAAATTGTGGAAAAGAATATGAAATAGAACAACTGAGTGGTTGATAGTTAGCAATTTCAGCAGTTAATGTTGGGGCAAACATATGTAATTCTCGTATGTTCGTGTTGCTCATGATGAACAATTGAAACGGGTTTGTCCTGTAGGTAAATTCGGTAGGGCTTGTAGCATTACCGAAATTACTATGTCTGATAAACAAACCAGATCTTGATATGAAATTTGGAATACTCAAAGTCAGCAGATAAATTCAATTTAGAGACGGATATGTCATGAAGAGAAATAAAGATATGTTCGTTAATGAAGACATACACATAAGTAATACTGTTGGGGATGTAGTGATGTATTAATGTATCGACCCCAAAAAAGTAGGTCGTATAGAGCAAAGAAAATGGGTTGATTCAGCAGTTGATGTAATAATGTAATCGAGAAGTCCAAAACCCGTAGACATTCCTAACAGTTTTAGTAGAACACAAATGGTAACAGAGGATTCTATGTTGATGTTAGAGTACTTAAAAAAGGTTACGAAGAAATACGTCCGAGTGCGACCAGACATTGACGATATACTGACCTCGGTCCCGTCAGCAAAGTAATTTTCTCTTGTAAGATTTAAAGTCTGGATACTGCTAGGTTAAACTTACATGAAGACGATAAGGTGAAAAGTGCATTTAATTGCCAGCGGAGATTGTTTCACTTTCATGTGATGACGTTCTGAACTACAAACGCTCCTAGTGATTTCATGGAATGAATGTCAACTATCTTAAATTATATAAAAGATATAGCTTTTGCATATTTTGATGGCATTTCGATGTTTTCCAATACAATGAAAGACACTTGGGACATGTATATAGCATTTTAGGTAGTTTGCGAAAGCATAAACTTAAGTCGAAGCCTTCTAAGTCTGAGTGCCTTAAAAATAAATTCAATATCTGGGCATCACTATTAGTGAGTAACGTATATAACTAGATTTTGATAAAGTCATAATTATAAAATAAGTTTCGACTTCAACTACCGTGAGGCAGGTGAGAGCATTCATTGGAATGACCTACTGATTTATAAGATTGTTTACTGATATTGTCGAACTACTAATTAAGGTAACAAGGAAGTATACGCGTTTCCAATGGGACGACGCATGTCAGGCTGCCGCTGATAGCCTAAAAGTGAAGCTTGCAACAATGTTTACACACACTTATCCCTTCCAAATAGGGGCAATGGGTTGTATACTGATGCTTCCGATGATTCGATGGGTGCAAGTTTTACAGATTTATTTTATCTCATGACATGTGTCACACATACAAGTAGTCAATTGTAAAGAAATGAAGCATGTACAATGCACTATGCCCTTTACAAACTAAACGACTATTTGTATTGTGAAATAATCACGAACTTCATAGATAATAGAAGTGTACAACATATATTTAATTCGGTCATACGAAGCAAGCAAATGCAGACACGAGCTTTAAGTATGGCTGGTTACAATTGCAGCATACACCACCTATGGAGTAAATATAATGTTTTCGCAAATCCTTTGTCACGTTCTCTAGATACAATTCTGATGAATTAGTACAATAAATTTGAATCTTTTTGAGCGGAAGGAATTTGCGTCGAACAAAATGCTGAGGTCTCATAGGTAACGTATGAAAGACACATGTACTAAGGAATGGACGTACTTAGAACGTAAGAATTATACTACGAAAGCTTAGAGCTGAAGATTAGAATACAAAATTGGAGGGGTTCAAAAACAGAACACAACAAATATATAGCAATAGACGAAATAGTGTATTGCATATCTCAATCCGACGACGAATCTCTGGGCAGGCTATATGTTCCGTTTCACCTTCAAAAAAGTGTAATTGTGCAATACCATTATAAGTATGGTCATATGTGCGTGTAGAAATATTTCTGACCTTGTTTTCTCAAAGAGATAAATGTATTCTGTGCTAAACAAGGAACTTGAGAACGCCGCAAATCAATATTCAGAAGTGTGGCTTTGCTCCATTCCCCTTCGCTAAGTTTGCGTTGGATATCACCAGGTCCTACCATAAAAAATATTCAGGTAATCAATACATAGTCACATTCATAGATATGTATAGCGGTTGAAGAAAGAACAGACATGAGACCTTTACATGAATCAAATGTTTGCGCTGGTCAGTTTACATGTGAGTGGGACTACAATATTTTTACCTGCTCTATGAAATAGATGTTATACTTACCGTTGGGTAATACATTGAGACCTTGTCCTGCTTATTTTTAAAATGAACATCACAAAAATGCGTTACGAGAAATACATTGCAACTTCACTTTAGTATGGAATAAAATAAGAAAAGCAAACAAAACGATGATTGATGAGACCCTTAGTAAGAGAAAGAGGTAGTGTTTAAGATTGGTAATTTAGTATACTATAAAAACACTAGAGGAGAAGGCAATTGGATGTGTGTTATCGGCCATATTATGTGATGGTCTCTTACATAATTACAGAACAGTTGACGACCCCCGTCACATAGACCTACACCAAAGTACTACGGGGGCTGCCATCGAAGAATGGCAAATTCTAACTACACAGATGTCGTATTGGCTGTTCAAGGTTAATTCAGCTACTTAAACAGCGAATATGGATCTGAATATGCCGACGTTCACGTACATGAGTGTCGACATCAACGTCAGAACTCAGACGATTAATCTAATGTCGCATTAGTAGGTCGCTGTATCATGACACGTAGTAAAATGACAAAACACGTCGTTTCAAACATAAATGAAGATGGTTACATGACGGTCACATCTAGTGACTCAGCCAGTCGTAGGGGGTATTCCTTATAGAGGGTGGCACCACAATCTACATACAGAGAGAAGGTTATAAATGAATTACTTGGTAATAAATTAAACGGAATTATGAAGCTAGCACAAACGTCTATTGAGACGGAGTAATATGGTGCACCTACAGATCTTATACACATGTAACTAATGCGAGATTCGATGCAGGGAAAATAAAGAAATGGCGATAGAAAAATATGTTTGAATTGCTAGCTGATATGTTCTAGAATAAAAGTTATAAAAAAGGAAAATAGAGAAATAGTCATTTATACTAGTCATCTAGTAATAGGGTAGATGATGGTTTGGGAATTATAGCTGATACTACTAATACTCTTGTACAGCTGCATATCCATCATCTTCAAAATAAAAATCAGGCTGTGAACGACATGCGTTGCGTATAATAGCAGATTAATGTGTTTAAACATAGTATGTTTAAAATTCTGCGTTCAATTACATGTAAACAATTAGATTCGAACAGAAACACGCGTGGTGCATGATGTTAGTTTAAAAATTGGGGCGCGGTTACCGCGATTGCTAGGATTAGGCATGGATCGTTATATTTGAGTGTATATACATGTCTAAGGAAGAACTGAACATTCAGTATTACTTCTATTTATTCTGTTGTCTTTTATTTGTTAGCATATCAGAAGAAAGGAAAAAAAGAAAACTGTTAACTAAAAACATGGTACTGAGGACATAAGAAAGATGGACCTTATCGACTTTGAAAATTTTATTTATTTCATTGTTTTAATTTAATTGTATTATTATCACAGGATACACACTTCGTAATATTTTTTTGTTTCTTAATTGTGCATTATGCCGTGATTTCGATGTGTCGGGGAGTGATGCAATTAAAATGTACACGGTTGAAATCGTTGAAAAATATGATAAAGAGGCATGTTAAATATCGAGGTTAGATGCACTAAAAAGTAATTTGACAAACATTAGGTTACATAAGCATAAACACACGTGGCCGGGAAAAACATATGATGCATTGTCAAAAAACAATGATTGTCGATTAGCACTGTTTAATATCCTGTCCGGGTGTACCGAAAAGGTAATTTGACAGAAATAGGGTACATTGACAGTGACGTTCAACGGTGGAGTTCAACTAGTTATATAATAACCACACACAATTGATATGTAAGATTTGGACACGAGAAGAACTATCCGTCGAGTTCCCCCGCGTGCGTGTTCCATACTCACTTACCCAAACTCCGTCACCGCTAATGACAATAGAGATATATCATTATATTTTCCTATATCCGTGTGTCGTCATTTTTATGAGCCGGAAAATACTGCAACACATGTTTCTTTTAAAATATGCATCTGTAATTATATACTTTTTTAGTCTCTGTATAATACACACATATTATATGCATATACATATATATATATATATATATATATATATATATATATATATATATATATATATATATATATATATATCAATGTTACCTCTGACTATTTTCAAAGTGCGACTTCTCAAACACAAGAACCTGTACAGAATTTTTGAATGATCACTTTATTTAATTCACGGGGGTATATTTTACTCATTCCGAAAGCCATGACTGTATCCAATTCTTGAGTATTTTTTAATTATATTCTTAGTATCGCCTAGACTGATAATTTGGAATTCAACCTCCAAACGACTTACAAACAAGTATTGTTAGCAGGTTATCCGTTGTACGACAAATCTAAGAAACTAATAATTTACTATTGACTTATAATAACACATTTTATTTGTTGTTAAAATTATGTAGGCACTTACTACAAACATGGAGATACACTTTCAGGAATTATTTGAGATTTAGATTATATTTGATTATCAAAGAGATGAACTTGTAAAATGAAGAGGACATTAGATTGCTTAATATTGCTATCCGTATGCGAAGAGTTTCCTTTGTGTATGTCCAAGAAATTAGAAAGAAACCTTTGAAATCACTGTTTGATGTAAACTCGACAGAATGGTCTCTACGACTCTAAAGTCTAATTTTATTTAATCTTTTCCTTGCAATTATTGATAGTCTTACAAACCCTACTCGTAACGTATAATCTCAGCGAATGATAACAAAATAAATAATTTCTGGTCGCTATTAATCTTTAACAGTAGCTTTTTAACTCTTTAGTCTAGTCAGCTTAGTCAGTGCCATCTTGAATACAACGATTGACACACACCTCAAACGAACAATATCCACCAATTTAAGTTCATAATAAAAGGATATAAGATTTGAAAAAAAAAATCAAACCAATAAAATATTTCAGTTGGTTTATTACTCGAGACAAAGTGATCTTATATCGTTTGAAGAGAGAGTGTCTAATCAACATTCTCACGGCGAGCGTCATATTTAATATTTTACAGATTCCATGAGAAAGCTATCTGCCCCAATTAAACATGACGACATAAATATGTAATTTTATTTTTAGTAATAGTGATTTAGACTGTTTAACAACAACGGTAAGTTATGCTAAATGAAATTCTCTTTTCGTAGACGCAAATCCTCACTAGTGTATTCTTAAGACTAGCTGGTTATTACATTCCTAGTTCTGTACTTCAATCCTGAAGTCAAATGTAAATATTTGATGAGTTGTTTCCTCTACTAACAAATAGGTACTCTCGTCAACACACATGAATTACCAAGAGGATTGTTTTAAGCTGCAAATATAAAAACCAACATGGTAAAAATACACTTTTTTATTTATTATCAAGGAATAATATGTTTATAATATAATCATTTTATTAATGTATTGGCATGAGAAGAAAAACGAAGACAATCTATGTAAGCTTTGAATATTAACTTCCACTTACTGAAAAGCGACTAATTTAATTGGGTTCGTTGGCAAGCCAATAGTGTTTACCTTATTTCTATATTTAATCGTGTGTTTGGCGACATTTCTGAGGTAACATTTCTAAACTTTTATAATTAAAACTTAACTTAAAAAATATATAGAGATGGCGTAGTGTAAATTGAACAACAGTTTTAGGCGCATGAAAAATCTTTCAGACAGCTAAAAACATTCGTCTAGGATACTGGCTACTCGAGTATGGACAACGCGATCACCAAGAAGTATATTTCACTATTTCAAAGAAATGCAATCTATGAACAACAGAAGACCGAAATCACCTACAAGTAATTTAATCACTACACACCAAATGCCTGAACACGAAAGATATATCATAGTAGCTTCACTCTGATCTAGCATACACAATGGCCACCTGTGCACAGTTATATTTTAAAAAAATGTATTATTTTTATTCATATTCTGTTTATACTTATTCTCATATTTATTCATATATTACATTTTTATTTATTTTTGTTTATATAAATATATATATATGTATATATATATATATACATAGTAGAGAATACACACATTTTTTATATCTATATAGATTTTATACATTTTTGCAGTTTTATATATTTTTCTATAATTATTTTTAGATTAACTTACTTTATAAGTTTCCATATTTTATGATATTTTATAACACCTGCAACATAGTGTTCAGATATTTTTTCTCATATATATTTTTATTTATATTTATTCACTATATTCATATACGTACTCAATATATTGTCTTAATATATGTACCTATCTATTTTATACATTTATCTATATCTCTTACACATTTATTTCAATATTCGGTTATAGATTTTCCTCAGTACACTTCTTATATATATATATATATATATATATATATATAAATATATATCGAGAGAGAGAGAGAGAGAGAGAGAGACAGAAAGACAGAGAGAGGGAGACAGACAGAGAGAGAGAGACAGAGAGAGAGAGAGAGAGGGGGATAGATAGAGATATACATATATAGAGAGAGACTGGGAGAGACAGACACAGAGAGACAGAGGGATACATACAGAGAGAGAGAAAGACGAAGACTGAGACGGAGGGAAGAAGAGAGAGAAATCCAGACACACACACACACACACACACACACACACATATATATATATATATATATATATATATATATATATATATATATATATATATATATATATATATATATATATATATATTAAATTATAGAATCACCGCACAAAGATATCCAAAGCGATAATTTACAGCAGTTCCTTCAATTGTGTTATTTCAGCAATTCCGTGGAGAATTATCATTTACAGTTTCGTCATACATACAAAGCAAGCAGTTGTTCCATGTACATTTATTAGAAAACCTACACATGTTTCTTGGCGGATGGAACAACACTTATATTCCGAAAGTCTATCCGTCAGTCCTAAGTGGTATCATAGAAATAGTGTGTTGAGTTGTATAAACAACTCATACAGTTCAAAAGCCAAATAAAATACACAAGAGAAAATAAACGATGAGAGAACTTCAGAAACCTTTAGGAGACTTAAAAAGCGAAATCTGATAAAAATTATGATAATTAAAGCGGGCATGGCATATACTCACGGAAATAAAGTCAATAAAGACAATTGATAGCCCCCCCCCCCCAAAAAAAAATAACATCTCCGGCAGCAGTCCGAATACGGTGCTCTCTCTCTCTCTCTCTCTCCCTCTCTCTCTCTCTCTCTCTCTCTATATATATATATATATATAAATATATATATATATATATATATATATACAATAGTTTGTGTGGTAATATTAATATATTGTAAACTTGTAAACTACGTTACTTTACATTTATTGTATTCTTACATTTTTCTATCGTAATGCTCTATTTCTAATATTGAGGATACTTCTACCGCACAAACCATTGATATTGAATTATTATTTTCTGATGCTTGAAATATATATATATATATATATATATATATATATATATATATATACAATAATATTTTTATAAATAAATATTAATTATTTAAATACCTACAGACATCGATGTTTCATGCTAACGCAATCTTCAGTGTAGGAACTAATTCTCAACGGTCGGTAGGCGCGAACCCCGATCACAAATCGCAACTGATTCGTAGTCGGGGATCTTATCCATCGGCCATAGCCAATTAGGTAGTAAATATAGAGAAACTTTAAATGTAAATAGCGAAAATCGGCGGCTATGTACCAGGCAGTATAGAGTGATCTACGAAACGGCGTTCGGATCGTGTATATAGCTATTTGTACTGCTTGTTATTAAAGCTACTCGAGAGTGCCCAGCCTTTGTGGGAGGGGGCTGATAAATAATAATATTTTTATAAATAAATATTAATATATATATATATATATATATATATATATATATATATATATATATATATATATATATATATATATATACAATGTTATATGTGGATATCTTGGTATATTTTTGTGTGTTTGTCTTTATACGTATGTTTATACAGTTTAGGGCTTATAAAAGCATCTATATGCGTTCGTGTATATGAATATGTTTATGTGATTTAGATCTTTTTTGTATTATAATTATATGATTGTTTTTGTGCTTGTATCTTATACATTTATATATTTGTGTTGTGTATATACAGGTGTATATACTAATATTTTATAGTTTTTGATTTTGATGATGCACATTTTATATGTAGTTATCTATAGTATTATCTTAGAACAGCTGTTGCGTTGTGTTGAACATCTGATTGGGTCTGATAATAACCTCAAATTAACGCGTGTTAACAGATGAATAAACGTATATTTTCTGTGGCGTTTTTATTTAAATTACAATTATTTCACATAGATAATATTGTTTTGAAGTCTAATAATAATAGTGTTATATTTATATAAAATATCAAACTTAATAGCATATTTGAGCAATTGTAATATATTTCACTCTTAGGTAGAATCTTTATGTAGTTAAACGCATATGATTGTGTGTATAGGTTGCATATGTCTGAGAACATTGCATCTTCTTTTCAAAACCGTCAGTATTTGTTTGCTTGAATCAAGCCACGGCTTTAAATCATCACACTCCTCGCCATCACATTTCTCGCATCCATGGTAACAGCAATATATTTTCCATTTAGAAAATTCGGTAAACAAAGCTGATTTTCATTATATTTTTTAAACATTGCCTTTGGCTCAATTGGCAAAACTGCTTTAATCTTGTTGCTTAGAATAACATTTCTATCACCGAGCCAACTAATCGAGCATAATGCATGTGCTTTCATTGTCTTAAAATTCGTCCTCATTGTGGGTGCAACATTACAAAATTAACATAAATAATACATAAAAATAATTGAGATTTTAAAAGGTATTACACAAATGGTTTACACATATCCCGATGCGTCTAACTATTCTCAGAACAATTTTAGTTGGTCCGTCTGTATGCATCAGTCTGGTTTGAAAAATAATTTTGATCATAAAACGAGCAAATTAGATGAATAAACTTTATTCATTTATTCATCTAATTTGCTTTTAATTTATTGTGTATGTATATTCATTATGTAATGCTCCGGAATTTTTTTAGATGAGGTTTATTATGATTATTATTTGTATTATTCGGACTACTGTATTTGGATGTCATTTTCACTATATTTTAGCCGATGTGTCCCCCGACCTTCATCAGATGCATATCATTGAACCGGGTAATTTTTGTGTCAAACTCGGGAATTTTTATGTCGAAATCGGGAATATATACATTCCGTATATATTCTCGATTTCGACATAAACATTCCGACTGAAAATGTTATTTCATCAGATTGTCCACAGTTATTCCACAGTTATGTTTATTTTTCTCAGTTAATATCTTCTGTAGTGAGGACTGAACTTTCAACCTCTAAGCGACTGCTACTTAAAACTGATTGTTATTTAATACGGTCATCTATTTTGACACCTGTCTACATGTAGAACAATCTACCCACGTGCATGTAATAAAGGGTTTAGAAATTAGAATTCCCGATAATTTTCGCCAGTTTTTCACGATTCAATTTTCAATATCGTTTTTAGATGCATCTCCGCATCATCATTTTAAGAAACTCGACAACCTGTCGGTCGATATGTGACGCTGATATTAAGAACAGGATTATCCGAACGTATTTAATAGACATATCTTAAGAATATTCGTTTTGTTTTATTATCTCGTAATCTGACAATAATCTTTATTTATCTTATCTCTTGTGCCTATTTACCGGACATTTTTCAGATGTACAGTGTATATAATAAAAGTAGAGCCAATTATTTAATTACAATGATAAAATACCAAAAACAATTGAAGATAACGTCTGTAATATATTAAGTTAGTCGGAATGTTTTTGCGTTAATAATCTAAGATCATTCGGTATTAAATGACCAACACCATAACTAAATGAAGACAATTTTTTAAATATGTATTATTTAGATTATCATGGCTATTCTTCACCACTTGGATGCTATTCTTACAGTGTACAGTTCTTGTAACCTCCAACTTTCTACAGGTTTGTCTTGCTGAATTTTTATTTCGAACTCGCGAATCTGTGAAGAATATCAAACGGAGCCTTGTATTAAATCTACGGATGTATATTGCACTGATTCTATTAAAAATGCAGCGTAAAATTATTACTTCATTCATCATTATCTTAGTATCGCCCGTACCATTAAACTTCAGATAACTGTCACTTATTTCTGATTATAATTTGCACTTTTATCCGTTGTTTCACTCCTAAGTTTTGACAAGACTCATCGGCGAAAACGTTGTACCAATAACACCCATAATGTAAAAAGTTGTTCAAGTATTCCAAACAATACAAATTGTCAAACAATCATCTTAACATTTCGGAAACAAATACGATATAAGTTTCAAGATCGTATCACTATAACTGTTTGAGAAATCTATGAGAATACTCATTGTTTCTTGATAGTTGTGCTTGTAGAAGGTTTTAAAAATTCACTTTAGGTATAAAATCTGCTTGGTTTTAAGATAGTGTCTTCTATGTAGTGATTTTCATTTTTTATTGGCTGCGTTAAAACGGATTAGGTTCATTTGTTTAGAAAAACGCTTTTTAATAATATGTTCAAATGAGTTATTTAATGTTATAAGTATAAGAGTTTATTCCGATATGTCTCTCTAAAACTTGCCCGGCACGTTAGTTTCATACTGTAACCCCAATAGTAGTAGCTATCTACTGCATACTTTATTATTATTTGTACTCACTAGGAGTTCGCACACAGATCATCGTCAGTGATTGCTCACCGGCAACAATCAGTGGTATTTCCTGGAGTCTGAGTGACAACAAGTCTCCCCAGACTTCCAGTGTTCTTCACCTCTTTTCGATAACGATGCGGTATCGCAACAGTCTCTTACCATTGATTTCTCGTCGGTAAGGACAATTGGTCTTCTCTGGGATTTGGGTGGCAACAAGCCTCCCCAAGGTTTCAGCACTCTCTGCACTTTTCCAGTGGAGGTCTGATTTGTGCTGTCCCTCCTCGGTCTTCTCATCCTCCTCCTCCTCCTTATTATTATTATTATTATTATTATTATTATCATCATCATCATTATCATCATCATCATCATCATCATCATCATCATCATCATCATCAACAGCAGCCGCAGCAGCAGCAGCAGCATCATGATTATTATTGTTATTGTTATTATTATCATTATGTTTATTATTTGTACTCACTAGGAGTTCTAACACAAGTCATCATCAGTGATTGTTCATTGATAATCATCGGTGGCGTTCCGTGGAGTCTGAGTGACATACCCCTTCCAAGATTTCCAATATTCTCTACATTTTTCGATAACTATTGCAAATGGCATTGCGTTATAATTGCATACGCTTACCATCGATTACTCACAGGCAACCACAATTAGTCTGCCTTGAGATTTGGGTTGCAATGAGCCTCCCTAATGTACCAGTATTCTCTGTACTCTTCCAGTAGAGATCTGGTTAGTGCTCCCCCTCCTCGGTCTTCCATCCTGATTGACCATTCACGACTATTTTGTGTGCTATCGGCCTAAACTGGTGCTATCAATTTATTTTTTGAGGGAGGGCATTTTATGACATTTTTTGCAGTTTCTCTTCCTTGGTTCTTGTGGTGGTGTTCTATCTCTGTTTTTTGTATTCTTTCTGTTGTAACTTGAATGTGTCTGATCAGTTTTAGTAGCTTAGGTGGGTAGGATTCTACATTGAAAGATTTTCCTTTAGATTTTTCCTATTCTCATGATTGCCGTCTATTGTATAGTATAAGTCTTCTCTTTGATTCCAATTTTATCCATTCTTTGTTTCCAGTTTTTTTTTAGTGATTCTACAGTTATTTGTATTATATTGACTTTCTTCATACTCCCTATTCCTCTGAATTATCTGGCAATATTATTATTAATTATTATTATTAATTATCATTACTATTATTGTTTACTTACAAGGACTTCTCATACTATTAATCATCAGTAATTGAAAGACTAATAAAGATCTGGGGCTTTAACTTGAGACTGAGTCTGCAAGATCTCAATATACAGATCTTTCTACCTCTTCCGCTAACAATTTCAAATAAACTTTCATTATCGCACAACTAGCTTACCATGTATTTCAAGCTGGCAACGACTATTGGTATTCTCTAAGATTTCGGTGGCAATAAGCCCCTCTCCCAATTTCCCAACACTCTCCGCATAATTTCAGTCAAAAGCTGGTTAGTGCTCTCTCTCTCCCTCTCTCTCATCGTTCCCTCTATCCTCCTAGACTCTTCACGATTAATCTGTGTAGTCTCAGCCGTGGCTGATGCTTTTTTAGAGGGGTGGGTGGGCAGTTTATATCGTTTTCTTATTTGTCCAGTTTATTCGGGTTGATATGGTGCTATTTCACTGTTTTTGTTGAAACTTCAATGTGTTAGGTTAGTGTTTGAAGTAAATATTAATTGGTTTCTGCATTCGTGTATTTTTCTGAAGATTTCAGATGTTTTTGTATCATTGCTGGCCATTCTATCATCCCAGTATTCCCTTTGATTTCAAATTCTCATTTTGCTTCAAAGAAAGTTAGGATTGATACATTTACTATAATTTATATATAAACACAAGGATAATGTGTGAAAAAAACAACGCACTAGTATTTTTTTTGGCAAAACTTTGCGCATAGTAAAACGAAAGAATTTCTAAACACTTAATTAGTGTTTAGAAATGCTTTCGTGTTAGTGTTTAGAAATGCTTTCGTGTTAGTGTTTAGAAATCATTAGGGATGTATAAACTATAAAGTATGCTTATAGTAGGGTTGCGTGTTAAAAAGATTTATTTAACGAGTGCAAATAATCTTGAACATTTCAAACTTTATTTGTAGCAAATTTACTTACAGGGTTCACATAAAAAGTAAGAATATTTATGATATCAATTTTGTTCGATGATAAATATAAAGAATGTATATTCGTGTGTTCAAATCACATCGGGGTCAGCAGTGTAAAATATCAATATTTGACATTCTAATTTTTGATTTTCTAATCACTTTATCATATTAGCTTACCATATATACGATTCGGTGTGCACGTGGTTGAAATTATACATGAGGTGTTATCGTTGATAAGCAAAAACGACTGGTAAAGATTCCTAAATAAGTATGTACTTAATGAAATTGATATTGTGTTAACTAAATTGGAATTTTGTAAACAGCTGATTCCACAGATTCCTCAAATTAATTCAATTAATGCAATGCTTAATGATAAGCACCTTCAGAAAAAAATCAGATAAAATGAAACTGATATCCATGAGATGTGTCAATTTAATCTAGCGATGAAAATATATTTGAAGCTTAAGAGGATAAGTTAAACTGCTGCAGAATGGACCGACAGATGAAATCTGAGAATTACATGAAATATCTTGCTGATATCGCTGGAAACATGTGTGCATCTTTTTACATCCTCAGAAACTATCTGGCTTCTTATGTCATTCACTAAGTGTTCCAAAATGAAGTCCTGCTGTCAAATAACTGTTTCTTTTCCTGAAAGAGTAACACACTCACTTCGCAATCTAGTGTGAGGAAGAGGGTTTCTCTTAACTACAGCCCCTTTCAACTAGAAGAGACGTTGCTAGTCTTTCTCGTCTCTACTATTATTTCAATAGAAGGTGCTTGACTTTCATCTGTATAAAACATTTACAGTAAGAAGTCTATCTTCCTATTACGACTTAAAAAGTGTATTTTTCTTCTGTCGTAGACTTACAACTAAACGAAATTTCAATGAACACAATTTCTCTCATATAATATCGCATATGTGGAACACATTACAATGAGACTAATTCCCTTCAGACCAACACATATTCGTCTTCAAGCTCAAGTGAACAGTGACTTGCTGTGTCGTCCTCTTAAGTACAATTACAAAAAAAGAAAAAAGGAACTTTATAAAATAAAGTTGAAAAACTATGACCAATTGCCTCATCTGTGTCGTGAATAACTATTCGCTATGCAACACAGGAAGAAGTATGTCGTCAACGAATGATTTAAACGTCATGTAGAAGCAAGTATTTCAGTATATTCGTATAATTCACAATGACTTTATCAAACGATAATCTGATTTAATGTCAACATAAACATATTACTTTCTCCTTATTTTTGACAGTTGTAAACTAATAAATCGACTACAAAAATGTTTCTTTCACGCTCCAAATTAATACTGTCCTTTACGCTTTTCACTATGGTAACATTTCATGCATTATCTTTAGAAAATGATTGTTGCAATCGATTTCTTGACGGGTGTCTGGAGAAGTGAACTTGTGTTATTGATTATCTCTCTTTTTTCTATCGACGTGTATATCTCTGTATATTTGTGTGTGTATGTTAATGTTAGGCTATTTTATATAGAGACCTGAAATGTAGTCTGAATATACCTATATTGGTGCATGGTAGCGTATTGGTGGGGATTTCCGAAACAATAGGATCGAATCTTTTCGCAAAGAAAATATAAGCATAGAGGTAAATAAAAAACGAAATTATTGATGTTATTCACATTATATTAGGTTTGTAGCATTTGGACTGGTTATTTACTTTGCTTATTTTTCGACCATCACAGGTCAACAAGACGGTTTCTACAGGGCTCCTATATACTAATAAGTGTAACCGATATCAGTCAACGTAATATAGATATAAATTCCGCATTGATGTAGAATACAACATTATAGGGACTATTGATAGTGTCTGCCTTTATATACGTCGCAACGGATAACTATATACTCTCTCTCTCTCTCTCGCTCTCTCTCTCTCTCTGAATATGGTACACACATGAAGAAGTAGAGAATTACGATGTAATCTTAAAACATGTCTTATTCATCTCCATTGATGGAGCTCCATTTCTTACCTACAAAGTTGCCGATGGCTGGACAATCCCTACAGGAGAAGCTACCATGCCCTTACATTATGATCTGAGTCATCAATTTGCAACTGATAGCAAAATAATACATATCTACTATCGTTTAATAGTAACATCGACGATTAGAAGCGTCTCCGAATGGCATTAATCGAAAAAGAAAACGGGAAATAAATAGTCTTTTTGCACGTGACACCGTTGCCATAGACGAATGGTAATAATTGGGATAAGGTTCCATTTTCTATAAAATGGCACTTATGTCGCACGTCTATAAAATCCCCGAGAAAGTAAGTCCAGCTAGTAGCATGCTCGTGTCTGTTTTACATAAGCCCGATCGAACTGTTTCTTACTGATAATGATATGAGTGAAGCAAGGCAGTATATCTTGAGTTTAGTCTTCATTAAGAGACATAACATTGGTGCAAATATATTCTGTCTGGGAATTGATTTTGCCAGTCCAAGTACAAGTTCTCTTATATATATATATATATATATATATATATATATATATATATATATATATATATATATATATATAAAGATAAATAAAGGAAGAGCGATAAAATGTGCGAGTGACAAATCTATTTAATCTTCGATTGTTCGATGCAAAGTGTACTCGATAAAAAAATCATGTTTATTTTTCTTTCCTACAGCCAGACCTTTCAAATATTAAATGTACATTGATTTAATAAAAAAAAACTGTAACCGTAAAAACACTCCGTACTTCCTACATTGGTCAACATTAAAAAAAAAATCTAAATTCTACACGCCAGGATCCGCTTTCTGTCAACTATGTGCATTAGAAGCATTTATGATGGCTACAGCATACAACAAAAATCTAAAATATTATTAACTGTAAAAACAAACTCATCTCAAATTGCAGGCACAAACGAAAATTTAAATATATCAATTTACTTACTCCCTCCGACCCCCTCCTTCCAGCTTACAACGCCCTCTAACATTTGACTAATTCTTCAATTTTATAATTTATTACATTTTTTAACTCTTCACTTTTCCAACTATACAACTAATCATCCCAATAACATAGCGTATTTTCCCCTGTGCACCTAATAACTTTATTAACCCATAATACTTAATATAAATTGAGAACTAACATGACTCTTCTCCACTCCACTAATCCTTAATATCCTTAACCCCAACACTCTAATTCCTATACGCTTTTTCAATTATTATCTAATCCCTCTTACATAATTATAAATTGCCCCTCTTATCTCCCTTTGCATACAATCAATCTAATTTGTGGACGCAGCGCTCTACCGACAATCCTTTTCTCATATATTCCATAGCTCTCACCTTTAAATTGCGCTCCCCTGTTTCTTCTATAATGGTCCATTTGTACCCACCCTTAAATCTATCTGTAATTTCAATACTCCATGTTATCACTTCGGTTGCATAATACACCCAACCCCACCCATAATCCTTATTCTTGAACTTCATTGATGCAAAGATATTAACGTAGCTCCCAATCATAACAGCAGTAATATATTAAAGTGTCTTAATTAGTCACGCTTTTAATATCAAACTCTTAAATACTCTAAATGTCCGGATGATTACATCTTAAACATGCAAATTCATGATTTCGAACCGTCTAAGCCCTAATTCTCTAGGTGAACTTTTAAAAACTTTATGAATTATATATAATTTTTTTCTAAAATAATCCGTTTAAATACGGGGATACACCCCAAGACTGTTTACATATTTCCCAGTACTCTACTGTATTAGCTTATTAGAACACCACTCAACACCTTAACTGAAGCCATTCCAGGCCTCGCAAATAAATTATATATATATATATATATATATATATATATATATATATATATATATATATATATATATATATATATGTGCGGGAGTAAATATGAAATCAGAGTTTCAACCAAAATGTGAAATTGGTTAATGGGAATATGGGAAAGCGGAGTAACAAACTAGCAAAACACGTCATTGTTGCTGGGCCAATATATTTCGGAGGTTGTGTTCGGTCGTTGGTTGCGACAATATTCGTTTATTAACAAAACTAAGCAATTTATACAAATTGAGAAGGAAAAGAACAGAGGAAGAAGTAAGTGATTGGTCAAAAGGGGGTTCAGACACCATGTGAGGTGGTGTAGGAGGAGGAGGAGTGGACATGAACAGTGAGTAAATGAGAGGATGATGAGGACATATGAATGTGTAATTCGTGGTGTGAAATGAAACAAAGAGTAAGGACATTTGTGCGCACCCCGTTTTCTCTCCATGTCTTTTGTTTCGAAACTGTTTGTTTCATTTGACACCACGAGTTACATATTTATACCTCATCCTCATCCTACTACTCACATAGAATCAACTCCTATCCCTTGCCTCTACCTCGTTTTCGTTATATTTTCATTTTACTTCCAGTTTTGTATAAATTGCTGAGTTTTTGCTTGTAAAGTTTTTTTTCTCCAAACGAATATGGTCGCAACCAACGACCGAAATGCCTTGGCCCAGCTACAATGACGTGTTTTAGTTCTTATAGTTGCTAGTTTGTTACTCTGCTATTCCACATTTTCATAACCGATTTCACGCATCTATCTATCTATCTATCTATCTATCTATCTATCTATCTATCTATATATATATATATATATATATATATATATATATATATATATACAAATATATATATATATATATATATATATATATATATAGATATACAGGGTGTTTCAAAAGTCTTGAGGAAATTACAAATGCGTTATACAACGTTATGTACCCAAGACTTTTGAAACACCCTGTATAATAGAGAATGTTAGTTTGCTTAAAGAATTGCTGGGAATAGTAGTAATATTTTAAGAAGGCTGATGACAATGCAGAGTTCCGGGTAGGTTGTAAGCTGGAAGAAACAAAAATAGTAAATCGAAGTGGGGGACTTACCATTTATTTTTCTTTTAAATCTTACATAACAGCAAGTGTGGTGTCGGCTGTTTGTGTCTTGTCTGGATGATGATTAAAAATAATTTATTGAATATTTCGGAAATATCTACTCTTTCTCAAAAATACTAACTACAAAAGGAAAAATCCGTCTGTATAGAGAATTCACCAAAATAGATGCCAGACAGTAGAATTATAGCAAACCAGTTCCACACAGAATATAAATGAAAAAACTGTATATATATATATATATATTTAAAAATAAAAAATAAAAACCATAATTAATTATATATTTTTTAACTATTTGTTTTTATTTTTAGACTTTCTCAATGTGAAGGATTTTAGTAAATAACATAGAAGTACAATATTTTCAATATTTTACTCCTATGTTATTTCTTCAAATCACTTATCTAGTGAAAGTCGGATGGACAAAATGGCAGAGTTGCGTATCGATAAAAATATGGCCATCACATTATTTTCTAAGTTGTAATATTGACAAAAAACAATTAACATGTTTATTAAAATTAAAATAAAATATATATTGTTTAAAAAGTATCAATCTCAGCGACGAATATAATTTATAATATATATATATATATATATATATATATATATATATATATATAAGTATAATTTCTTTTATATACAAACATTATTGGTTACATATGTGCATACATGTTTCGGTTGCACTTTTCTTAGAAAGTCAACCTCATCAGACCAAGAATTTTCGAGAAATGGATGGATTTGAAGAATTTTCTCTCCTTAATAACTCTTTTTGGGATTTTCTATTTCTTATGAATTAGTATCGGATTACCTATTCCACTCGCTGACCTTTTCTGCTAGTGGTTGTCCCTTTTATTACCTTTTACTGTCCTTATTTTACTGTTCCCTACTTTCTGGCCTACCCAGTTTTACAAACTCACTCCAGTATAAATATCTTATCTATATGTCAAGAATCACACATATATAAACAAACTCTAATAGATACCCAAACACACCTAAATAAACAAACAGATAAATAAACAGACATTGATATACATACACATCTAAACATGGATACACACACAGATCCACTATCAATCAAACACATATTCAAAATACATACGTGCTTATAAATATATTCTAGATGTATATTCAATACAAAAATAAAAATATTCTAGATAAATATTCATACGTCTACACAGACTCACACAGATACAGCTATATGCACCTACACACGCATATCTATACACACACACAACGGGATATTAATATTATACAAAGCTGCCGTAGCACGGTTCTTATTAGCGATGGTGAGCAATAGACGAAAAACAAGGAAAACGGATCTTTTGATTTTTCCATGGGTTCGTTAGATTAGCCGAAGCATCTAACCTAGTAGGACTATATACATTAAGGAATATAACAATGAATAATAACATAGATGTAGGGGACATAGATTTATATAGGGATGATGGTCTAATGGTAGTAAAGGAATCCACTAGCGCAAAATGCGACAAGATAAGAAAGATAATACATAAAGAAATGAATAAACTAGGACTTAAGGTTGAAATTACCGGAAATGTCAAACAAGTTAACTTCCTCGACGTTACGTTTAACTTAACTGAAAACAAATATAAACCCTTTATGAAATAAAACTCAAACCCAATATACATACATCCACAATCAAACCACCCTCCTTCAATAATTAAACACATACCCATATCAATAGAAAGTAGAATTAGCAATAACTCATCAGACGAGACAACATTTAACAACTATAAAATATTTACAATACTGCCTTGAAGAATAGCGGGTACGTAAATGCTGATATTAAATATAAGAATACAACTACAAATGCTATCAAATCTAAAAACAGTGGTAGGAAAATAATCTGGTTCACACCCCCATTCAATATGATGTTAAAAACAATAATTGGTAGCAAATTTCTACAACTTATAGGCAAACACTTCCCACCTGGTAATGCACTCCATAAGCTATTTAATAAGAATACATTAAAACTAAGCTATAGTTGCACAGATAACATAGAAAGAATAATTAAAAAACATAACAATACAATACTTAAAAGGAATGATACGAATACGAATAGCGATATTGGGGGGAATCCTACCACTAACAATTGTAACTGCCAGAGACAGGATTAATGTCCCTTACAAAAATATTGCGTCACCGCATCAGTAATATACCGTGCGGAAATCTACACGACTGAAAATCCGAGCGACAGTAAGTTCTATATTGGAACCACGTCAAGAAGTTTTAAGGATAGGTATTACACGCATAACTTATCCTTTAGAAATAAAAAATACAGTAACACTTCGCTGTCCCGATACTTCTGGAAATTGATAGATGAGAAAAAGAACCCCAAAATTAGATGGAGTATAATAAGGAAAGCTCACCTCACCCTGTTTCTTATGCCTGGGTGAGAAAATTGAAATTGTTAAATTCAAAGATAGGGAAAAATTACTCAACGTTAGAAACGAAACGAGTTTAAACTGCAAACATTTAAAGGAGCACACACTAAGCAGATTTTAGATCATAAAAAACTCTACTGACTGTTACTTCGTTGTTAGCTGAACACATATTCAATTTTAAATTCTAATTTTATTTTTATTTTTATTTTTATTTTTATCTATTTATTTATTTTATTTTTATTTTTTATTTTTTATTTTTTATTTTTTATTATTTATTTTTTATTTTTATTTTTTATTTTTTAATTATTTTTTTATTATTATTTTTATTATTTTTTTTTTTATTTTTTTTTCTTTATTTTTTTTTCCTTTTTTTTATATTTTTTTTTTATATTTTATTTTATTTTATTTTTTTACTTTTTTATTTTATATTTTTCTTTTTCTTTTTCTTTTTCTTTTTCTTTTATTTTTTCTTTTTATTATTGTTTTATTGTTTATTTTATTTTTTTATATTTTTTTATTCCTTATTCTGTTTTTTATTGATTTTGGTTTTGTTTATTTCTTATTCTGATTTTATTTGTATTTTATAACTCTGATGATGTCTTAATAATTTTGAACTTATACAATCTAGAATATCCAACAAATGCTACACATCAACCTATAATAATGTTCTCAGCGCACACACATAGTAATCGCATGTGTGTGTATGTATGTGTGTGTATGCATACATGTGTGTATGTGTACATGTGTATATGTATGTATGTATATATGTGCGTAGGCATGTGCATAATTAACTGTAATTGCATACGCTGTATCTTTATATTAAAACAATAGCAGGTATAAATGCAAGTAATTTGAACTGAGATAGATTGAAGCAATAATGAATGGATTTGATTGCTAAAATATGGATGTGTGTATACATTTTAATCTATTTTGATTGCATGCATGTGGGTATTTGTATGCACATGCACATATGTGTATACGTGGTCTGTGTACGTATATATAATGACATTATATATTTATGTTATACGAGTATAACAGTATACTTGTATCTGTAATGGTATATACATTTGGAATCGTATGGTTTAGGTATGTATGTATATATATTGGTGAGCATAAGTGTGTGTATATGTGTGCATACGTAGGTATGTATAATTGGACTGAAATATATATGCATGCATGGGTATAGGTATTTCGACTGATATTCTATATTGCAGCAAAAGGTGTATTTTCATGTCATTTTATTTTTATTTCGATTTTGATATTCATTTCTTGTGCACGTATACGTTGATGAGTGCACATAGTTATGTGCCTGGGTGTACTTTAGATATGGGTATGTATTTGTGTGTGTGTGTATACATATACATATTTATGTGTATATATATATGTGTGTATGTGTATGTTGTATGTATATGCATGTATGTGGACTTGTGCGTGTGTATGTGTGTGTAAGTGTACGTTGTGTGCGTGTGGTGTGTATATCTGACTATGGATATACACGTATACATTTGTCGGTAGTTTATATTTGCATAGTCTAGTTCTTTTATGTATATTCTGGGTATGTGCTTGTATATATTAATTTGTGTGTACTTTGTATAAGTATAGGTGTACATGAATGGATTTGTTATTCGTATATATGTATAGGTGTGAACTGTCGGCGCCTGTGTATATGTGTGTGTATGCATGTGTATGTATGTATGTGTAAATGTGTATGTGTGTATATGTATGTATATAGATACATGTGTATGTGTATATATTTGTATATGTATATATATATGTATGTTAGTGTGTGTGTATGTATATATGTGCATATATATACGTATTTTTAGGAACTATTTTTAGGAACTATTTATACTAAAAATGTATGTGTGTGTATGCGTGTATATCTATGTTACGAAGTATGGTTTATGTATGTGTATGTATATGTATAAATATATATATATATGTATATATATGTGTGTCTGTATATATGTGCATGTATATGTGTGTGTGCGTGTATATATATGTATCTGTATATATGGGTATATATATATGTGTGGGTGTGTGTGTGTAGATATGCGTGTGTAGGTGCATATAGCTGTATATGTGTGAGTCTGTGTAGACGTATGAATATTTATCTAGAATATTTTTATTTTTGTATTGAATATACATCTAGAATATATTTATAAGCACGTATGTATTTTGAATATGTGCTTGATTGATAGTGGATCTGTGTGTGTATCCATGTTTAGATGTGTATGTATATCAATGTCTGTTTATTTATCTGTTTGTTTATTTAGGTGTGTTTGGGAATCTATTAGAGTTTGTTTATATATGTGTGATTCTTGACACATAGATAAGATATTTATACTGGAGTGAGTTTGTAAAACTGGGTAGGCCAGAAAGTAGGGAACAATAAAATAAGGACAGTAAAAGGTAATAAAAGGGGCAACCACTAGCAGAAAAGGTCAGCGAGTGGAATAGGTAATCCGATACTAATTCATAAGAAATAGAAAATGCGAAATTCCAAAAAGAGTTATTTAGGAGAGAAAATTCTTCAAATCCATCCATTTCTCGAAAATTATTGGTCTGATGAGGTTGACTTTCTGGGGAAAGTGCAACCGAAACATGTATGCACATATGTAACCAATAATGTTTGTATAAATACAAATTTATACTTATAAACAGCTCTACTTGTTATTGAGCACTTTTTATAAACACTTGAGTTTCTACGGATTTACATTTACAGAAACTAATACAATACATGTACTATATATATATATATATATATATATATATATATATAAATATATATATACTGAAAATACACACTTGTCAATTTAATAGTCTTGTTAAAATAGATATACTCTCTCTCTCTAAAAACGTAAAGTGGCATTAATAAATATGAAAGGTAATTCAATCAACATAGAGTGATATTGGGTCATATAAATAGGTAGATGTATTTTGTTAATTGTAAATAACGGCTAATTAAAACAATTGAAACGGTAATTGGGCTGAAATATAAGTCAATCGAAGACAACATTTATATTTTGCATCTATTTTGTGTTCGTAAAGTATATATGAAACAATTTACCATAACTAAGTTTAATGAATTCACTTTTATTACAATAATAGATATAAATATGACCATAAAACGCTTCATTTGTTCAATTGTCGAGTTGTGTCTATTGAATTGTCCTTGTACTCTCGCGCCGTTAAATAAAACAGTGAATTTGAAAAGCCAACATTCTGTGATTGAATAACACCGTTTGTTTGAACCAGAAAATCAGGAGAAAAAAAATTATCACTTCAAAGCTAATCAAATTCAAGAAAAAAGAAAAGTCAGTTCTGTGCAAATGGATGACACACGTAAAAATAAGTTGAATTCGTTTTATCTCTATCCAATATTGAAGCCTGTACGAATGAAGAAGAATAAAAGAAAATGTCTTTTCGAATCGAACTTGCAACAGAATTTACCCTGAATTTAATACACTATATCTTTTTTAAATCGAGAATTTTAATCCTAATTCTAATGTGTTAAGGAAGTATGTTACTGCACTAGAAGTTGCAGAAATTACTCTGATACCCCACACTATATCTATGCGTGAATTCCAAGGATAGGCTAGATTCTGTAGTCTGAATATGGCATTCTGTCTAGGTGAAGGGAAACAGTGTACATAATACTTGCTTGGATTACAACACATATCACCCCGTGAACTCTTACAATGCAATACAACTAACAAGCAACGTGATGTTTTCATATTTACATTGTTTAGATTTAATAGTATTTATGTTATCTTCTTGATATATAGTATATTAAATTTATGAACGAGGGCAATTATTGCGTTAACGAATAAATAACGTTATATAACGAACTACTAAACCTCTCGTAAAAAATAACAAAACAAAAGATTTACTTCGCCAGTATTCGCACTCAATATATTACTAAAGTATTTATCTGTGTTCATAAAATTAAGTGAGTATTGAATTTTTCATGTATTCATTTCTGATGACCTAAAGAAAAAAAATAACACCCATAGTTAACCTTTATGATAGAGTTTAGAATCTATTTCAGATACATTTCAGGCGTCGGCGTAAATTTGAGGTTGTTATTATTCATCCTAACATTTACTCGCGAAAATTTGCAATTAATTTTTAAAGAAAAATCAAGATATTTAAAATTTGTAACGAATTCATAGATAATCTTCCTCCCGTCTTGAGTCATCGAAAAATTGATTGTGAAACATACACTGAATCTGTGGGGCATGATACTCGTTCACACATTGCGGCTAGGAGTGTTTATCCTGAGAAGCCAATGCCTATTTGTGGACAACAAAAGTACACTTTCACAATTGTGTAATGATGCATGCCCATTACACACCAAAAGTAGGTGTTAAATAACTGCAGATAGACGTGGTAGGCAACAATATAGCATTTTGTGTGTTACATTATCTCGCCACGATATGTTGTAAACGGCGTGAGGCATTTTGGTGTGTGATCCGCCAAGTTTTTTACATTGAGTCATATTTAGTGTCCCATAGTCTAATCCGTACGGTAGACTGTATTCGACCGATGCCTTGAAAACTGTGGTCTGATTCTTGATAACAGAGTCGCTGAATCGTCTTGTTGCACCATCTAAGGAAACCAGAGTGATGTTTTTTTTAGTTCAGATGATTGTACTCGGTTTAGCGGGCATTCAGGAACTATTCTACGTCCTGGCACACCACCGCGCAGATTTTTTCTTTTATCTGAGTAGAGCGTTGTCGAGGTCTCCTAAGACTACAGTTGGGTCATGACGACTTCGTCGACGTTTTAAGGTGAGGAGATCTACAATAGTGATAGAAGAGCAGAAGCCGTAGTCCAAAACAATTACACAGGAAGCAAGAGAGTCCTCTTTACAAAACGAATTGTGCCGATACGGAAGTACCAGAACCTGACGATCGCAGACAACTACAGATGCATCTCTTAAACTCAAATTTCTTCAAATATCTACAATCCTTGCATTCTGAATGATGTGCGATCAGTGATCGACAAGGTATAGATCATCATAATGTCTTTATTTTCATTTGTATTGTCCAACATCAATTGATTTTCTGTTGTCTGAAGAGAAAGAAACGAATGCGTAAAAAGCATTGTGTTAAAGCAGCAGAGAAGGCGACCTAATGAAAAGAATTATTGTGCATTAATAAATTAATATGGAGACGGGGAACTATTCCCAATATTAGCCTAATCAATAACGCCGTGTCCAATGGACTGCAGCGTTTATTTTGTTTTTTTAATATATTTCTGACTTAATCCTTGGTCAATAATAATCGATGAAGACCAACAATGCAGCAACGTGTAACTAGCCTGGAAATCGAGCTTGTAACTAGGCTGTTCTCTTTCTAAAATAAGATTCATGTGTTCAACGACACGCAAGAAACAAAACAATTATCACAAAACTTTTATGATTTTCTCACCGTAATTCCTCATAATTGCGTGATTGGAGTCAATCGATATGTTGCAAAGAAAGTTCACGTGAGAGAACTGAATTTCAATTTCACCATCAGTCAACGAGGTTTCCGAACAATGACACTATATCATTAACTCACATTTAAGTATATTGGCAAAATTAATCCGCTCAGTGTTCAATATATAAGGGAAAAGATGAGCAAACATACACACGTCTACTCATATGTAAACACACACATTTAAAAACATACACACATATAACTATAAATAAAGTGAGAGAGAAAATAGGAAGAGTGAGAAAACGATATGCATAGAGAGGTAGACAGAGAAGAAAATATTATTTGATGTTGGTAATCAATAAAAAGCTAAGCAAGCGGCTACTCTTGGTTTCACATCCTACAAACGCAGACCAGGAACGAAGGCTCTATGATAGAGTGACCAATAACATCCATTCTCAAAATCGTTAATAATACTAGTACAAATGTAGATTTAATATCAATCTGTCTGAAGCTGAACATGTACTAGTACTTCTATTAATGTACTCCTGTACTATGCTTTAGTTCGCAATACAGTTTACTATACTATTTAAGTCTCATGTACTATTTATCAATAGTTACTTATGCGGTGTGTAGTAGCTGCTTTGTTGTCATGAGAACATATTCACAGGAATGTTTGCCATCCTTTGATAGTAAGTGTAGTATATTGCTTCGTCATGCTACAACTCTCCCAACTGTTACATCTGGCGTTGAATGAGGATGTAGTATATACTATTTCGGCATGACACATGCATCCCAGGCGGTATTTTCTCTTTTTTTCGAAAGGATAGTGTCGTATATCTGTTATGTGATCATAATACAATTATCCTAAGTACTACGTTCTTCTTTCTCATGCGTAGTGATATACACGTCCAAAATATGCGCGTTCTTGTAGCAAAGTCTTGCTAATATAGACTATAATAACACAAAATAAATAATCGGTAAACGAAAATGTACCACAATAAAAGAAGATTAGAATAACGTTAAAAAATAATTGTAATAATAACTATAAAATAAATAATTCTAAAACAATAAAATGGTAGACATTAATAAAAAAAATATGAATGCATACTAAACATGAAAAATCGATTGCAATATAAAATAGAAAATTAAGCCGTTCATATAATAAATAACTCTTGGTTAACATAAAAGAAATATATATATATATATATATATATATATATATATATATATATATATATATATATATATATATAAAATAAGGAAGTTCACATCTTTGAAGCACGGATTAAAATGTATTAAATATTTTTGAAAATCAAAAATCGTGCAATATTTTTTATAAATGAAAAATTAATTTATATAATTTTTTATTATCGCGAATTTTCGTTGTAAAATACAACCTTGTCAAGCGAGACTGTCCTATAGTTTTTTTTCCTTTTCTTCCTCCTCATTTTGATGGTGGTATGAATCCCGAGGAGTCGAAAATACGTCGAGTTCTTTAAGACGTTAGAAGTTTAGTCTGGTCGATGTCATGCGCAGATTGGCGCTATCTTTTAAAGTAAGGAAGTTCAGATATTTGAAGCACGGATTAGAATGTATTAAATATTTTTTTTAAAATAAACAATCGTGCAATATTTTTATAAATGAAAAATTAATTTATTTAAATTTTTTATTATCGCGAATTTTCTTTGTAAAATACAACCTTGTCAAGCGATACTGTCCTATAGTTTTTTCTCCCTTTTCTTCCTCCTCATTTTGATGGTGGTATTAATATATATATATATATATATATATATATATATATATATATATATATATATATATATATATATGAATGAAATTTAGAAAACCAAATGCAATTTTAAATGATAAAATCACCGTAGAGTCAGAAAAATGAAGATAAAGGAAAAAATAACTAAAGGGCACTCTCGCCTGACAAAGATCTTATACATCGAAAGCTTGCAAAAAAATACATGATTTTATCATTTCAAACTGCACTAGGGGTTGTTTTTTTTAAATATAATTAAAATACATTTTCATGCGTCTTCAAAGATGTTATCAATTTCCTTGTTCAAAAAGCACCAACCAGCGCTAAACATCGACCGGACTTCAATTTTAAACTTACGGCCCTAAAAATTTTACGTATTATCATACTCTATCCTGATTCGACCCCCTCGGGGTTGATACTATCTAAATGAAGATGTCTTAAAATTAAAAAAAAATAGATAAATGATTGTATCGCTTAAAATTGCACTGCCTGTTGTTTTTAAAATGTCATTTAAATACATTTTCATGCGTGCTTCAAAGATGTTATCAATTACCTTATATATATATATATATATATATATATATATATATATATATATATATATATATATATATATATATACTCAACTACCGCACACGAAGATGACCGGAAAGATAAAAGTTAAAAATCACACATATTAAAATAAACAAATAACTTTGACTCAGAGAAGCAAAGACTATGACAACACGTACACCCACGCATGTACACTCACACACATACGCTCGCACGTGCACAGAAACATCTACTGTTAAATATAAAACATTTTGCAAATGGAATATATATCTGAAAAAAGCTAGCAAGAAAATCTCAAAACGCGTTATAAAATCACAAAATTATAAAATGATCAAATAATAAAATAACAACCAATGGTTGAAAAACGTTTTCTACAAATGTTAGTACTCTCACTTTGAATATATATATATATATATATATATAAATAGCTAAATCCATATTTAGTTAACGTTCTGCAGTATTTATTAGAATAGGGGAAAGAATGTATGATAACAGTTTATGCTACAAAGACGAAGCTCATCTTCATAATCAACTACAAAAATCGTTCTTTGATTCCACCGTCCAAATTGATTCAATGACATTCTCAGGCCACATGAGTGCGTAAATGTTTCCAAGTCTGTTGCAAAGAAAGTAAGGTTCCTCTACTGAGCTTGAAAATACTTACGTCTGCCAGTATCCGATATATCTGTATAGCCACCATTCGCCCGTGCATGGGTTTTTGCTGCAATACATGGGATTGTGCACCAAACACTAGCCTCTAACTCTTGAACATGATACAAAATCTAACCTAATACGTTCCGTACTGTCTGTCAGGATTAAGCCCCTGTTTCATCGTTGCAGAGTTTCATCCCTGTGCTTGTTTTACAAGTACTTCCACGGAATGTGTTCCTATGAAGTTCCACTCGAACGTAAATACTCCCGAACAACCAGACTAGCAACAATATCCCACCTCCCCACTTTAGACGTCCTTAGATACCGGAATATTTCCTACTCTGATACCATTTTTCTTCGAAGCATTTGAATTTGGAATTGCATTCCTGCTCTTTTTTTCCTGGCCGTACAAACATGCTGAGATTTAAATGTAATGTAAACAAGCATGTTGCTACCCCGCTCTCCGCTTATTCAAAATTCGATTCATATCACAGTAGCCCGTTACGCTTAAGTGGTAATGTGCTTTGTTTGGGTGAATTAAAGTGATATATATATATATATATATATATATATATTCACTTTCCGAAATAGTTATATTTTTTAATTAGATTTGGGTTTATTTTGTACAGTGCCAGCCGAGGCTAGTCCAACGTGTATTTTTGAGATGTGGATGTCTGAGTATGGAATTTATGGTAATTTCACTCGATATTTGTATTATAATTTCTATATTATTTCTTTACTTTTATATAAACTCACCTTAGCTACGTTTAATACTATATTCTATATTTTTTACTTGTGTTTACGTAGCATGATTTTCAACGATTTCTCTTAAGATGTCAGTTGGGTTAATAACTGGCGTGCTTTGCATGGTGTGAATCCTCTCTTTTTTTCTATTTTACCAGGTGTATCAAAACTGTTTCTCGTGCACCTACTATTATTGATATAGGCATGTATGTTTCATTTTTATGTATTGTTGCAGTCACCAATGAGGAATTTACGGTTTCGTCTGTTTGTCTACAGTGTTTATATTTACTCTTCGATTGGGTTTTGTATAGTTCGTTATATTGTATGAATAGAGATTCAATATTGGGGCGGCAGTTTGAAGCTTATAAAATCCACAAAAAATATTGATTATTGTAAAATGTCGATGCTTCAATTTTGTATCTCTGCTGTGTACGGTTCTTTGCGCTTGTTGTCAGTAAAAGAAGCAGACACTTTAACATGTATGCCTTATTTTGCGGGGTGTTTAATTACTTGTTTATGCTTGTTTATATGCTCCCAAGTAGTTTTGAGTCCGTCTTATTATGTTCCATCTATATTTCCTGTTGTGTTTGCTAATAGTAGGTTATGAATGATCGCAGTTGATTCAGTAGTTTTCCCTTTTTTAGTTTAGGAATATATATATATATATATATATATATATATATATATATATATATATATATATATATATATACATATAATAATCCAGGTAAAACATCCACAGGGTATTCATACAAAGAATGTCAACTCTGGCATACATCATAAGTTTAAATAGTATTAGTAGCAGCATACTTGTGTGTGGGGGGGCAGGGGTCGTTAATACATTGGGCTACTGATTTTGTGTTTAGGTTTAACCGTTTTTTTCTTTAAACTTATCAAATAATCATTAACTAATAGATTAAACAAATTCACTAACAAATTAATTTTGTTAACACAATAATAATAATAATAATAATAATAATAATAATAATAATAATAATAATAATAATAATAATAATAATAATAATAATATCGGTAATAATGTAGAAATGCCAAGTAGTCAGTCTGGGGTTAAAAACCCTAGACTGATTTTTGACACGTCCCATCGCTTGTGTCTCCTTCCCCCACTCACTGAATCGTAAACGACCTATTTTATCTCTATCTATCTATCTATCTATCTATCTATCTATCTATCTATCGTATTTCACTTTATTTTACTTTATTTTTTTTTTATATTTTATATTTTATATTAATATTTTTTAATTTATTTTGATTTTGATTTCGAGATTTTGATTCTTAACGTACCAACCACGTGACTTTGCATTTTTTTAATTTAAAATTTCTTTTCTTTTTTCTCTATTTCATTCTTTCCAAATATGATCTATGGTAAAGATCGGATTCTAACTCTGTCTGATGAGATCTCAATTTGTAATAGCTGTTGATTGATTACATCGACATGCCAGTGTCGAAGATTTTGTACATGTTTGTGTAAATAAAAATAATCATATATATATATATATATATATATATATATATATATGTATATATATATATATATATATATATATATATATATATATATATATATATATATATATATATATGAATTGCGTACGCATTTAGCATAATACCATTGAAAACGTCTCTGAAGTCTCTCTTACCTCGTAAATAATAATAATAATAATAATAATAATAATAATAATAATAATAATAATAATAATAATAATAATAATATAATCTTTTTGTAGCTGGATTTATAAGTGTATTACTAACAGCCCAACCGGGCACACAAGTATTTTAAAAGTTACTAGCTAATGAAACATTGTAGAATTGCCTTCTGTGATTTACTTAGTCACCAAATCGAAAGGCGTTCCAGCGGAAATGAAGACATCGAAAACCAGAAGAATTGTTATCTAGCTTACAACTTATTGGATGTAAAAACTCTACATTCGTATTTGCAGACTCCGTTCATGATTATTATAAACTCCCTAAACTTTAAGCTGCTAGAGCAAAAGTGTGGCGTCCACTTTCTTCCATCGTCAAGTCTGTTTTTTACTCTTTATCCTTATCGTCTCTCGATTTGTAAAGTAACTATGCAATTGTTTATAATACCTTTCTATATCGGCGTACTTCAAATGCGAAACAATCAAATGTATTCAAATGACATTTTAATAAATACAGCTGCTTCATAGCTGAAAGGATTGTAATTCATAAAAAAACACTATCTTTCTACAGGCCTTTGGATAGCCAAACCACACACGCACACACCCACACACACACCCACACACACACACACACACACACACACACACATATATATATTTATATACATATATGTGTGTGTTGTGTGTGTATGCACACAGGAAGATTAAAATGCCTACGTTGCATATAAATAAACAACTTGTTTTAATACATACTTTTTGCGTATGATGTATTTCTCTTTCGTGATGTTTTTCTGTATATTGGAAATAATTTCGTGGATACATTATAAACGAACGCAAAAGAACCTAATTATATTCGTGTGTAGTTATACATATGAATTTAGTTTTACTTTAACCCTTACGAAGATTCTATGTAATATGACAAAGAATATGCAATGATATAACGTTTTCTTCCATCTAAACTAAATCAAAAGTAATCTCCATACAAGTAACAGTGCTTACCTTACAGAAATATAATCGAATAAATAAAAGATTTTTGCATAAGTTCTAATTTTCATATGAAACGCATTAACAGTACAAGTTTCGATTAAAGAATTCATAAATGCTAACAGTTGATTAGACATTCTTCTTGCAAAACTAAAAAATAATAAGTCTCTTTACCTTCATAGTACCCTTATTATCATTAATATTAGTATAATTATATCATATACTAACTTGTTAACAAATATTTACATATTTTGAAATCAATAAATCATTTTATGATAAATAGTTTAGCAGTAAAATAAAGTGGATTAGAGCTACAACTAACAAAAAGAAGGAAATAGCGTTATTTGCTAGAATGATCGATGAAACAAGCGAAACCATATGGTTCACAATATTAGTAGACATACCCTTATAGAAAGTAAATTCGTGTAATGCTGAGGAGGGGCTTGCTGTCGATTTAGTGTGCAAGCAAGGGACTACAGAGTATTTTAATAAAACTAAATGCGCTTTGTTGAAAAGCTGTCATAGAAATTCTAACAATTACCATTTGGGGTTTAGGTCGCAATCCATCCCCTTTGCTACATGTATTACACGTACACAATGTCGTCAAGATAAATTAAGACGACATTTAAAGATATAAAAGGATAAAATATAATCGTCAAATTCTTGACACAGATTGTAGGACACTCAATCTACAGTATATTACTGCGATAAAAATACACCGGCGCCTGAAAACTTATTTGCACTCAAAGTTTTCTTTGTCTGGCAAATTACGACAACATGTTAATGCCTGATTCAATATACTCTAAATGAGCTATTAAGAAGGATAAGACTGGGTCGGACGACAAAATGGCAAAACGTATTTGTAAAAGTAAAAGGTTTTCTTTCATGATAACTATCGCAGGCGCGCTATAATCCAGATCTTTACATCATTATAATCACTGATGTGACGTTATATGGCATCGAAACTTGCATATTACACAAAATGGGGGATGGAGTAATAAAGCAAGTTGCCTGCGCGTCGCATCAGCTATTACATGCAGAGTAAAACTTCTCACCGAATGAGAATGAAGCAATGGTAAATAGTTTTGCAGTAAGCCAATTTCATATATTCATCTACGAATGCACTTTGTGTGCATACTGACCATAAACCACCAGTTCCGATCAATAGGTAAAAAAGTCCAAATCATACTACAAAAAGGCTACACATATTCGGAATGTTTCTTCTCAATTATAATTTTATGATGAGTATCTCCCATTTTCAATGATTTATCAATCCGACGAATTGTCGAGACTTATTTGTAAATACACTGATCCTCTTTAAGTTACAATGATTGCCTCTGCAAAAGCTGAGGTAGGGGTAAACATAGATTATGATAAACTACCAGGAACGTTTCTGTAACACTAGGGGAGAACAGAGAACAGGCGTAAAACGGCGACTTTATAAAAATGTATAACAATAAACTACAGAGCGATCACAACTAATTTCGGAAGTTTATTTAATATAAAATAGATTAGTTATCTATGGTGATCGAGTTGATATAGTTATTGCATTACAAAAAAAGAATACTAAGATAGTTCAATGTCGGACATTTTGTAAATGTTAATAATGAACATTCTCAAGCGAAGCTATGTGTATTGGCCAAATAAAGACAGGGACATTGAGAATACAGAAGTATTTTATAAAGATAATGCTTTGGCACAACGGCATCGCCAATAAAAATCCACCACTGACCCTAAACTGACCGACCGTGGTCTAGGATCCACATTTATTTTGCTGACCCACTTTGAATGCGTTGTGTACAAACAATATTACTCAATTCACATCTAATGAATTCAATTAATTTCGCCAAACCTTCTTCGTGGAGCATATCACGATTGCTCGTTTCTAATAAAAAGCCAGGACCAGGCGGAATCTTTCGTAGTCACGTATAAGATGGGTCTTAGGAAGTGAAAATTACTCCTAGCAAAAAGACCAAAAAACAATTTTGAAATTCTATAGAATGACTCATAATCATAATGATCCATCTTCCATAACAACAGCAGAGTAATAGTTGCACGAAAGGTAAAATCAGTGTTTGATAGAGTATTTGCGATTATCCAAAACGAAGACGGTTCAATAAATTTATGAAGCAACGTTTTCAAGCTAGCGAAAATATTTCTCTTCACTTGTTCTAAAACAATAGATCCAACTCGAAAACAGATACAGTGGATAAATATATCGATAACAAGATATAGATGATTAATAGAGCCTAGTCCATTTATAAAAACCACCTGCGCAAAATAAGGAAACAGTATTCGCATGTCGTCGAAAATAATATCTACAGAAAGAAAAACGTAATGTATATCGTATTCGACATGATTGATATTCATATATATATCAATTGCTTCAAGACAGAGAAGGTCCAAAGAAAAACACAAGATCACGTACTTAATTTAGATAATTTCGTAAAAGGAAGACATTAACTCTGTACGGAGCAAGGCTGAAAAGAGTCGCTATGAATAATCAAGTAGAAGTGTATGGCAGAAAATTGCTTCTGTACTTTTTGCAAATATATAATCTTTTTAACTGCTTCTATTTTGTTTTATTTCATTCGGGCTTTTTATGGCCATAATAATCTCACTTATTTAGAGCAAATCTTTTCCTCGTGTCTAAAGATTGAAGTATGGTAATGTCTGAATTTAAACACACCTTTATTATGTCTATATAACAACGAAAAAAAAATGTTAAAACAGATTGAATGCAAAAATGTAAATACGTGTAAAACACATGAATGATACGTGGCGATAGTAATTAAAATATTATTTATTAAGTACCGCAATAGGCAAAGTTCTCACTCATCTTTACGCAATCTGAAATAACTAGCTTTACCATGAAACAAGACTGAAGCGTTGTCATGAAAATAAACCTGTTACGTAGATGTATGATATTCAGGTAATTTGATGAAGATGGATATGCGTATATTTATTGAAAATACATCATACATTTTTATGTGATCACTCAAACCTATAGGAAAAGTATGAAGAGATCAATCGCGTAATCAGCTGATGATTTGAAAATGATTAGTAAAAAATATGTTACATGTTAAAAACGGTCTAAACTACACCAAGCATTTTCGAAAAAAAATATCTGTAGTAAAATACTTTTTCTATAATAGAAAACATATTGCAAAATAAAAATACAAATTGGCTATCAGATTACACACTATTGGTGAAAAACACCTTAAATCGTCGTTTTAAGCGAAAGAGTATATTACTAACATACATTTTCTAGGTATACATTTGATTATATCTGGGCCATGCTTTGAAGAGTACAATATAAATTATGTACACGAATTATCAATTATTTATATATATATATATATATATATATATATATATATATATATATATATATATATATATATACGAGTATATATATATATATATATATATATATATATACATGTCAGAAAGAAACATATTATCTGTACCATTCTGATGACGATTATTCTATGAATCAAAAATTTGAATTTTAAATAAATAATATTTTATTTAAAAAAAACCCTGCATTTATTTGTCTCCTTACCGCTCTAAAAATTACAAATTTAAAATGTATTAAAGAAGTGGAAACATTTTATTCATAACACACACGTGTGTACCAAGGCACACTGCTTCTAATCGGATATTACACAACAAACTTCAATAAGCACAGGCGAATAAGTGACAACATGTCGCTTAAAAAAGAAAAAAACACATTATCTGTTCCATCCTGATGATAATTCTTTTATTAATCGAACATTTACAGTTTCAATAAATAATATTTCATTAAAAAAAACGCATTTATTGGTCTCCTTACCGTTCTAAACATTACAAATCTAAAATGCATTCAAGCAGTGGAAATATTGTATTCATAACACACACGTATAATAAGAACAGAATACTAAGATACTAACATATCGCTTAAAATATAAAGAAAAATATATGTTCTATCCTGAAGAAGATTCTTTCATGAATCGAACATTTAAATTTTAAATAAGTAATTTTTCATTTGAAAAAAAAAGAAAACCTGCATTTAGTGGTCTCTTTTGCGATTTAAAATATATACAGAGATGTATAAATACATATATATATATATATATATATATATATATATATATATATATATATATATATATATATATATGATGTAATTCATAGCAGTTACTTTACCTTACTAAGTACAAAGCAATTTTAACAGCTAACGATTTAGTAAGAAAACAAACGCAATACAAAATAATATTTCTTTTTTCAAATATTATAATAATTTAATATAATAATAAATATCAAATAATATCATAATAATTTAATAATAAACAATTAAAATATATCAATAAACATTTTAAACACATAATAATTAAATAACAAATATATTAATTCGCGACAGTTTGCTACAAAGTGTACTCCATAATTCTTTTTCACTTCCAGGTGAAAACATCCACTATATCTAGTGGGGGGTTCTTTGTGAAAACGTGGTTTCAGTCGAATTTAAAAAAACGACACTATACCATCCTGATTCGATACACTACGTTGGCAAATATATATATCTAATAGATTCTTCAATATTGTCATTTGATGTGGTGTGAGCAACCAAATTGCGGTGTAGCTGCCTTAAAAAACATACAACGTCTTACACACTCAGCACAATACCTAAATAAACTCAAAACTCCTCTCTCTCTCTTTCTCCTTCTCTTTCCCCCTTGCTCTCTCTCTTTCTATGTATATATATATATATATATATATATATATATATATATATATATGTGTGTGTGTGTGTGTGTGTATGTGTGTGTTGACGTATACACTATATGTATTTAAAAATGTTAAATATTTAGCTAACATAGTTTAAAATTTACAATCATGTGATTCAACGCGAACGTTCATTAATACATAACAGTTTGTGTAAATAATGTCAATCAGTCCGTCAGTTTGTCTATTAAAATGTATAATGTCTCCTATGATAAATTGTACAATTGTATTTGTCTCGTTGAATCCACATATTAATTGTTTACATTACGATATCGCCAGAACGTCCGTTATAGGTTATGTGCCATAACATCCCCTCCCAAGTCTTACCTCCTCAGGAGTCATAGTATCGTTTCCTAATTGGATTTACGCTATTCTGAGGCTGCTTGAGGTAGTTGTATGGCGAAACATTTGTACCTTATTCTTGGGGCGTGATGTCGGTGTCTCCCGATAGTCGTTCCATAATTTTGTGTAGGTGTATGTTACGAGATACCCTATCAAATTCAGATCTGATATCCTCCTTTTTTAATTCTAGACTACAGATTTTGGAGCAAATCTTTAAATTTTTAAAACATGTCTTTTTTGCTTCGACATTCAACGTCATGGAAAGTTACGTAATATTTCATAATCTTTAGCTCTTTTAAAACATCTTTGAGTCAGAACTTTAGCGATCCCAGCTATGAAACCATGAATCTACTCTCTTTAACCGTCAACTGGTTATCCAAAGAATTTTACTAAAATTATTTTAATTCAGTGTTAGTTATTGGCACAGTGAAGTGTATGTCCTTATGTGCTTTAATTTCTGTCGACAATTTGCTTTGCGTCGATTTCATACCATTTGTAATGGTTAAAACAAATTCCTGCTTTGGTTTCTCTAACACGGTCATCCGATTTTTTATTTTCTGGACAGGATTCTCTGTTAGTAACTCCATAGCTTGAATCGCTGCATCAAGTCTACGCCACATACTGGTATTTTTTAATACGAATACTTTTTACTTTTTTCGTAGTTCTGTTTTAGGTAATGTCGGTAATCTTTTCACCCTCGAATTTATTTTTTTAGTAGTCACTTTTCTGCCTATTTGGCTGGTTCTTAGCATGGTCAGTTTTCTCAACCTTCCCTGCGTATGCATGTTGGTAATCGAAACATCTGAACAAGAATCCAATTGATATAAAACATTGTTATTTAAGATTTTTACCTGAACATATTATTTTAATAATTTTGCCGCCATGTTCGTTCGTTTGTGTGCATTCATTTACTTTATAAGTTCTGCTACGTGAACTCTTGTGTTCGACTTTATTACAAGAGAGACTTATTTTAAAACGATATGGGCAATATGGTACGATATGAAGGCTTCCATAACGAAAACAGTGGCTCGGCGGTTTTGTTTTTATAGAGCTGCCTTATTTGCGTAGGATCGTGAAAATTCCTGGATTTTGTTTTGAATTGTGTTTATAAGAGACTTGCATTTCAATTGGTGACGTACCTTTCAATGGCCGACTCTTCAATCTATTTTGAAAAACTTATACATCTCTGGCAGTTTTCAGCTGATTACTGTAGTGTTAAATTAGGTTCACTTTCTTATTTATTCAGAACTATACGCCTTATATTAGCGTCTTTTCTTTATAGTAATCCGTGTACGAGAATTCAGTATTTAAAGTTATCAGCAGTAAGTCAGGCTAATTGAAATCGTCAAAGTGTTTATTGATTATTAATAGGAACAGTGAATAATATCCGTTCGCTTTTTTGACCAAGTTCAAACGCGTCCAGCGTTTGTGAAACAGAAAAGGCTTGGGGCAAAATAATTCAATTGAAATATCAACAGTACCAACACAAATAAAATGGCTCGTTTTGCGAGGCAAAATAATGTCCACAAACTTAATATGTTCGGTGGGGCCTTATTTTCGGAGCAGTTGACAAACCTCTTTAGAGTCTCCTCAATGTTCACAATCTATTTTGTATAGATCCTCATATCTTCTAAAATACGAAGCAAAGGTTTAAGACTAATATGAGCAATAAGTGTAATTATCAATTGCACTCCAAACAGAATTCTGCAGGAAAACATTTTCCGTTACTAACCGATATTGTTTGCAGTAATACTCAAATCTGTTCGTTAGTTTCAATTTCTTGTTCTAGTCCTTCTTTTTTTATTCCAGAAGGCTTACTTGTGTTTTTATTTGTAGCGTGTCGTCAGTTTCTTTTTTTTTCGAATAACATCTTTTGAAATTTGTCTTCAATTTTCTGTTGTTGTTGCATTTGGAACTTCACCAGTTCTGTAATAGTAGCTTTAAAATCTTCTATGTTTGAAATGTGTCCTTTTGAATACGACTTTTTGGAAGTTCTTTCTTTCAATATTACGCTGCTAATCGTAATCTTAGTTTGAAAAAGAGAAAAAGAGTATAAACCATTTTTTTTCTTCGACCAATAAAATCACTTTTTAGGTAACCGTGGAATTAGTGGTTCGCCCTTTATTTAACAGAGAAAAAATAAGAATACGATCATATTTTTTTTTTTTTGGTAGTAAGGCTTTTCTCTTTTGGAGGGAAAAGAAAAAAATACTGTATTCCCTTCTAGTTAAAAATGAACAACAGTGTCGGAAAAGCAATAAAACAGATACGTAGCGTTCTTTAATAAGAGAGAAAAACGTGTGTCTATTACGTGTTTTTCCGTACCGGTTAACCTACTTTCTAGAACTAGGGCGTAGCTTGGTGAATTAGCCGTTCATTTATCCACGTTAGTTCGTTTTTTAATTTTCTCTTTGATATACTTTGTCGCCAGTTGTGGCGTCCATTTTAAGGTTCTCAAAATTCCTTACTGTAATTACATCGTCAGTAGTTGTGTTGATGTAAGTTCAAAATCGCACGTCGCCAGTTATGTGGTGTCTTGTTTAAGGTTCTCAAGCCCTTAATGTTGTAGTGATGCCCGTCTAAATTCGAATACCTCATCGCCAGTTGTTGTTCCCCTTTAAAGGGGCTGGAATGAAAACGCGAATTCGGGGTTTAGAGAAAACAAGTATATTGAAGTAAATATAATACAACGGAGAAACAAGAGTCGGTGTACGTCAGTCTTGACTGCCAGTATGGACTGGGGTTGATTCGCCACTGAAGAGCAGGTGCCTCCAGTATTTACGGTGAACGAAAGAGTTCAAAGTCAGTTATAGGTCAAGTATCATAACATGAATATTATCAACAAGTACAGAAAAGGGAGAGAAAAAAGGTTACATTTAAGAAATAGAAAATAAACCTTAGAGAGAGAGAGAGAGAGAGCGAATGTGTGGCGGTAGACATGATGGACTTCTTTACGTAAGAGATATATACAATGTGTGAGAGAAATGTATGATTGCGCTATTACAACTTAATACCTATACAAATAGCTCGACTGTGTTGTATTAAATCTTTCTTTTCACATCAAGTATTTTTATGATTTTATCTTTTTCCAGAAATAAAACTTAAGCGTATTCTTTATTCAGATTTCTAAATTCTTCCTTGTGTTGGCATTGATTCGAAAGTTAAAACTGGCAGGCACAGTGAACCCCCTATTCGTTATAAATAAGCATAAATGAGGAATCCATCTTGTTATTCATCTATCATTCGCGTTCTACTATAATAATAGAAGGAAACTTAACTTTGCGTGGCATGTAGCAAAGATAATGGGTTTTATTATTTGTTAGATATGTAATGTACATAATGTACGATCAAGATGGCTGCTACATAATTTTATGTGTTTGTTGTTGAAAAGCAACTATTCTCCATGACTGAACCTGCTACTTGTGCTGAAATAGAATACGCAAGAAGCACCTGCAAGTCGGTATTAAACACTACTGCCTGTTGCATTGATTTTTATTTGTAATCGCGTCAACGTTTCAAGTATTTCAGAAAGCGAATGCAGGTGAAGTAATTTAATTTATGAAAAAAATTTGGCTCATGGATACTTTTGAATGTGCCTTCAGATGTGTATTTGCACGTTTATATAGAATTGATAATCAATCATCAAGAAAGCTTCCATAATAATAATGATAATAATAATAATAATAATAATAATAATAATAATAATAATAATAATAATAATAATAATAATAATAATAATAATAATAAATCAGACGTCATTAAATCAACAGAAATAAAGGAAGTTTATAATGTAGACTAATAAGAACACTTTTGAAAACCAATTCACAAAAATAATAAATACTTAGAAAATGTCCCTCATAAAATATTCTGAAACCTTCATAAGAAGAAGGACTCGTGCATCTAAAACATGAAAACTGGGAAACTAATTACATATACAATGCAATACACACGAAGGGTTATAGGGCTTGACTCTAAAAAAGGAAGAAATGGGAAGAGGATTGAAAACTATAAAATACACACAAAAATGTATTTGAAAAATAGATCACTCAGAACATAAAAAGCACCGGAAAAATACATAGAGATGCTAAACTGGAATGAAAAGGCAAGAGAATAAAATTATGAAGAGAAGTATGTTCATGGACAATTCATGAGACAGGCCATAGATCAGGCACGAAATACACTTGGGCATGGCTAAAAAAGCACAATTGAACAGCGAAACGGTGTCGCTACTGACAGCCGAAAAAAAACGCATCCATCACACACTATATAAAAGCAAAAATAGACAACGCCAAGGTAAACAATAAATATAGTTTCTCTGGACAAAGAGACGAAACGATAAACCGCATTATAAGTTAATGCAACAGTCTAATCTGTGGAAAAAGCAGTCCACTGAGACCTTTACATTTTTTTTGCATTTGACCGTGCAGACAAACTGTACAAACTGAAACTGAAGATTGTATTGGACAAATAACATCACAATATACCCTGAAACGTGGAGGTATACGCATACAAATGCATGAAAGTAAGGAAACGGCACGGAATGATAATCAATAAGAATGGAAAAATTCAGACATATCCTATATTTTGCCGCTCCTGTCGTCATATGTTTAAAATTAAAGAGACATGAAAACAAAACTAATACATGAACATTGCGAGAGAAAAGGTTGATACATGAATTATAGAAAAAACACTATAATACCATCAATTGTAAGAGTACTAAGCACAATCCCGGACAACCCTCACAAATTATTTGAAAATTGGAATCAAAGGTATGAGTCTGATCATAAAAAAACACGCCAATGAAAACAGCCAAATATCATAGAATACTTAAGCCAACCCACATAATAAACATACACTACCCAGCCATAGGAAAGTTAACATAAAAAAAGAAAGGAAATATAGGACGAAAATCGACGAATCCAAATAGAACTATATATGGATAAATATTTGAATGAACATCTTTTAGTTCTATTTGTTAGATACCCATTGTAATATAAGTAAGAGAAATCTAATATATCAATTTATATTTTTCAGACATTTTAGACGTCATATCGAGATATATATATATATATATATATATATATATATATATATATCTAACCGACACTTTTAAGAGAACGAATATATTAGCATCCTTATAAATATTTTATTCCAAGGATGCTATAATGTATGTTAACAAAAATAAAGAAATATGAGATAGATATGAACTTTTAGCATGTGAGAGTAAAGGATATGATCGCGGAAGATAAAAAGAGTGTCCTTTCTATTGTCATCGCACATCGGTCGTTCAGTCAACGTGTAAACATTGATAAACACGTGATTGATATACAGGAAAGTCTTCAAATCTGAAATCCGTCTTCTGTCTCCCCAAAATAAATCGCTGTAGTAGACATATCGGTTGGTACCACTGTACATTTTTGTGTTAGCGCGTCTCAAAGAATGGAAATACCGGGGAAGGAAAGTATCACCTTGACCCCGACTACTGCAATCCTGAGAAAAGTTATTGCCACTCAAATCTTAGAGAAAGCAACAGTCCGTTATCAAAGTGAGTGATATTGGTGATCGAAATAAGGGGAGATTCTTCTGAAATCTTGGTAGACTTAGTGTCACTTAGACTCGGGGAGACATCACATGTACTTACAAATGTACTTGTCAAACTTATGAAGACATGTAAACATGTCTGAGACAGCTAAATCGAACCAAATGATATGATTGAATGACCCTTTGATTACATTACAAATAGCGGATAAGTTAGACATCCAATGAGAAAGTGACATTTGAAAATTGATTTTCATAACAAACAAATAATAAGTGTAAAACTATGACTTTCCTTTTCATGTTTTAATAACTTAGAGGAACTTTTCTGTACCATACGCATTTCAAAGGCAACACAATTATTAATATTAACATAATAGAAGAACTCATAACGTTACTAAACCTTTTTACTGTGTTAAAAGTAAGTTACGCAATTAATAAAACTCTTTAAAATCTGTCTAGATGTTTATTTTTTTTATTCAACGTACGACAATATAAAATACGAACCTTTAATAGGCATTATAGAAGAACATCACTGAAGGGAACAAGTTTCAATATGATTGCCCGGAAGACAACATGTAATAAAAGTTAATTAATGTACACAGAAGAAATAATATATTTATAACGTTCTAAATAAAGAACTGACTCTCTGGAAGAAGTAGAATCACGAAAGACACACATCGATTACTGATCTGATTTTATAAAAGCAGTTCTACCCGTAGCAAGCTTATACCCCAATCTCAATGTAAACGAATCTTTGAAATTGCACGTGGTTACAACTTGGAAATGAGATGATGCTGATGATAAAAACGCTTTTTAAAGCATAAGTCTCAATGTTGCATAACAGACTGTAAAAATCAGATCAATAACTGCCGAAAATCCTTCCAGTGAAAGCTCTTTCCTTTGATTATGTGTTGTTTAGTAAGAACTTCTCATTTTCATTTCGACCAAAAAAGAAGTAAATTTCAGGCTTGTTTAGAGATTGCGCCGATAATCTTTAGCTACATACAATTATAACATTAAATAATACATATACAAGATACGTGTTATTTCATTGCATTCAAGGCCAACATATCATGAGAATATTTCAGTTGTTGATGATACCCCGTAACGGCTATTCTAATTAATTAGCGTTAAAAGTCCCTGGACATGCTAATTGAGATATACTAGTAAAATCAATAGGGTTACAAAGAAAAGTTACTAAATTGATTAATTCTACAAAATTCTAAAAAGTAAGTGGGATCCTGCTTTAGTGTATAGAATAATAAGTTGTAACTTATTTTAATCTTTTAGCAGGATTTCCAAACATCGAAGCTATTCTTATATTGACCATCGCATTTAAATATGATGAAATATTTGAATGTATTTGATCGCCATATATATATATATATATATATATATACTGCGAATCAGTGGCGATTTGTGTTCGGGGTTCGCGCCCACCGACCGTCGGGAATTAGTTCCTAGACTGAAGATTGCGTTAGCATGAAACATCGATGTCTCTAGGTATTTAAATATTTATTTATTAAAATATTATTGTATATATATATATATATATATATATATATATATATATATATATATATATATATATATATATAAAATAAAGAGAGGTAGTTAGCTTTAAGCATTGTGTGTAATACGTATGTAGAGGAGTATTAGAAGACTATCACAATGCAAGAATGGAAATATGTCGGCGTTGAGAAGTAAGACAACAACAAGTGATTTGAATTATATATTCTATCAAAAACATTTTTAATATTTTTTCTATATGGCAAATCTTACTTGATTAGGCAAGACTTCAACACTGATGTAATCTGTGTGTCCGTGTTTTATGATATATTTCGAGGAAGACTTCTTTGTCAAATGGTAGGTGTTTCAAACATATACGGCACAATCACGTTGACACACCGGTTCCCGTTAGATCACCGAAGTTAAGCGACGTCAAGCCTGGCCAGTACTAAATTGGTGACCATTTGGGAATACCAGGTGCTGTATGTGCTCTCTGCTTATCTCGGTGTTGTTAGGAATTGCGCAATCTTTGCTTCACAATCACACGCGAAGCCAGCCCCTTACAGGGATGTCCATAGCCTCTCTAGACTGAACGGAGTGCATTCAATGCTCTCTCTCTCTCTCTCTCTCTATATATATATATATATATATATATATATATATATATATATATATATAAGGAAGGAAGTTTACATCTTTGAAGCACGGATTAGAATGTATTAAATATTTTTGAAAATCAACAATCGTGCAATATTTTTATAAATGAAAAATTCATTTATTTAATTTTTATCGCGAATTTTCGTTGTAAAATACAACCATTATCAAGCGAGACTGTCCTATAGTTTTTTTTTTTCCTTTTCTTCCTCCTCATTTTGATGGTGGTATTAATCCCGAGGGGTCGAAAATACGTCGAGTTCTTTAAGACGTTTGAAGTTTAGTATGGTCGATGTCATGTGCAGATTGGCGCTATTGTTTAAAGTTAGTATATATATTAAAATAAACATAGTTTGAGTATCCGACAATTGTTTCAGAACCTTCTCGGCTCCTCCTCAGCGATGTACTGATTAGCAAAGATTATACCCGCCAATACACAATCATAAGAAAGAAAACAAAAACAAAACAAGCAGACAAATTACATTTCAAAACTTTTCAGACGAGAACCCCTTTCCACCAGATGACAACTTTGACACCTACATATCTATGCATAAGATATTCGGTCATGCTCAAACTTTTGTCATGAACGACTAGACTCGACCCTCTTTTCTTCCTTAAACACACGCACACACACCGAGACACACTCACACATACAAACACCCACGCTTATACGAACACATTTATATACTCACAAACACACATACACACGTATATATAGATGAAAATTAAAAACATTTATGCATATATATATACACACACCCATATATATATATATATATATATATATATATATATATATATATATATATATATATATATATGCATATAGTAAGCAGTGAAAATATATATGGCAATCAAGCTACACAGAGGCTCCCGTGTTTCATCCCTTGGGGGAATCGTCAGGCTAAATGCATGGAGTTATTTTTGTCAGGTGTTTTTATATACATGGCTTGCTAGTTAACCAATCAGATTCTTTGTTGTTCCCTCAGCCAATCGTTGGGCTTCCCGCGAATAAAGGCTTCCCGCGAACAAAGGCTTTGTTGGTGACGCTCCTATGTCTACTCTATTGTTTGTTAACAATGGCTTTTCCTATATCCTGTTTCCTTTGTTTTGTCAATACAGTAGGCGAATTTATTTTAACACGTGGTTTCTTGTATTTCTATTTTAGGTTTTAAATTTTAACTTGTTCAGTTTTTTATTAATTTATTTATATATTTATATTTTTTATTTTTTTATTTTTATTTTTCATTTATTTTTTATTTTTATTTATTATATATCATCCTAAGGTAAATTTATTTCTGTGTAAACAGCTGTTGGCTATTTAACAAAGTTAAGGGAGAAAACTTCAAAAAAATTATACATATGGAAATGAAAAAACTAGGCCTAAAAGTAGAAGTAATGGCTAACATAAAAACAACGAACTTTCTAGACGTCACATTAAACTTAAGTAAAAACACCTACGAACCATACCTAAAAGATCACGCTCACCCAATATACGTACACCCAAAGTCTAATCACCCCCCATCAATCATAAAACATATCCCGAATTCGATCGAAAGTAGGCTTATCAACAATTCTAGCAACGAAAGCGTTTTTAAAAAATCAATCAACATTTACAATACAGCTCTAAAAAATAGTGGTTACCATAATACCGAAATTAAATATAAAAAACAGGACACCAATAGTTACAACAAAATTAAAAATAAAAACAAAAGAAAAAGAAATATAATCTACTATACCCCTCCCTATAACCAGATGCTAAAAACTAAACTAGGCAAAAAAATCCTAAATCTGATTGAAAAACACTTCCCCGTAACTAACCCTCTACATAAAATATTCAATAAAAATAATCTGTCAAATAGAACAGACACTTTTAAATGAAAGAAAACTGAAATGTTTTCTGAAATTAAACACTTTTATCAAATGAAATATACATCTCAAGAGAGCATAATTGATAAACGATAAATGCTCGAAACGCGTTATGAAATTATGTTAAAAAAAACTTAAAATGTTAAAATGATAAGATAATAAATAATTATTGAAAAAGTTTTTTACTAGCGTTAGTAACCACAATTCTTTAAATATATATATATATATATATATATATATATATATATATATAATGGAGAATTCCAGGTAAAATTCATATATGATATTAATATAACAAACGTATGGAAAGTGAGCTACACAGCAACTTTTCTGCTTCTATTCCATCGAAGGAATTAGTAGATTTTACTAAATCTAAGCTCTTGCCAAACATTGAACGCACTTGTAGTAAATACTGAGAATATTTATATAAGTTCGCACACACACACCCACACACACACATATATATATATATATATATATATATATATCTATATATATATATATATATATATATATATATATATATATGCTATATGCATATATAAATATTAACTGCAACATATATATTTATATAAATATAAAATAAAAATAGATTAAAACAACATTTTAGTCAGACGAGATATTTGTTTCGCCCAAACCTGGACTATTTTTATAGTAAGACATTTTACATAAATCCTAATAAATGGAGATGTTTACATCCGATGAAGGGGGTAGCATTTTGAGGTAAAGTAGGGATTTCAGCTTATTGGATTTGGTTGCATCTTATGGTCGTTTGTTCATGAAATATCAGACGTACACCTATCATTTCCCAATCCACCCTTTTTCCTATCCAACGGTAAAGCACCCAACATGTACTTTCCTCGATCAAGTGGACGAACAGGGCGATCTCATGCATATAATGAGGAAAAACAAGCTTTTCACAACTTATGCATCTAAAGCATAAGTTATATACTGAGAGAAATAAACTCAGATAATAAGCTTTTACCAGATTTTGTCAATGGGTACAAAAACTAAATAATGTGTACATCGTTATATGTTATACTCATTAACAAGATCATCTACGCTCGTAAGGTGGAACTAAGCTTTATCTAATTTGTGAAGAAAATAGATTTGGGACAGAAATAGAATAATAATACAAATAAAAAGATATCAAGTAAAATTAGATGAAATAAACTACTACTACTACTACTACTACTACTAATACTAATACTACTAATACTACTGCTAATAATAATAAGTGAATATAATGGTTTACATTTAATGTTAAAATATATAAATGGGAGTCATTTTACTATTTAAAGTTAGGGGACATTAATAGATACATTTTATTTAGGCAGAAACCGACCGTTTAGACGACCAATGCAATTAATCTTAAACTCTGATGCTGAGAATAACATACATACTGTTCCTCTCTAATGATACGCCTATACATAAATGTATGAATCTCTATATCTCATACCTATGTACAAGCCTCCCCACGATCTCAGCGCCGACCCAACGTTTGAAAAAATATTCTGAGACTAGAAACAGGACAATATTACATATTAAAGTCGATTCAATTAAATAAACCAAACAAAATTATAATCATAATTGAACATAATAATAACAAATTTAAAAGTTTAGATAATAAAAAACATAGCTTCGATATGCTAGATTCTAATTGATGTATATTATTAGGGGTACAAGGCGACCTTAACCATTCGTTATGTTTAATTTTTGCATATGTATACATTGATAAATAAATTAATTTGTTAGATTAAGTAGTTTTTATGTTCATACTAAATTATTATCATTGTTTTTTCTTTGAATAGGTAAGATATATGTGTGGGTCCTCTGGGGTTTGTTGAATCTGCACTAAATCAACCATAAAAACATTGACGTAAAAGTGTTTTCCTTCACAGATAAGAACTTTATTGATAATGAAGTATGATTATTTATCTCTGGGTTAATAAAATATGTTTATGATTTTAAAAACGTTGTTTCTGTTTGTCTGCGGCTATACCAATATATATTACTGCTGTTACTATGTTTCTCTAACAGTTTCTTTCCAATGGACACCTATTTTTAACTATACAATTGAAATACTTTATGTTGTTTCCGATTTGGTGTATAATTATTTGCTGTTTATTATACTATCTATAGTGTTAGTACATGATCCTCTTTGTTAAAAAGAGTGTAGCTTTACAATCTGGGGTAAGTTCTGTGTGTATGTTTTCCCCTTCCCTGACTGAAGTCAGAGTGAGTTTTAAAATTCACTTTCTGTACAGTGAGTAGAAGATTATAGCATGGTAGATGAGAGAATGCACCAATAAAACAGGTCAATATAGAACAACAATAAAGATTAAAATGCGATGACTCAAAAATCCATTAAGTAATTTTACGACTGCTAGGGAGCTAGCTGTGCGGGGAATGGTACAGATTTTTTTTACAAAATTAAACCGGGTCTGAAAAGCTGAAACCCCTGCTGAACCCTTTAATGTAACCTACTTGCCCAGATTTGAGCATCTCCACTTATTCTGATATGTGTTCCAACAGATTTCACGTCAGAAGAGCCCATGGAAATGGACACAATTTGACTTAGTTACACTGTAATTGTGTTTTAGGTTATTTATATTTGATCTTTTTTCGCTCTGTACCTACATTGAGCTCTCTTAACATATTCTTGTGATGAACAATACATCTAACTCTGATCTACCATGCAATCTCCCTCTCTCTCTTTCTCTCTCTCTCTCTCTCTCTCTCTCTCTATATATATATATATATATATATATATATATATATATTCATGCAAACATTATTAAAGATAACAGAAGTCTTCTTGTCTAGTTATATTTATTTTAATCGTTTAGATTTCTCTAATGATCTATCTAATGATTTAATTTGTGTTAAAATTAAAAGAATGATAACATTTCCGTATATGTCACTAACATTTCCGAATTCCTTTCGAATTATCTTAAGGTGTTGATGGCATAATTAACTAAAATGCTGGTGAAACGAGAGCTTTTTAAAAATACATCGGAGAGACGCGCACGTGAAATAACGATTTACGTTGTTCACAGAAAGATGTTGCTGAATTAATTTTTTTTTAAATGTATTCATGTATTTTTTTTAAGTAATGGTTGATTTATTTCATAAATATGAAAAAGGTAAATGGAGAGGTAAGCAATAATTAATTTAATAAAAATGTCATTTATAAAAAATGACACTTTTATTAAATTATTTATTGGTTTCCTTCCCCATGACTCCATTCAAATTATGACGTCGACTTTTTCCATGATGTCATCCATTTTAATTATTTACACTTTTATCTATACGCCACATACTTATATTGTCAGATTTCTTTACACTTTTCTTTCTTTTCCATCAACTGCTTTCCCAGATTCACTTCTACCACAAACCTAACACTAACACACAAGTTAGTATTGCGTAATGTAATGGTGCATCCGGTTTTGACAAGTCTCCTCATTACTACATCATTCAGTATTACTTCTGTCATTAGAAGAGACCAGTAGTGCCCCTCTATTTTGTTGCCGGCGTAGTTTCCCATTGTTCGTTTCCCTGAGCTTATGGGCCATATCTTGCGATGTTTCCAAATGTGTATATATCGTAGCACATCACTCCAGCTCTAGGTGGCTTTGTGCAATCTTTAATTAAGTGCGATCATCAACATCTAAATCATCGAAAGTTTGGTGATTCTTTATTAACCTTATTTCTCAGTGCAGTACTTTGTGCACTCACTGCCACTGTCCCAGTCTCTCGAATTATTTTGCTGACTAAAAGCCGTGCAGTTTGTATCAGTTTTCTGACGTCTAATCTTTGTAAACTAAGTTACTGTTGTAGTGCCACGGATAGTTCATTTGCGTACCCTGTCATTAAAGCAAGTTTGACTGTATGATCAATTCCTCTCCCTAAATAATCTGCTTGTCAAGACACTCTTTTGATTGTATTGATGTAACTATCTACTGACACCCCAGTCCACTGTTTTAGCTTTTCATATGCTTCAAAAGGATCAGCAGTGAACGCCGTCACTAGTTTACATTCTATCTGTTTCTAATATAACTGTTATTCATTACTCATCTTAACGTATGGGATAAGCGCATCTGTGTGCAGAAAAAGTGGAATAAAACTGGCATGGTATTGCACTTTTTGTAGCTTAGCATTTAATTTCACTTATTTTATCCACTCGACTACATCCCCTCTTCCACTAAATATCGATATCACGTATTTACGTAATCTTACTCCCCCTTTCGCTATAGTCTCCTCTTTTTCCCTAAATAGGCAGTCATCATGTAATGAAATTAAAAGAACTGTCTTCCGCTATACACCCTTCTTAAAGTAGTTGTTTTTTCGTATGCAAATCAATGCCAGTTATAAAAGATCTACCTACGAACAGAAGTACTCTTTTTACACTCCCCCCAAAATGCGACATATGCGAAACAGTCCATGCGCTCTAAAGCTAGTCACTCTTCATTTTCTTCTCCATAGTTACAGTCGCAACATTTCCTCCTCTTTTATATTTTAAACCACACTTTTCTAATGCAACATAGCATGTTTCATATTCTCATATCATGAATAGTAAATATTTTGTAAATTATGTCTTCGTGAACTTAACAGTAAAATAACGAACTCAGTAGTACATTGGTGTCAGTAATACATTTATAATTAGTACATTAACTCACGATAATCATCGTAACAGTTCTGCCATCCTATTCCAACATATTTTAACTATATATTTTATTTTTATATTATATATTTTATATAGTTTATTGGGGATACACTGTGTTTCATGGAAAATAAGAAAAATATGAATTTCCTGATACATTGTGACACGTGGCACTAAAATGAACACACTATTAAATTAAGTGATAGTGAATTATAGTGTATAAGTAGCAGTTTCTGAACGAGTCAACACTACGTTTCACAAAAATAAATGCGGCACTTCTTCTTCTTCTGTTCGCGCTCACCTCCCAACGAATCTTCTTATAGTAGCAACATCTCACATATGCAAATGAGCACGCCAAAGCCGCCCCGACGTTTCCTCTTAAAACAAAATTAATTAAACTTTTCGTGAATGGGCGTTTCCGGGTTCGCGCCCGCACCTCTCCCCCGCACAAGCAAACCTCTTTTCGCCGCGGACAAGCATTTTGGTCCACATCAGTCGGTTGCCTCTCCTGTTCTACGCTATAGTTTCTAGTTTCATTGTAACAACTCGACGCTGATATTATTGTTATCAGTTTTTTTATGTGCAGGATTGTAAAATACGTTTCAATACTAAGAGAGTGATGAAGCCATAAAATGTAGATACCGTGTATTTTCTAGTAACGGAGAAACACACAACAATTAGGTTCATAACATATTGATAAACTATTTATGAAAAAATAAAAGTATTTATAAAAAGTATAGATGAGTTTGCATATTTACAAAGTCAATTATTTCGAGTATCTCTTTCGATTTCGCAATTTAAGACCAGGTAAAAAGGGCGATTGTATGTGCTTATGTAATAAACTTGTTATCGTCTGATAAACACAGCCTTGGTATTTTTAGATGCGTCGAGAAATATCCATATGAGTCTCCACTCGTCGGAACGCCTCTCACGCTTCGGTTTATTAAGACATCTTTATCGGGTTGTCTTCTTTAGGTTAAAAAGAGGATGTGTGTCGTTCTGTCACACGTAAGTTTGAGTCTGGTTTTTAGATGCGTTTACGCATCTCAAAATATAATACTATGCCAATCTATCTGTCACGCTTAAGTCAGATATAGGATGGATGTTATCCCGTAACATACAGTAATGTATTCACTATTCAGAGAATCAAGTCTAGCATATCCTATCCTCTAGTTGTCACCGCAACAGGCGACATTTTCCTCTCACTGTACTTGTGCCTGGTGCGACTTATTTTATATATAACATCAATGCCTCATTCTCTATTTCATTTAAGATATCTAGAGTAATGATGTTGGTGGTCTGGGCTCTACACAAAGTTCTAGAAACAATGTCTATATCCCTTCAACCTGTACGCGATGGAGCGTGGCGGCTCCATTCCCGTCTTTAACCTTATGCGCAACAATCATAATGTGCTACATGACCTTTTCTTCTACACCAATTCTTTAGAGAAGGCTTCGTGGATACTCACAGAACTTGCACTTTAGACAAGTAGTACTGAATCGTTGAAACGCTTCCTTTTAGAGTAGAGTTGCTGGGGCGTGTAACAAGCTGTCGGAAACCGTGGGCAGCCCTATTTTGTCACGCTTAAATTTAAAATACGATTTTCTACCAAAATGCAGAAAATCCAACCTTGCTTTGCATATCACCCGATTTTCACCGTGACGGGCAACACATTCTTATTATACTTGTCACTTATGCGATGTATTCTTGACTATGGAATCCACGTGCCATCTCTCTATTTTGTTCGGTAAAAGACATGTGGAGGGAGTGCAGACGCTGGGGACTCTAATGGTTTATTGACTCTTCAGAAAGGCTTACAAACTCCGACTAGAGCCCCTCCACTTTTACTCGTTAACGCGTTGCAGCCTGATTCCCGTCTTTAACAACATGTACAGTAATTATAATATGCCGGGTAACCTCTTCTTCTCACCGACTCTCCATAAGGGGCTTGGTCGAAACTCTCAGAAATAGTATATTGGAAGACTTTTTTCAGCTGTCGGAAACCGTTTCAAACTCAAGACGCCCAAACAGTCATAGCGGCGCTGGCCATATCGTGAACGTTGATCTTTGGATGCTTGCCCCTATATATACCAGCTTCTCTTTCATAACTTTCATATTGCTGTTGCACTGTGCTAATCGATTGCCACTATATTCAATCGATTTGAACTAAATACCATCCACATCCAATAAGAAGAGATACTTAATTAATCGTTCTATTTCGATTAAACACGTGCTTCATAGGAATTACTATCTTTCTGAATCCATTCGAACCCTCAGATAGAATTAGAAAGAAACTATCTAGTAATTACTAGTAAATTAATAGGTTTACCAGAGATCTGTTTCTAAATATCTTAGTATATGCGAAATTTTGCTTCTTTTTAAATAAAACCAATATCTGTAAATACCAATTGAATTTAAAGGTTCATTAGAATGTAACAACGATTCTAAATGTTACGATCAGGGCTATGCTACAATAAAAGCTATTGTTATATTTATGGAAATTCTGTTGCATGAATTACAAAATCCTTCATGTTTTTTAGTTCTAATCGGATACTTTACACGGTATTGTATTCCCCATTGCAAACAAATCAATTGTTTAAATGCAATTTGCTTGTCCCAGAAGATTACTATCCAAAATCTAAAAATAAGCCACCAGTGAACATAAACTTGTTCGCATTGTGTTTGCAGAAAAGGCAACAACTTATAAATACTTGAACAATAATCAATACAATCGGCTCTTGAGAATAAAATGCATTTTCGTTCGTTTCTATTGGTAAACTGTAAATCCTAGCTGAGACGATTTAAACCGTTATAAAGCGTCTATTACTTTTATCTTTGCTGCGTCTTCACAAACAGTTGTTATATTATTATTAAAAAATACACGCGATTTTCTTTCAGATGAAATAATTAACTACGGAATAAAGCAAGTCGAGATTCGTTGCATCCTTAGTCTTTCTTCTCAGAACATAGAAGAATCGATCATAACATGAAACATGAATTGAACTCTATTATTAGACTAAATATGATTTCCCCAAGAGTTTTTACTATACACTTTTATAACACGAAAACACATGTTTGAACATACGCTAGTTCTGGGGTTGACTTATAGTGCAGCATTATTCTGTATTAATTCTTCTAATTCACCGAAAATATTAATAACTGCACAAGTAACCCATCTGTGATTCTCTTTCAGCTATTTACGCCTCTATCATTTTAAAATATTTGCTTTCCATGATATACGATATATCATTAAATGACAGAAAATAACATTGTAGAACGTTTAGAAGTGTGTGATTTACATAATGCTTACCGTCAGGGACTATACAATCGGATATGTCGAATTACAATTCTATCGGATCTATTTATATAATTTAAGCAATGATAAGGTTTGCACATGAAAATACCTTACGTTAAACAGCAACTCATTTTAAATTGTTATTGTGTTATATCTTAAGATAATGGGAATTATTATGTTTATCTACAATTCAGTTCTAAGGTTCCATGCTCGGTGCGGGCGATACAAAGAATTGTTAACTACTAAAGATGTATCCCAATCATCGCTGACGGAACGAGCGCATGGTACCCCCGTGGATTTAATAAAGGGTGCGGTTCAAAATTCCGTCCATATTTTTTAACACAAATATTCTCGAGTTCAAAAAAATACACCTGAAGGAGGCCGGGGGTTATAGCGACCGGAACGTCGTTAGGGTAACACTAAAGATGCAAATGGAAAGTATTGTCATCTAATGATTTCCGACAAATAGTATGGGATCGGCAACACGAGGTAAACGTCCTTAGACGGCGTCTGCTGCTACATTTAGAGAATTGTCGATAAGAGAACGCTTTCTTTCCTTGACAGAGTATATCATAGACTTCAAAACGTTGTACGGAAGTGTCTCTTCTCTTATTTACAACAGCTTAATCACACATCATATGTTACTAATATCTCTTTACTATTCCGTTATTTTCATAGGTGTTTGACTTAACTATAATCTAGTTTCTCCTTCTAAGACATTAACAGCAATAACTTTTTTCCTGTCACAACAGGAAATATCTTCTCTCCTGTGACTTGTGTCAGTCGCAGTTCCCGTGGACTGGGATCTTATCAAAGGTGTTGTCTTCTGTGATTCTAATTACCACGCGACTGCTTCCCCACAGATTAAAACATCGTTATATTCACATCAAATGTCTACAAATACTTGCATAAACCTACAATAAATAAGCAAACTCGATCATTTCTGTAATGATTTTCATGACTATCATGTTTCATTTGTTTAAATTTACTATCATTCTATCTAATTGATCGCTAACCTCGAGTAGATTTTGGCTTTGCTATTCTGTGATTCATTAGTAAAATAAAATAATGTCCAGGAGACAACGTCAGTTTCAAGGTTTCCTGGCGTAATTTGTACGTTATTGTCAGTTAAATAGGTTTCGTGGCGACACTGATCGCTCACCACCAACGTTATAACCAACGTTCAGTAACGTTGTGAAATCTTGTAGCTGAAAGAAGTGGCACTTATATAATAATATTTGAATACTTGTCATTCCATTCACAATACATCTTTACTTCCATCTTTTAAAATGAAGAATTACTAGTTCAGATAAAGATTGCACATTGTAGTAAGCGTTCGTTGCACCCTTTTTCTATGGAGCAGCGGGGTCATTTTTACAACTCTAAAGAAACCTGGCACAATGATAACATTACAGTATTTTTTAAATGCCGTGTTTACATCAAAGTTCTTCACAATTCCTATTTGTTTCTTTTGTTTTGTATTAGTTTTATGCGGTAGGAGCCGAACATATATGTTTACATTGCGTTCCAAGGCAATGTATTTATATACAATTATTAAGGTATTTTGTGAATATACAGATTTTTAAAACCACTTCATGGAAACGTTTGTTTAATATTGCATCATATTTATTCTGTTAACTAAGATGATTCATAGACCGTAAAATGGATAAATCAATACTAATATGTAAGAATATGATTATTCGGACATGAATAACTCTCTAATATTATTAACTTATAACGTTTACAAAATCATTCATAAATTCAGTATTATTACATTTTATGTGAGTGATCTTTAACGTAGTGCTCTTTGGGGGTTTGCAGAAGTTGTCATGTAAATTCCTTGTTTTTTTGGGAACACATACTATTCTACAACCTTCACATAATTTCGAGTCATAAAGCCTAGTAAGACTAATTTGATCAAGCATCTTTTTAATCACTTTTCACAAAGAAAATATTAAATATTCCGCGTAGATATAACTTTTTACCTCCATGATTTACCAACGTATTATGATTAATTCACAAACTGTCAAAAACACATATTCCAAAATATGATCGACAATAGCCAGCATAACTCATCTAATATCAGTCTGTGGTTTAAATTACCCGTCATTAGCCTGGCAAATGTCTTTATGGTTATAAACGCATTGATTCATGTTTACCCAATTAACTGTCCTAGTTCACAGTTCTGTAAATACTAAAGCATATTCGCAATACGTCACAGATGAGACCCTACTGTTTCTACTTCTGGTGCGGATATGTTTTATTTGTTTCCTTGCATGATAGCTAGTGTAAGTAACAGACAGGCGAATTCTCTGTTGACTATTAAATGCACAGGTAATCAACACTTTTATATTGCTACTAGCTATGACTGTGTTCTTTGCTACTATATTACATTGCGTTTGAAATATTTCCTACAAGTCGCAGTAATTCGAAAGAATTCTGGGGAATGACTGCTGCGTTTGCCTGAGTATATGCAGGATTATAGAGGTTTTTCGATCAAACTATATGATCATTAAAGTTTTTCTAGTCGTGCGATTTAAGAGTCACATTGGATTCTCTCTACTCATTTTTACCTGTGATATAATATCCACAAGCAATGATCTTAGGTCAAGATTACAATTACAACTGCAATCATTCATGTGTCTGCATTTTATAATATGAGCAATATGGAGCAATACACTCAGTCAGATCCCTTACTTTAAAACGCATTTAAGCATTCAGCCCATGGTTACCTTAACAACGAATACACCTTTACATTTATATTGTCTTCTATAGATGGTCGAAAATATTTGGATATGAAGGAACACCTTATTGCTTTATTTATGAATGCTGTACACTCTGCTTGATAATTAGTACCATTCTCTCTTTATTATAATTAATGTTCATGAACACCATAGAAAAGATAAAGCTATCTTCCCTCCTTCGTTTTGCTTCAATATCTCTTTATGTTTTTCTGATTACATCTGGAAGTTTACAGAGCATCTATTTCTTGTCCGGTTAATCATTCAGTGATATTCCGAATTCTGTTGATCAATGTAGCATTGTCTTATCAAGTCTGCGTATATTTGTAAAGCTGTTCCATCCCTTGATTGAACTTTTGCCGATTTACGAATTTGACTCTTAATGTGTCGTCTACCACAAACAGATTATTTTACCCTTGCTCACGCAGCCTTTTTCTTTTGTTAAAAGTTCCAAGTATTGTTAACAGAAAATAGTCTTTTACAGTTTATTTAACCTGACCAACTTGATGCTTCTTTAAATATTGGATTCTCTGAGCCGTTGGACTTTTTTATTGCTCAATTAACGTCTGAAATGATAATTCACTCCGTGGAAATCTTATTGAATCCCACTTGGATACATTAGGTTAAAGCGATACTAACACGAACTTGTCTAGCTGTTAATAGGACAAGGTCTGCCAGAGTTTTCTCTGAACTAGTTTCACAAGATAGTTCTGCTTTCCCTAAATAAGCATCACCCTTGAGTTGAAAAGAAACTAAAGATTCTATAGCGTTATAAATTTTAAATAGTCCATTAAGCTGTCTAAGAATTATTAGAATTATTGTAAACTCTCCGCTATGTATTGCTGAGGAGATACAACACGAAAGGTGTTTGTGAGCGTTGGAATGAAAATAGGGATCTTCGAAATAATTATATAATATCTATTCATCCAGTAACAAGACTGAAACCATTAAAGTGGTTATTCTGTTGTAGAAAACTTTTCTTTTAGTCGAGTTTGATTTTCCTATGGGTCTTGCTTATTTTAAAATAAGCTTTATGCCGAGTTTCGTTATCTATCTCTTCTAATTAGGCCTTCATATGGGTTGTAGTCCCAGTCTGTTTATTTGGCTTTTGGTAGCCAATTTGAAAGCCTATAATTAACGATTTTCAGATTGTATGTTAGAGATTGTAGACACAGAGAAGTCATGCAGAAAAAAGTGTTATATTATTTAGCATCTTAAGATTATCATCTGCCTTGTATTATAATGCTCTTTAATTACCGCAATCTGTACTCAAAGATGTATGATCACTTTTTGAGACGTTGTTTCATATAAATAATTACACTTTTCACGACAATGATTTTGATGTTGTGTTGTTGGGGATAAGGCTTGACACACAAACTCTAGGGACAGCGAATTCACAAACTAGTATTATTCTATTATGCAGATGACAGTGATGCCCTCACGAGTTCACCATATCTGTTACGTTAATATTTTATTAAATAGATTTCGGAAAAAAAGACTTATAAGCTTATGTTACTCCCGTTTTATAAGTGAATCAATTTTTGCAGACAAATATAAAGTTTTAGTGCATGCCATTATAGACAGCATGCCAGGACATATTCCATTTCAACCAAACACCGTTTTTATTCATGTATACGCATGTGTTTTGTCATCTTTTGTCCGTATTCTTGGGCTATCATCACTGTACAGTTCACCCAACTTAGTATCGTGACTGAATCAGTACTTGCTTTTATCTCTTTCATCCCCCATTTTAAAGGTAAATGTATATCTTTTAGAAGAACATCTAATTCGGTCACGTTAATCGTATTATAGTCATTATTGTAATACTGCCAGCATCGGACCACACCAGCCCTGTTTTTTTCCAAATCTCCAGTAACAGGGCTCTCTTTTTCTGCATCAGCTATAATCTCATGTATTGCTTTGACAGTTTACCATTGAACCTGTCCCTGTCTATTCCACTTGCTCTTCTTTTTGCATAACTGAACGAAAGTCGTAGCCATGCAGAAAACTGGGTAGTACGCTAACAATTTATCGCAGATCGAAATAAACCTGCTTGTCACTCATTCTTTTTTCATTACTTAGATCTCTTTTACCTTTCTAGACATCAGCTAGTACCTCTTTTCCGTCCAGGAATCTTGACCGCTTCGCTGTCAGTCGAAATCCTTTAAGATGTCCCACAACTTCATCTGTCGATACCTTTCGCACATCTACCATTATGTCATCAATGCACGAATCAGTTTTCTTTCATTAAGACAACTTTTACAACGGTTGCTATAATCCATGGTAAGAGAATTCCGTCAGTTACCTATATTTCTACCTCCAACACAAACTAAGTTTTTCTTCCTCGCCAGGGAATTCTTGTAATACTTTACATTTTTCTGTAACACTTGGGGCTCTCACATCTATCTCCATTTAACTGTTAATTTTAATCCACAAGTTTGGAAATTATATCACCATTCAGTGCTACTTTTTACATTGAAAGAGTCCAGTACTCCGTCATAATTTTGTTACCGGCTGAGCTACTGGCGCAGAAGCGCTCCCTAGGTATTTTCCGTGCTTGACATATTGCTGAAATTTCCAAATATCGTAGCACATTACTCTGGCTTTAAGTGACTCCGTACAATCTTTAAGTGTGGTCCTCGACATCTAAAGCATCGAACCATTAATGATTAGTTTTAACTTTATGTTTAAATGCAGTCCTTTGTTAACTCAATGCTACTATTCCAGTCTCGGAAGTCATGTTCGAAGAGCCGTGCAATTGGTATCAGTTTGTTAATGATCATTCTCGGTACCTGTGGTAGTGCCATAGATGCCCCGTATTGTAATCCCGTCATGAAATAAAGTTTTGCTGTCTAGTAAGGCCCTCCTCCTGGCACCTTGCTAGTCCGGTCAATGTTTTGTCTGTATTAGAGTAAACATCTTCTAGTTACTCAGTCCACTTGAGTCATGTGAGCTTCAAAAAGGACCTTTAGTGAACGCTGTCATTAGTATTATTTCTATTGATTCCTCATTTAACTAATGTTTACCACTTTCTCAATGTAGAGGGCAAGCGTATGCTTATGCAGTAAAAGTGGAATGAAACTAGCATTTTTTTGCACTTTTTGTAGCATTCCACCAATTTCACTTGTGTCATCCACCCGACTGGCTGTTTTCAATCTGTTCTTTATTTAAGTCAGTTTTTCTCTTAATTAGTATATTCACGTATGCAGATCAGTCCCAACTGTACAAACCGCACTAAACAACATGCACTCGTTCTTTTACATTTTAAACCACAATACGGTTGTCTGATTTACTGTGTACACGCTACAGATGAATTTATAACAAGCTACCTCTATTGCTGTGTCCTTAAAGTTTGGTTAAAACTTTACCTTGTCCGTTTAAATATGTTGCTTCATTATCTTACTAACTGCATGCATAACTTAAATCTTCATAGGGCTGTTCGAACTTGGAAATCCTTTACCTGCTATATGTTTGTAAGAATTTTGAATAGATTTCTAAGTAAACAGTTACCATGTAACGTAAAACTACTCATTATCTGCTTTCTATTCACGCCCCTATGAGTGCATACCGACAATAACAGCAATATAAATTCTAATAACATCAATGGTAATAGTATCGAGAGTATACATCGCGTTATATATAACCCTGTATTATATTCTATTTAAGTTATTTAGCCACTACAACTAGCAAGATGAGAAATGTCCACAATTCAACTTTAATTAAGAAAACTAAGGAGATAGAAAATAATTACCAACATGAAATAAACTACATCAATATAATAGACATAGTTGTCTATTTTTAACCTGTCTGATTTGTAAATGGTTCAATGACAAATTATTTGAGTTAATTCACATCGTGTACTTTGAGCGATTTGGAACTAGTTTAGCGGTTAAAAGTCAGCGAATATAAACATCTTAGTTATGCTCCTGTGAATTAGGGATGCTCATTCCTCCAAGGGAAATCCAAAGTGAAATATGGTTGGATTGTCATTTTATTATTCATCAAGGTGTTCCAATTCCAGTGTTCAAGCGAGCGAGAATACTTGCAAGAGTATTGTCAACCCAGAGTCTTCATAAACATACAATATTTCCATGCCCCATTTTTGAGGATGTGAGGAGCGAGTTATAAAAAATAGGCAACGAATTTGTTTTGACAAATGGCATGATATCTCAAATGAAATCTAGGCCACATATTGTAACACAGAAACTAGGATATAATAACATCATTTTAAATATATAAATCTATATTGGCAATGCAATTTATGAAGAAAATTATTTTCTATGTTTAACAATGAAATCTTATGATTGTAAAACTGACTGTTAATAGAGAATCATGCGGAATTTCCTTCATCTTCTGCATCATTTATCCTATAGCGTTTATTTGAAAGGAAGTTTACTGAAGATCTTTTAATTCATCAATCAAAGTCGGAATACCGATCCGGTTAGGCTTGGAGAATATCGATCTGTTATTGATTTGGCCTCAGTATCAATTACTTCGGATTTCAAGCAGTGAATTTGTTTCTATTTAGAACACAATATAAAATGTTGTGGTCAATTAAATCTATTTTGTTCGACCGAAATTCAAGATGATTTTAATTAAACTCTAACTCTGCATTGTACAACCTATTCTGTCTTGTGCAGCCACAAGTAAATACCCGTGTAATTGTGCAAATAGTTTTTATTGAATTCTCTTTTTGATGCAAATATACTATCGACTTGAACATTGTGTTTGAAAGCTGACATAGTTGTTATCTATTCGTTGGAATATTTTCCTTTGTCCCATATTGCTTAGCCTCTAAGCGAATATGATATGATATTTAGCTATTCTGATTACAAAGTAGTTTGCTATTAATTCAGTTCCCCTTATCACTGGCCTTCAGTCATATCTTAATTTTCTTTGTCCATGCAAAAATAATTAACTTAAGACAGAAGGGAAATGAAGCAGTCGATGCTCTAATGTTGCTAAACGGAAACTGTTATATTTATTGAAATTATCATTTAACTATATATCTATTGAATTTATCATAATTTTTATTATATCTATGAATTCAACATAATTTTTATTATATCTATGAATTCACCATAATTTTTATTATATCTATAAATTTATCATAATTTTTATTATATCTATAAATTTATCCTGATTTTTATTATATCTATAAATGTATCACAATTTTTATTATATCTCTGAATTCATCATAATTTTTATTATATCTATTCATTTATCGTAATTTTTATTATATCTATAAATTCATCCTGATTTGTATTATATCTATAAATTTATCATAATTTTTATTATATCTATGAATTTATCATAATTTTTATTATATCTATGAATTTATTATAATTTTTATTATATCTACATTTCATAATTTCCATGATGTTTTATAGATTTTTGATAAGCAACTATAGGCACTGTCCGTTGATTTTACTTATCGTGGTCCGCGGTCGACGGCGTAGTCGCTCTCGCTAGCTTGAAAATATGAAAAATACGAAACTTAACAAACTATATATTTTATTTCGAACAAAGTAAATAAATCCTAATAATTTATTCTAATATTCTTCAGAAGAAGTCTAATAGATGGAAATCTCATATTAGTCTAGTCTTATTGCATATTTCTCATTTTACTTACATTTTAATCTACAATGGATAATTAAAACGGTTTCACACAATAAGTGCTAGCAGCTTTCTTTCTAATTCGTATAGAGGCTTTGTCAATTAAATTCTCTGAACAGTTACAAATATAGTCCAGCTAACATACACTCTGATACTTGAGCTGTAATCTGTAACAACCACCATGTGGGCTCCCGGGGAAAAAGAGTATGGGTTACGCCGTGTATCGCCCATCGTGGAATTTAAGATAGAATCTTGTAATTTTTGTACGGATAACAGACTACACTTATGAACATGAGCAATGTTTTGTATAGACGAACTAACTGCTGGTGTGTCTCAAGGATTTATTTTGGCCCCAACATTCCTGATATCCATAAATGATCTTCCAAATAATATTTTGAGATCATTCGTTGACATCTATGCAGACGATACAACTATTAACGGCAACACTTCAAGGAGAATTAATGGTCAAGACCATTCTGGTTCTCTTTCCCCTATCTCTAACTTTTCTCTCGCTCTTTTTATCTCTCTCTATTTCGTTTTCTCTCTATCTTCTGACTTGTAGCACGTTTTATAATGGGGGTAAAAAGTGACAAGTTCCTAATAACGACTCGAAAATTACAATTATCTCCATTCACAATTTACGCTCAGATCCTCATTCATTCACAGCTGAAATCGATATCTCTGCTTCAGGAAATCCCCTTTTGATAAGCTCTTAGGACTTATTAATTCAAGGCATGGCATGGAAGGCTTACATCAAATGAGTTGCTAACTCGCTGAACAAATGGTTAGATCATTCTACCGCTCCGGGAAATATCTCACTTACGACACAATCATATTCATGTGTAAAAGTCAGATACGTCCTAAGATAGAGTACTGCTATTATCATACTGCTTTTACGACTCTTTCTTGATTTGACAGAGTGCAAAACTTTGGTCTCCACCCTTATAAAAAATTCAAAGAAAAAACTTGGACATCAATGAATTTTCCTTTCTCCCAATAAATTAAACGGAACTCTAATGAACAAGGTTGATTTCATAGAATATCTTCTCTATGGAACATGATACAACAATGCTGCTTCCTCAGCGACTACAACATGGTTGTCTTTAAGTCTGATATGAACCAATACTTGTTAAGCCGTCCCCGTAAGTAACATTCTGCTCATTCCACCCACTTTCTCAATACTCTCGTGGTGGCGTTCATCGTCCAACTAAGAATCTATTTAATCTTTATCCGCACATAAGTATAAAAAGGTATTCAAATTGCGATCAGCGAGTAGTGAATTACGACCGTACGATACGTTTTCATGTCTTATTATCATGTCCGTTCGTCTTGTTTTGCTGAGTTTGCCCCTTTTTATTTTTATGTTCAACTTATATTATTATTATTATTAGTAGTAGTAGTAGTAGTAGTAGTAGTAGTAGCAGTAGTAGTAGCAGTAGTAGTTGTAGTAGTAATAGTATTTATTGTGTCAACTAAAATTAAATCGATTGCAATTTTTTTAAATCGCAATCTTTGGATGGTAAACAGTAACTTTTATTTAAGAGATGATATCTTCCGAACTATTTTAGCAGTACTTATTTCACTTACTGAATTGAAACTCAGATGTTTAATTATATAGAAGTATCCCAAATAATAAGCAGTAATGTTATTATATTGAGAACTAGCTGTACCTTCCCGAAGTGGATGTCAAGAAGATACCGAAAAGAAAAGAAGTGTATTCTTTTTTAGTATACCTCATTCTTATTTCATAAGCTGTTTATTTTAATCTAATTCGCGTCTTTCTGTAACTATATTCATTTACAATAAAATTAAACAGTTGATTGTCGCTTTGCTATATCATTTTAATTCCTGTTTTTCTTTTCTACTAGAAAATAGATTATATTATTTATATTCGATGTTCGTCTTCTTCGTAAGCGACATTTTACACCTGAAAGTGAACACTAGTCGCCAGCCAGTTTCCTGCAATGTTTATCGTAAACTGCATTGGTAATCAAAGGGGAGAGCATGAATAGTTTGTTATATTGTTTTAAGTTTTTACACTAAATAAAATTAAATACTCCAAACGAAATACGGAATTGTTGGTGCTGTAAACAATCACGCTTTGCCATATTCCTTTTATGGCCAGTCGATCAAAACGCCGGAAATGTGGTCAATAACCTTAAGTGCGCTTATCCGCTATTCGCGACTAATAAAGATAAGATTATAGCAGAAGCACTGATTAATCAAGTATAATACACTTATATTTTTCTTAATTAATTAAAAAATATATTTAAATCACTTCAATAATAATGTAAGTTAAAAACGGTATTATGCCCAATGGTTGTCTGCTTTTCTATTACGGCGGTTATGTTTCGCCTGTCACATTTTGTGTAAGAGACAACTAGAAACCGAATCGCGATTTTCGAGCAACTAAACTAAAAAAGGCATACGCTTTAGTAATATTTCGTTTAAAACAAAGCAAAATAGGATTTGTGTTGATATGTATAGTGTATGACTGACCACACGTCTTCTTTGTCGCATTTGTATATTTTGTAATCAGACGAAGTTTTTTTTGTATTGAATTATTAGGCACTTAATCGTTAGTTGTCGTAGTAATTATTAGCATACTATGTAGCGCACAGTATAAGACTAAAATCTCTCTGTAATTATATGTGTACGGTATTTCCGTTACGGTACTCTGGGTTGAAAGACGAGGACTAATTACTCTGGGTTGTCAGTCACTCCTACAACTGAAAACGGCTGGCTTAACAAAGAAACCTATAAATTATGAAAATACGCATAAATAATGGCACTAAAGAGCATTAAAACAGATAATGTTTCTTTTGTTTACGGATCTTTATGGCTCATTGAAATAGGGAAATATGACTTTACTTAATATTTATAAAATTAATTAAAAACTCTTTCGATTATTCTAAGAAATAAGAAACTTGTAAAATACCTATCATTTGTAAAACTCGAACTTAAACATTTTACATAAACTCATTGCGATATTTTAAAGAAACAGGATGCCATTTTTCACAAATGTTAAGTTTTCTCGTAAATCCTCATGAAGATCTCTCAGCTCGATTAATCATAATCTTCATTAGTTTCAATTCGAAGTTGTAAAATCAATGCATGTTATTATCTTGATTCTCTTACGATTGTTTCTCTTATTATGTTCTACATTAGTATGGGTATACCTATGTTGCGATATACGATAGCTGAATCAAAATACGGAGATGAAATGAATACAAATATGATTTCAAACTTATAAGCTAATAATAGCCGAATAACACCACCCACGCACAACAATCCATCTTCAATATTTATGCTTTATTGTACAATCTAACTGTTGATTCGCTAACTACTTCTTCTCGTGACATATTTTGTCATCAGAACCCATCTAACGGAAGTGTCTTTCATCATAAAGTCAACATGACCCCATTGATAATCGCAACAGACAATAGCATTTTTCAGACGATCAATACTCGTTTACTTTAAGAGGAGAGTATCGAATTTAAGCCTGCTCGTATCAAACTGCGAGAAATAAATAGATGTCTGGGAAATGTCATGTATTCAGAGTTTCTAATTCTATTCACAATTTATATATATTTTCAATTAACTCTGCTAATATTGTAGCTTCCATTTTTATGTGAAACGAGATCTCTACGTTTTAATAAATTGGGTTAAATAATTGTCATAACATTTTCCGTGTCACTCAATAGTCTTGCAATTGAGTTTAAATCATTATATAAACGCTTTACATACGTGCATTTGTCTTCATATGATGCTACTCATAATGTACGTCCAAAAATTTATATCTGAAATATTATTATTTATTTAGATTTGTTTATGTTTCTAGAAAAATGGATTTTATGAACATGGAAACATAAACTATCAGTTTCAAATTCAATGTTTTGTAATAGAGTAATATACGCACATAAGGCTACATTGTTTATTTTCTACTGAAACATTTTTGATTTAATTTTTCAAATAATAATAAAATGAAGGAGAAAAAGATTTCTCAGATAATTCTTTAGTATAAAGAACAAACTTTTTTGCTAAAGATATTGGATAAATTATTTTTATCAACACGTATTAGCAGCTGGTGCAAACGTATACTTTTTTTGGTAAATACCGCTATTATAACAATGTTCGAACCAGTCGTGGATGGGTGGATACACTATTCATGTTAATCGATTATTTTCTCATATGGATTAGAGAAAGAAGGGGTGCTAATTCAGTTGAAGTATTTATTTTTATATATATGTTCTCTTTTTATCCATATTACTGTGATATATAAATTATAAGTACGGCTACAACAGACTTTCTTTAACATAAATATACAAAAAAGGAACGAGAAAGTCGTACATTACATAATGGAAATAATAAATGGAATAGAAGGGCATTCTTGACCAAATATTTAAAAAGTGTATCTGACATACAACATACTCTCAATGAATGATACTCAATTGATTGTCACAGGAAGAAAATCTATTTGTTGAAATATAGCCTTTATCAAATTTTAAGACTACGAAGGCTATATTTTTGCTTAATAAACATAAGTTATACGGCTTTAATCATAGCTTTTGTTTTTAGTAAGAGAAAGATAATAATAATATATATTTCATTTATGTCAGGAAAAGTTTATAACTGTGTATGAAGGATTTCTGACCGATTACGAAAAAGCCAATGTTTATTATGTGGCATAACGTTAACGCCATGTTACAGTAAAACAACTGAAAGTCAACACATGATTAACCACGACTAAATGAATCTCACAATAATTGAGTGTCGGCACTTTTGCAAATATCATGTGTACCATTTTTTATTTATGAATTACAATTCCGTCATCTTACGTGTACATGCCGGTTTCTTTTAATTCGAGTTGTCTGTCTTCATTCTACCTACATATTTAATTGTATAGATGCTATTTGATCATGTTGTGTTATGTAGCTTTTTGGGGGATTTTATTAATTCTGTTATATTTCGCTATGCATTTAGGTCTAGAGTAGAAAAGCTAATGTCTAATGACCATAACGTTCTACAATAACGTGTCTTACATTTATATCAATAATTCATTGTACAATAGTATACGCATTCCGATACACCTTAATACTAACGTTTATACATCGGTAAACGTAACATAACAGACAATAAGCGATGTTGAACTATGGCTACCACGTCCTGTATGTAAACACATATATTTAAATTAGTATTCATCTACTAATCAATCGTATAAAAAACGAATTCAGTTTCGGTTAAAATATCTAAATGATGGTTGACATGCCGTAAAACACAACAGCAACTATACTCATACCGAAAGGTACATGAAGATCAATTTCTAATATTGCATTTTCTTTTCTGTGTACAGATTTAATTTATGTAAATAAAACAAGAGTTTGTATCAAATCTAGAATCAAAACAATGTTTGTTTATTCTCAGTAAAAGACACTGAATGTTTTAGTACAAATAAATGCTTTATTGCGAACAGGAACGATGCGAACATGTATTGAATACGTTTTCATATTTCTATTTCGCTTTTAAGCTGATTATTTTTCTACGATTAAAATGCATTGATACTTTCTTTTGTTGTATCTGCAAGTTAAACATAGACTATACTGGCAGAGTATGTGAGGAAGTCTTTGAAATGAAATGTTTAAAAACTATCAAAACTATATTTGAACTAAATTTGCACGATAGACAAAAAACGGTATAAGAAAGCCGACATCAGAAAGCCTAATATTGAATTATCTATAAACAACATTATTCAAAAAAAGAAGTTAACGTTATTTGGAATATTTTTCGAATACTGGAGTCCAGCTATGTAAAGGAATCATCGTAAGAAGATTTCATTGAGGAATGATCCAGATGACGATCACCCAAAAGATGGAGCAACCAGATAAGATGTGCCACCTGCATGCCGATCCTGGCAGATAAAAGACTGACCACACACCGTGATAAGTGGGGGAATCTTATTTTAAAGCGCCTGGCTAGACTCTTTTTCGTATGCCGATGAGGCAAGTAAGTCAATTAATGAACAAATAATTACGCGAATAATGTTTTATTTCTCTTGTATTCTGATTGTGCTAAAAATGTCATTCTAATTCGTAAGAGAATATAAGTTATTTAAAGCTCTTAACAAACTCAAGTTTCTTACATTTTCTTGTAACGTTAAACTATTCTTAAGACGAATGGATATTCATATTTTTAGTAACCCAGCTACAAACAAAAAGATGAACAAGGAAGTTGATTGACGACTGCGGTTTATAGCGAAAACAACGGTAATAGATGGAACAGATTCATGAAAAGAGGAAAGTTAGACGCATCTTATACGACAATCTATAAATACGACAGTTCGAGACAACCTCAGGCAACCGTCAAAATCAAAGTGACTCGAACACTGCATATCGTTCTAACTGAATGAAAGTCATCACTTTCATTTATTCCGTTTGTCGTAAACGGTTTCCGTTACAGAAAATACCCATTTTACTATCGTATTGTCACGGTCAACGAACATTGGATGTTGTCTTATAATCGGCGAAAAGCATTTCAGTGGTCGGATAAAAGTGGTGCGCCGGAATATTTTCCCAAATAACAAAAGCATCTAAAGAATGTAATCGTGACTTCTTGGTTATATAAATGGTGACGTAGCGAATACAGATTATTGAATTACTGAAAGTCAGGTATTATTATATTCAACAAAGAACCGCATGCACCAGCGCCCCTTCTTCGTATTCTTGAATAACATTGCCCAAAGCAGATGCAGGATAAGGTTCCATCAAACATTTCACATATTATTTTGCGGAAGCGTAACAATTAACTCGCTTAAAATATTGATGCAGTTAACAACTTTTCGTGTGGATGAAATCACATGAAAATATTACTGAAAAGGAATTACGATTATAAACTTCAGCGTAATTCAGCGTAATTCAGCGTAATTCAGCGTAATTCAGTAGATGAAATTAGTTGATTAAAATGTTTTCAATTTCGAATCATAAATAGCAGTAAGAGAAGATTTTACGAGATACTGCACCTATTCTGATTTCTATATTTTTTAATTCATGTTACACATGTGAAATTTATTTTAGCTGTCCAGCGACCAAAAGCTAAACGTCTCCCAGCGACATTGTCTTGAACAACAGTCCGATGCTACCAGATCAGGGTGTCTAGAGATACAAGCTTCGTGGCCAGGAGTCACAAAACATTGATGTCATTGTTTATTCCTTTCCATTTGCAAAACTCAATAATTGTCTGTAAAGCCAAAAACAAAAACAACAAAACAAAACACCATAAATAAATATTAAAACAGAACTTGAATCATAAAACCTTTACAAAAATAATTGTATCAAATACCCGAAAAGGGTGGATATGCTGTAAAACAAAACAATCACACCAAACAACGAAAGGAAACAAGTAAACGAATCGAACAACAGATCGATCTCAACAAAATAACCTTGATCATCAAACACAACGAATCACACACCTCATATTGAGCTACAAATTACAAATTATATGAAACATTTAGGTCGACAGTTCGAATCGCCCTCACCGCATCTCACTTTTATTTTTTAGGCTTTTACGTACAGGAAAGAGGATTGTATGTCATTACCCCGCTAGGGTAAGTCTGCATTTCGCATTACATGATGTTAAGTTACAGCGAGTGTTTAAGCATTTTAATTTAAACACTCGACATTACTTTCTCAGCCAACTGATATGAGTTCCTTTAATTCAAAGCAGTTGCATTGTTTCTGACTTATTTCGAGAACTGAAGCCGTTAAATATCTGCCACGATTCTATGATGCATCTTTGTATTTTTAAACAAAAATGATAGTCACATGTTATTATAGTATGTTTATTTTATATCTTTTATTACGTCTGTAAGTGTACGTAAATACATGCATATACTTTTTTGTTGCAGTTCTTAATTGATAACAGAAAATGTGTTTAGGTTTATAATCCAATCATCACATAATGTCATTTAAAAATATAACATGACCTATTATATGATTTGATAGATATATGAGAATCCGTTTTTTATTAAAATCTATCGATTTTACAATAAAGAAGAAAACGTAGCATGAAAAATCTAATTTTGAAATAAAATAAATAATTATATTGATTCATTAAATGGATCACATATTCAATAAACATTATCGCTTTTAAAATAGTAAAAATATATTAAAGGTATCGAATTAAATCGTGCCAAGATATACATTGATTTTAAATGCATTTATTTTACAGGGGAATATCACACAAAACTCAGCTTGTATAACTCACAATACACTATATATATATATATATATATATATATATTTATATATATATATAATACTATTTACTTATAATAATCTCTAAATTGGATGTTATTTTTAATTATGTTAACGAAATTTACTTCAGTTTATGAGTTATGAAAATAAGGGGAAAATAAAATGATCTTTAACGGCTTCCATTATTTGGCAGACTCGTTTACCACAAAAGAACAGTCAAACCCTGCTCTACATCCTTCATATCTGTTGATCGACTTTGTCCCCCCTAACACATGTTGTTTAAACGTTTAAACCCGCCAAAGCAACCATCCAACTCCTACTTTTTAACTTACAACTCGCCAACCAGAGAAAGTATTTCAACGGCTGAATGTTCGAAAAAAGCCGTCGTTTTTAAACAAAATAAAATTTTAAAAATGACTTTGGAGACAAAATAAAAAAGTTGACGACCAAGTCCGATAAACGAAAGAAGGAATTTGTTTCAACCATTAAAAATCGTATTAAATGAACTCAAAGAAAATGGTTTGCAGAAATTAAAGCATATAATGATAGAAAATCCACATTCACAATAGCTAACACTAAACTGAAATAAATGAAAGCAAATTATTTGGATAACCAGTTAGATAAGGAGAATGAACGCATAGTTTAAGAGCTGTAATCGTTAAGGCTGCAGCACAAATAGGTTTTAAAATAGCTAAAGTCTTTGAAAGATAATGGGATTTGTCTTTAAGATAAATCTCGAAGCAAATAAGACATATTTCCAAGTTTAACGATGTGCTACAAAATCAGAAGTGTAGAATAACAGATTTGGAGGGTATCAGGTCTTATGTTGATAGAGGCATACATTTCTTTTATACAAGACACCTAAATCAAACTAGATAATGACTTTCGGAAGCACAAATAGAACTCCCCGGTTAATAGTCACCGGATACGTTAATTTTGGCAAACAGATAAGATCTTTTAATCCATCAATCAAAGTCGGAATATCGATCCGGTTTGGCTTCGAGAATATCGATCTGTTATTGATTTGGCCTCAGTATCATTACTTAGAATTGCAAGCAGTGAATTTGTTTCTATTTAGAACACAATATACAATGTTGTGGTCAATTAAATCTATTTTGTTCGACCGAAATTAAAGATGATTTTAATTAAACTCTAACTCTGCATTGTACAACCTATTCTGTCTTGTGCAGCCACAAGTAAAGACCCGTGTAATTGTGCAAATAGTTTTTATTGAATTCTCTTTTTGATGCAAATATACTATCGACTTGAACATTGTGTTTGAAAACTGACATAGTTGGTATCTATTCGATGGAAGATTTGACTTTGTCAAATATTGCTTAGCCTCTAAGCAAATATGATATGATATTTAGCTATTCTGATTACAAAGTAGTTGCTATTAATTCAGTTCCCTTTATCACTGGCCTTCAGTCATATTTAAGTTGGATGAATTCTTAATAACTATCACGTTCTGTGGTCCAAAATCCTAAAAGTAGCTGATAAACAAGCACACACGGATACATGTTTATAATAGTAGTATGGGCATGCATTAAGTGTATAAACTTTCCGCATTCTTTTATGTTAAATTACTGTTGGAAATAGAATATGTTTTATGTTATAACTTACAATTAATTGCAACCAACTTTGTAGACTCTTAATGTGAACAACATTATTTCCATTTTTTTATATATCAGAAGTTCCAGTGGTTTCTTTACTTAATTGTAAAGAAACCACTGGAACTTCTGATATATGCAGAAATGCAATTTAAATCTCTTCCTTTATTTGATGTGAAAATGTTATCCCCTCCTCCCCCGTCATTGAAAGCAAGTGCTTTCTCGCTACTCAGTGACATAGTCCGCCTCGGTGTTTTCTGATCCCCCAGTAAGTATCTATTCAATTTTATTTTTCGTGCATACCTTAACTATCCCACAAATTAATTTTGTTTGTTTTTTTAGATCGACCATCAAATCACAATATTGTATTAGAATTCCATCAAGGCATTCTTTACCAATTTTCTTACGTCACCTTGTAGAAAATTCGCCAGAATTAGTACCACAAACACTTACCACAACCCCGTGGGACTTACTTAATTACATATGAACATGGCTTGGAAAACGATTAGACAAATTTGTTAGTATGCTATCAAGAAACGGCTCAATTTCAATGTTCGCCTATTCCATCTGCACACTTAACAGTGGAAATACTATCTCAAACATGAAGTGCAAATGTTTCAATTGGTAGAAAATTTTCTTAATGCTCCAACACAATTCAGCCATGATATATACCAATGAACCAACTAATTCAGCGTTTTTAATACGACTATTTCTGTTAAGCAATACATGGTCAAATATGATAGAAATCAGTAGATCAATTCTATTACTTACGGGCACCCAATACAAATGTGCTTTTTCAAAGAGTTGGCTGGATAGAAGACACTTAACGTGATAGAAGAAAATCTTGTACTTTAGAAATCATAGCTGAATTTTATGTAATTAAATAAGGTAATTCAAGTTAAAAAAGATGATGTTATAACTCTTCATTCATTGTTATTTCTTTTTTTTGTTCAACAAAGGACATAGCTATCTATTTATTCTCATTTTTTCTTATCGTTTTTCAAGGATAAAATCTACTCGAGGATAATAAGGGGTAATGAGAGAAATCATTGTGAATTGAGAGATGAAGACACTTATGAGAGGCTCGGAAATGATTGATGTTATTGATTAGGTTGACTGGTGTTGAAATTGACAGGAATCTGTTTACATTGGATTTGAAAATGATCATGTTTTATTTAGCAGATCATTAGTCTGAGGGTAATATTTTCTACAGACAAGGAGCCCTTGCGAAGGAGCTCTATTTGTTGAAATTCCTTCTGATCCTAGGTACACGAAGAGAGAAAAGAAAATTATTTTCAGTCTGGTAGAAATATCGATTTCTTGCGCTAATAGTTTACATGGAATAACGAAAACTTGTAGCTCAGACGAGCACCTTCAATCGAAATAACCAAAGAGTAGAGAGGGACTAGCAACGTCTAATTTATGAGAAAGGGTACGAAAGAAACTAAAGCGATACTTTCCACTTGCGTCGATTTTAAAACCTGCATTCTTTTTTACAAAAATGCATTTACTTATGTTCCAATCAAGTTATGTTAACGCTAGAAAGAGAAAATGCGAAAATCGTACTTATATTTTTTACATCAGAATGAATAAAATATAGAAATTTATATTTTTTATTTTGACAATTTAAAACTTAAAGTAATCAAAAGTCAGAACAATTTGTTGATGTATCTTTTTCTTATGATTTGCTAAAAAGATCGTGGTGCCACTACTTCGTGAGCTTTTAATATAACACTTGAAAACGCAATGGAAGAAGTTTTATGATTATGTTGTTATCTCAGCAAATAAATAAAACGTGTTACTGCAATTCAATAATCTAAGTTTAATATATTATATTAAAACACTCTGAATCGGGTCTCGATAGAACAACATCTCCAATCATCTATTTTTTCTGCCAATCACTGACGCTAAAAATATTAACCCCAAAGTCCAGCGCTTTCCATAGAAAACATTAATACACTAATGTCTACTTATCTTCTCTGTTGTTTTCACAGAAACAACACACGTGGCTACCTCGGGAACTACCCAAGTTAAAGTAATATGTCATTCTAATACGCACATACACCTTTATACCTATCTCATTTGCACATACGTAAACGCACACGGTATCAGCCAAAATGAACATTGCTACTAAATTATTTATACTCGCTAACGATTGAACGTTCCTTTCATTCTTTGAACTTACATTAATAACAAACACTCTATTTTGCATTGCTTAAAAATAAAAAAAAGCATATTATTTTCTACGGATAGACTGTTATATAAGGTCAATGCACTACTTCCGCTATGATTTTGTTAAAATCTCAAGCATATTCACACATTTCAAACGTGTTTTTTACATTACTAAATAAAGTTTAACTCGAAATAGTTTCTCATGAATAATATTTAAAAGAAACAACACAATGCAAGCATTTAATACACAATTCTTTATCGAATTCTGTTTATGTCGTCATCAAGCTTACCGAATAATAATCATCTTACATCGTTTCAATTAGAACATCGATCTTCGAACAACAGTTTAATCTCTTTCTTATCTGATTCTTTTCAACTATAATCTCTCTCTTTCTCTCTCTTTCTCTATCTATCTATCTATCTATCTATCTATCTATCTATCTATCTATCTATCTATCTATCTATCTATCTATCTATCTATCTATCTATATATATTTATCTATCTATCTATCTATATATCTATCTATCTATCTCTTTCTATATGCATATATATATCTACATATATATATAAGCGTTTGTGTTGGATACACCTCTCACTTAAAACGGTAATACACTCTTTCTTATCCCACTCCCACACTCTCTTAATCAGTTAGGTGTGTCGATTTGATTATGAATATTTATCTTTACAAAAACTAAAACAAAAAGAGGTAAACTGCTTTTGATGACTATTGTGTGGCGGGGATTTGGGGAAGAGGATCCATTTCTTTTCATCAATTTTGTTTAGAAGAATTTTCATTTTGTTTTTGATGTTGTTTCTTTCATATTAATTGCACCGCTGTTTTCGAACACGACTTCACGATCACTTTTATGCAATTATAAATGATGTCTTGCTCTCTCAATATTAGTACGAGAACATATATGCATTACCTATCTTCATATTTTATCAAAACCATCATTGAAAAAGAGATGCCTTTGTCTTTTTATAGGAAGATAATATTTCTGAATTAAGGTCAATTAATTAAGCATAGTTTATTTGAATTATTTCATTTTTGAATGTTAGCAAAGGAGTTTACTCAATATCTCTCCATGGTTACAAAGTGCGTCACCTTTTCCCGTCATTTCAAACTAGAATTAAAATAAATCTATATGTGTTACTAAGCTATCATCTCTTCTGAAGATTTTAAAGAACTGAAAATATTAATCAAGGGAGGCGCGAAAGCGCTCTATCCCTTAATAGACTTCACGAATGGACTATGCTGGAAATCTCATTTATTCGATCAATCCTAACCCAAAGACCAATTAGTTAAAACTGTGCATTTGTATTGGATAGGTTCTATAAGTGTGTTGAATTTCAGCATCATTAGTCAAGGCAACCAAGAGATCCAGAAATTTCACTCATGAAATCATGTTATCTGTGTGTACGTACGTACGTATGTGCCACCCTGTATCTGATCAACTATTTGATGAATTCAGCTAATTTTTGGCAGAGATAGAGGTTCTAGGGTCTAGTTGATGGCATTTTAATTTCAGTTTACCATATATCTTGATTAGTCAAACTACCAAATATATCAGTTATGAGAAGGCATTGTATTGAGGCATAGCCTTTACAAAGGTAGTGACATTCCATGAAAAAGTGGCAGTATGCTGAAATCATATGCCCTTAATAGGGTTAAGATGAAAATTCATATACACTAAATGTACAAAAGCAAGGAAATTCCTTAATTTTTACACTTTTATTGTCATTAATTAAGGGTATGACTACATATCAACCAAACAATTTCATTATCACATCACTACAGTATACATCTCTATGCATGAGTGGATGAAGTGTGTGAGGTGCGCTGACGAAAAATGTCTACCAGTAAAATTATAGCCCCGTTGTGCTCGCATACCCTTAATGACAATAATAGTGTAAACAAATTGGGAATGTTTTGCTTTTGTACATTTAGTGTATATGAATTTTCATCTTAACCCTCTTAAGGGCATATGATTTCAGTATACTGGCAATCATGGTATAAATCTAGAAAAAAAATTAGATCAATAAATATAGAATTGAACTTCCAATGTTTACACTGCAGTTAAATAATCGATTTTTCTCCTCATAAAAGAACAGGATGTCACTATTTGTTTGCTTTTCTCTTACATAGAACCTAATGGTTCTTTGATATTTTCTTCCACGGAATCACTTTTTGTCTAATTACTTTCCACAACCCCTGAGCGTTCGACTTTAAATCAATCTAAAATCCGATCGCTCATCATGAGATGGTCATGGCTCCTTCGCTGACATGATCCAGTGCTATACTGTATGGAAATGAAAATGATTTATTGCATCTTATTTTAGTAAAGTGTATTTTATTTAATTTATATTTTAAATTTGTTTATTCGATTAGTAAATTAGTTTTCTTTATTATCTGCACCTGTGTTTTTTAAATGATTATATTGAATTACATTTAGTCAATAATCTATCTTTCAATTGATGCATTCTGTCTGAAACTTTAATATTTTCGATGACACCAGGGGCATATTCCCCATATTCGTTGTAGTTCTCTTCACAACTTAAGTTAATCTGCCAGTTATATGAATATATATGTTTTTTTTCAAAATCCAGGATAGATGAAATCGATAATTAGAAGCTGGTAAGAATAATTAATCACTTTCATCCAAAATGTTTGTTTGTTTACATAACATATTTTTAACAACATCCACAGTTACATGAAATACATATTTAGTAAAGAGAATTTACGCGTCATGAGATGTCTCGGTTGTTTTTTTATGACTGTATTTTCAGAAATCCGTGCTTGCACAACGTACATAAGAAATTAATAAACCATTTCATTGCTTTAAAAGCAATGAAATTGTTTATTATGTTTCTCTTTTTTTACGTTGTGTAAGTATGGATGTCCGAAAATACAGTCATAAAAACACAACTGAGACTGCCAATGACGCGTACATTTTCTTTACAATATATCAACATAATCAATAAATGTCCCGAAGTAATAAATGTAAGATTACACTATTACATTTAAAGCAGATGGCTCCGGGGGAAAATGAATTACATAAATATTAGATTTTAACATATTTAAACAATAAAAGAATCATATGGGTAGCCTTGCTGGTAATATCTGAATACGAAATGATATCTACAAGAATGTGCCAATATATTACTATTAACATATCACATATAAACAGTATTCAATACGTGAGTGGAGCTAGGCAGTAATTTCTGAAAATATATTCAAAGCAATTAAGCTACATGGAAAATTAAAACCCATAGCCTATGCATCCTCGACACTTCTACCAGCCGAAAACATACTCTCAAATTGAGAAAGAGGCTCTAAACATTATATTCGCGGTAAAGAAATTTCATCATTTCCTGCACGGTAGACAATTATTGTTACAAACAGACCAAAAACCCTTATTACCGATTTTCGGATCGAGAAAGGGACTACCAAAACACACTGCGAATATACTCCAAAGATGGGGTACCATTCTTCTGAACTACAATTTTCAAATGGAGTATGTACAAGATATTTGGTCATGCAGACGGGTTATAAAGGTTGATACCTAAGCAGTCAGAACCATTGGAGGATATGGTGATAGCAGCCATTCACGCGGAAGTAAAACATACGTTATGTGACACAATTAAAAGAACTTCCAGTAACGCTTCGGACGCAAGGTTAGATCGATTATCCACTAGTTGTTACCAAACCAGGATAGGACAAACCTAAAAGAAACGATAACGAAAAAACGGTATAAAGTTGGCGAAAAAGTTTTTTATCAGATTTACAGAAACAATAGGACTTTCTGGGAGTCCGGCACTGTGGATAAACAAATAGGCAACATGGTCTATAGGATTAAGGGACCAGATTTCCTGCACAAACGTCACACTAACCAAATCTGGAAAAAAACACTTGAACAGTGAGGTGACCAGATCGCCCTAGGAGGGCATCATCGACACAGTGTTTGATACTTTTCAGGTGCCCATACCAGAGACTGCTCCTGAGATTAGGAGATAAAAAAACGGAAATCGACTGAGTTGATGATGGTGATTCCCAAACAAAAACGTTATTAATCTCCAGATGGGATATTTTCAAAGGGGGGTGTTACACCGGCTGTTCTTACACAGGAGAAACTACACCGGTTGTCACTATAAATAGTTCGAGTCACCAGAAGACAAAGCACAGTCTTGTAACTGTCTAGCCAAGAGCTAGTCACTTTCTTACTTTGTTAATACACTTGTTAAACCAACCCTCGACTTGACTTCCTTTATTTATTATTTACTGTGGAACAACTTCACAACAATTACAAACACTTTTCACTATTAAAAATGTGATATTTGACAATTCAGCAAAGAACATGTAAAATACGCTCTATGCTGTACATACTCAGTGAAATTTTACTACAAGAGTTTTTGTAGATTACTGTAAAACCAACCCTCGACTTGACTTCCTTTATTTATTATTTACTGTGGAACAACTTCACAACAATTACAAAAACTTTTCACTATTAAAAATGTGATATTTGACAATTCAGCAAAGAACATGTAAAATACGCTCTATGCTGTACATACTCAGTGAAATTTTACTACAAGAGTTTTTGTAGATTACTGTAAAAAAATAAGTTTTCTAACAAATTTCTAAATTAAAAAAAGTATATCACTTTTTGGTGGGTTAGGAAGTTATAAATTAAATAATATTATTTATATTAAAGTCAAGATTACTATTAAATTAATTTAATTATGTTATCAACATTATTTTCGATCACTTCATTATATGAAGAGACTATAGGATCGATTGCAAACACACGTGTTTGAGGCCAACGTTTTGGACAGGTCATACATCAAATAGGTAATGTTGACAGCATACTATTATTATAACATATACTTTTACATATTGTTATGATAGTTTTCTCATATTAATCAACTCCTGTAATGTGATGAATATATTGCTTGGATATAAATCCCTGTTGTTCTTTAACGCCACATCGATATTTGAACCAGATATAAAGGTAGGTCATGCCGAATAACGTTTTTCTTCTCTTCATTTCCCTTTCGTTTACTTTTTCATCTGCTTCCCACTTACCCATTAAATACTCATCGTTCAAAAATGTTTTAAACGAGTCCCTATACATTTAGAGTTTCTATTTCCTCTCTTCCTTTCGTATTCCCCATACTTAAATCAATCATGTCTATTTTGGCATATTGAAGTATTTAATAATATAACTAATTTCTGATGAAGTGTATCGAGAATAAAAACTAAATATTAAAGTACTTAATTAATCAATGTTATTGTAATGTGTTATAAATACTTATAAAGAGCTTAACTTCTACATATATATAGAGAGCATTTTCCGTGTAAACGCTTAGTGAACAATCGCTTCGGTATATATATATATATATATATATATATATATATATATATATATATATATATATATATATATATATATGAATAGACTGTTGTAGGTACAAAGTTTTCATAAACAGTCAAATAATGTTAGAAGAATTGCCATTATTATCTATAGTGAGGATTGTTATGATTAGAAATGAATAGAGAACCACGAGAAGAGGAACAAAGATGAATCACTTCGTAACTTGTTTTCTCTATGAGGATGTGTTTTTTAAACGAGTATAGACAAGAAAAGGAGGTAAAATAATAAATAACATTACCGAGACGTCTTTCAATCGACACTTTTCAAAGTAATCGTCGACTGCGAGGAGGAATCAGGATTAAAAACGTGGTCAAAAGACCATAAATAATTATGGAGGGTATACAAAAATAAAAATTTAAAAAATTATAAAATGAAAAATGGGAAGAGACATTCTTAACGTACACCCATTAATTCTAAGTTATGGATTTACTCTTTTTGTTTGCACAGATACATTTGTCGTAAATTGATAGCAACTGCTTCGAGAATCTTTAAATGCGATTTCGAACGAACTCTGTGCAAACTAGAGAATGCCTCATCCGAGTACCCTCCAGTGCAAATTTGGCACTGTAATAAATGTTCACCAATGATATATCTAGTTTGTTCACTAATTTGCCTCTCGATGAAACTATCTGGGGTTGTTCCTATAGTTTCTATCGTAGTTCCCTCGCTAAGCCCCCTTTGAATGAACATATATTTCTAGAACTCATGGGTTCAGCCACTAAATCTGTTGAATTCAGCTTTGACGGGAGCATGTGCCGTCAAACTGATAGGGGTAGCAATGGGTAGCCCTTTGGGCCAAGTTCTGCCAAACATTTTTGCTGGATTTCAAGAGCTACTGTTATTTGATCGGGTTCATAAACCGAGGTGCTATTTCCGTTATGTGGATGATATTTGTTCTATATATCCATTCCGTAAGGATCCTGAAGGGGTATTACGACATTTAGATTAACTTCACGCTTCATTGAGGTTTACTATGGAAGGAGAGGTGAATAATTCACTACCGTTCTTATACATCCTTGTCGAAAGAATTTCTTTTTTCTATATATAGATATTGGTATGACAATACAATACGTTAATTGTTAGTATTTTATTTCGCCTAGAACATTAATTTATACATTATTCTTTTCAGTGAGATATGACATTTTCCAATAATATCTATTCTATATTTTCAGATGATTTGTTGCGTTCATCATCAACTCCAGCCAGATCTTTTCTAAACCCACCGGCTACTGCACAATCTTTGTTTACCGTCTATTCGTTCTCTTTGCAGAAGGTAATGCGACATCTAACGTTTCCGAAAAGTTTCGATAACCCGAATCTATTATTGATCGATGGTGAATTACAAGATAATATATGACCAGAAACCTGAACGCGCGAAAGGAAATGAGAAAAACTATTTGGGAACGGACGCTCGTAATGTTGGTTTTGCTGCAAGAACGGATCCTACATTTGACTTGAATTAATAACCGAATCGTATTTTCGGATAGGGCGACTAAAATAAAGGAAAACGCGTAACTGCATGAACACAAACAAATTTTACTGTCATTCGTATCTTCATAGCTTGCCTAAACGAAAGCATGTATTCATACATACATATATACACAAACAAATACAAACATACACTCACACATACTAATACGAATATATATGTATATATATATATATATATATATATATATATATATATATATATATATATATATATATATATATATATATATGTGTGTGTGTGTTTGTGGTTGTCTGCGTCAGAAGTAAAATCGGGGTTTACCCAGAAATACATCGGGAACAATATGTTCTTTTTGCGACCAGCTCATAACACCATATCAAGTGTTTTATTCTAATTTTTTTACATGTTATCATATTCATTTTTGTGGGCTGCACCAAAGCATTTACTCAGTATAAAGAGGTTCAGACCTGCTGTATTATATTTATATTTATTGAAAACATTTACCGTAGATGTATAGTTTTACCCCTTCTTCAAGTACATCTGGCGTTTCCGGATATTTTATGAGAACTGATATGCAATCATGTTTAAGCACTGAACCAACTACTGACATCTCTATTTCCATATTTTCATATACAGATATTGAATAAAATAATGAAAACCTGTTGAAATTTAAAATAAATTTATTTTAATACGGTATAAACCCTTTTTACATCAATAACTGATTGAATATGACGTGGAATGGACTACTACAACGCTTGAATGGTTTCTAGAGGAATTTTGTACCATTTTTCAGCTTAAACTATATCTACTTCTTTTAATAGTGAGAGATACGATATCAGTTTCTCACTTGTTTTTTTAAAAAATACACCACCAAGTTCAATAATATTCAGATCTAGGGATTGTGGTGGCAAGATTGAATGTTATTCGTGCAATTTAGTTACACTTTTGCCGTGTGAGTAGAAGCATTATCATCCTGAAAGATGGTATTACCGTCTGGAAACAGTTTCCCAACCACATGATGAACTTTGTCAGCTGAACTTTTAAACTAATCTTGGCTATTGATTCTTTCATGCAGCGGATTTCAAGTATATATTCCCCATATCATTACCGATCAACCTCCATTTTTGACAGTTGGAAGAAGGCAGTCTTTATTGAATGCTTCTTCCGGCTGTCTGGTACATACACACGGACACATTGTGTAACGGATGATTCATCGAAGAAGATAACATTATTCCATTGCTCTGGGGACCAATTTCAAACGTTTCTACACCACTCGAAACGTTTTTCGACATTTATGTTCGAAAGCAGTGTTTTTATGGTAGCCCTTCCATGAAATCTAGACTTGTGAAGCTCTTGGTTAACAGTTGTTGTTAAAACGTGATTAAGCTGATGATTGTTAAGCACTGTTGTAACTTTGAGTGCCGTGGTTTTCTGTTCTTTCCTCACAATGATTACGAGGGATTTACGATCTCCGTCAGCCAGCTTCCGTTTTCTTCACAAATTTTGTTTAGAGGAGGATGTTTTCCCTGCCTTTTAGTAGGCTGTCACCACCTTCAAGACAGTTCCTCTCGATACGGCCACCATTTCAGCGACTTCCGGTGCAGTCATACGGGCACCAGAAATCTGCTTTGGTTTGGAAATCTGATAGATATGTCATTTATTTTTTTGTTTTATTAATATGCACTATCTGAAGTAAAAACAAAATTCAAGAATATAATGACCATAAATGAAAAAATGAAACCAACATGTTGATCATTATTTCAATCTTTATAGATATTTGAAAATTGATGCTAAATTCTCAAGGTTTTTCTATTATTTTGTCTTAACCCTTTATAAACACAATAAAACGTATTTACTTTTCATAGATGCAAATCGCGAATGCAACCTCACGATAATCTTGTACCACCTTTGATCAAAATGAAATTTACCTTACCAGAGTACACTGAGTAATTTAACATCTACATGTGGAGTCCATGTGGAGTCCATGATATATATATATATATGTATATATATATTTATATATATATGTATAGTCATCAACAGATGAATGTTTCATATCTACAAGCCTCATCACTGTTGCTAGAAACAGACAGCTAATAAATCTCGGGATTCTTATCCCAATCATTGGTCCTGACAGATCAGGACAGTCCGACCCCTTAAACTCTGAGCTGCTGTTACTCGAGGAACTTACATCGCTGATGAATGTAATTATTATTTTAATTTTAAAATCTTTTTGACGTCATTGAAAATCTATCAAATAAAATTATTTTTAGGGAAGAATATGCAGGAAGGAAAACCCGTAATTGCCTGTGAATTGATCACAGTGCTATTTCGCCCTCAAACATAAACACATATTACTATTGAAATCCTATTTGTCAACGTCTATATGTTGTAATTTTCAAGTTATAAATAAAATATGCGATAATATAAAGTAAAAAGTCGCGTTCGCTTTTCATGTCTGTCCCAAATTACGATATTATTGTTAGAAATATTCAACGCTCAAGTTTTATCACCCCCCAAAAAAGAAAACATATCGTTTGCTATTCATGAATGTCCGTTTTTAATTTAGAAATTTGAAAACCGCATTCAATTTTTTAGTTACAAATAAAATTAAATTAAAGTCCGTGTTTGATTTTATGGATGTTGGGCGCAAGGTTAAAAATGTGTTTGCTGTTATAAATGATTGTTTTAAACCCACCTCATAATATTATTTTGCAAAGCAATTCAATTTTCAATAAAAGAATAACGTAATACGTATTACAGGGAACGCATGTAATTTCCAGTGACAATATACAAGGCATTAGAGTCTTCCTGATACAAAACGGAAATCTTATTAGAAAACTAACATTAGCACTCAAGTAGACCTTACATCAAATTCAAGTCAAATTTATTTTATTTGTCAAAAAATAGAAAAGTGAAACAAGCCATGTCAGGAGACCGGTGAAACAGCTTGAATCGTTGTAAACAGCCGCTTTAAACCTAAATATGGTAGTCGGCGGTTAAACGTTTCCTAGTAATGTGGCAGCACGGAGCAGAAACACGGCAGAGAATACTGCATTTTTTCTATTAAGTAGAAAAATATTGTGGTACATCTTTACTAGGGTGACCGCGAAGACACGACTTTACACTACGATGAAGAACTCGTCGAACGGTAAAATTTGATTAGTATTGATGATTTTGTACCCCACAATCAAGTTTCCTCGCATAGTCTGCTGGTCAAGTTAGAAAAGATTTAGTCTTTAAAGTTGTTCTTTGTAGTTACTTGTGAGAAGAACTGTGGCCATCCTAGTTGCTAACCATTGTGCACGCTGCAAGTGTACGATATATTTTTGTAGATAATGGTTCGTTTCTTGGAAATAATACTCCACAATAGATCGTATCAGTGTTATGTCTAAAATATATATATATGTACACATGTGTGAGTGTGTATAAACATGTGTATCAATGTGTACATATGTGCGTATTACAGATGTATATATGGGAAATAAACGTGTAATATATATATACATATATATATACATATATATATATATATATATATATATATATATATATATATATATAAACTAATTTAATACGGCAATGGGCATTTAAGTATAACATATGCATATATACACACTGACAAAAATAAGAACAATGGTTAGACCACACACACACCAGCACAAGGCAAAATAAATGTGTACATCATTACGAATCAATTATAATAATCTACTAAATAAACATAAAACCGTACACACAGACATATATATATATATATATATATATATATATGTGTGTGTGTATATATATATATATATATATATATATATATATATGTGTGTATATATATATATATATATATATATATATATATATATATTCGTTCTCTGTCTTTATTTAGATAAATATCAAATGTTTATCATTAAGCTATATTGCGAATTCTCCATTTGTAGATCAAACACTTTTTGAGACTTACTATGTTCGTGAATAAAATATAGTTTTTCTCTATGACATAGACATACGACTGGCACAGTGACCGATTAGTTAAGAATGTTTGATTGGAGTTATTCGGGTCTAAGCTTTAAATCGTTCGACCAGCTGTACCGTTATATTAGCCATCCTTATGATTGTTCGTGAACATGAAATATATGTTGGTGGAAAAATGTTTATTAACAAACAATGTAATATTTATATATATATATATATATATATATTTATATATATATATATATACAACTACTACTGAGAATAGATAGCACACACAGAGAAAGCCCACACTGATACACGAGATCAAACACGCACACACATAAAATATACCGACATAAATACACCATGCTCTATACACACATTCACACGTATGCAAAAGGAATACACATAAAAATCTCAAGAGTAAACTTTGCAAACAGTTATTGATAAAACTCAAAAATACATTAACACACTACCCCACAAAATGTAAAAAACAAGCACAGAATAGACACATGCGCATTTTATACAGAAGCAAATAAATGTGGGCAGTAAGAGATCAAGAAAGTCATACAACTAATGAATTTAAAACATATACACATAAAATGGGAAAACACACACATAAAATGTAAATGTGTTAGGGCGTTTGCGTTTCACTTCTCAGTGTGGATGCATTTGCTTCGTATTGCTATACTGATCAATCTGTCGATGCCTGCATATATATATATATATATATATATATATATATATATATATATATATATCATCAAAAATTACTTAGAGATGCTTTGGTTTCAAATATGTTAGAACACATAATAACTTTATTGGTTGAGAGTCTATATCGCAAACGCTAGCAGTATTATTGATTTAGGTCAATGAATAAACAATTACATTTTCTAATTAAGTTTACAGCAGTTTATATCATCAGGTTAAAACACATTTTAAAAACGATAATTCAGTGTTCATACTTAATATTAGTTCAGCAGCGCTTGTTTACGTAAGTGTTTTTCTCATATATTTGAATAACACAAATAACACACTATAATATACTTTAGTTCTGGGATTTGCTTAAGTTAGAAAAGATAATATTTTGATTGTTTTTATTAGCCGTAATTTATGATTTACTAAATCCGTCACCTATCTCTCTTTGCTGAATATATATCTTAACTACTCCCTAAGTCTATGTCGATTGAACCACTCTATAATAGTTCCTAATGTGTCTGTAAACATTTTAAGAATGAGTGATTTACTTAGTTTATTAACATACGTTTGTCTTTACAAGCCGCAAACATGAATGGAGATTGTATAAAATAATAATAATAATAATAATAATAATAATAATAATAATAATAATAATAATAATAATAATAATAATAATTATGATGATGATTATAATAATAATAATAATAATAATAATAAGTGTCATCTCTCTTATTTCAGGTACGTCAATAATACGGTCCGAACGCAGGAAATGAGAATTAGACAATACAACACACCAAACATCCAGATGGCGAACTGGACAGAGAATAAACTGGAGTGATACTAGAGAATCGAATGAAAAATATATCAGAGATTTCTATTGACTATCAGGAAACTGAACAAACGATTGTCGATCATGTAGGACACATCATTATCAGAGTGTTTTCAGAGCTGTAACTAATGTGAAAAAAAGGTAAATGATTCAACAGAAAATCGGGAACCATATTCCAACACAAAATACAGATAGAAGATTGGCACAAAACAAACACTAAAACAACGGTGACAAATATGTACGAAATCATTGAGGAAGTAGAAGCAGAAGTTGTGCACATCAAACAGATCATGCACAACAGTAAAACAAATCACAACGAATAGAGTAAATTAAAATTAGTAACAGAAAAGGTAAACAGACTACTTCAATGTATCTCTACAGATACTATCACATAAATAAACAACTGGATTTATGCTAGAGCAAAATTAGTAATTAGACGACTAACAATAGAAACCAAACCTCGATAAAACAACAAACAAAAAAGCTCGGATGAGAAATCAGATTAGATACTCACAACAACAAACTAGCAAAAGGACCAAAACAGTAAATAAGAGGAAATAGAACATGGTGGAAGAGGAGTAATATTACTAATACATAAGGAAAAGTCTAAACAAAAAATATGTAGTACTCAACAAAATATACTAACAAAAAAGGGAAGACTGGGACGTTATAAATAAAAATGTAAACAGTACAAAAAAAAGTACTTTTGAAACTAATGAAAGCCAGTGTTTACAAAAACCTGAACTGAGGAAAAACAAGAAACGGACGACAGGATTTTACAGAAACGAACAACTTCTGGAGCAATATATGGGAAACGCGATAAGACAAAAACAGAAATATAGATTGGGTGAGAAACATCAAAGTAAACATTCAGGAAATTGAATGAGAAACAGAAACTTAAATATTTTTTTAAATAACACACAAGAAAAATTGCAAATAAAAAAGTGCCAGGCCACGTTAAAATACTTACATACTGGTATAAATAAAAATCGCGCCGTACATAAAACATTAATGTATAATGTATATACGAGACAAAAATACCAGATTAGATGGCCAATGGAAGAAATACTTTAATACAAAAAACACTAAATAAGGACCAATCACAAGCAACTGCAGGTCAATCACTTGCCTACAAACTATGTGGAAGACTATAAAGGCTCAACTAAATGTATAGATCTATCACTTCTGTAATAACGGGTGACTACACTCTAAGAAACAGAAAAGACGCCGTAAGAGCAGAAGAGAAACGCATGACCAGCTACACAGGTCAAAATATCTTAAAAGAGGTATAAACTAGAGAATAAGAACTTAACCATGGCACAGACTGACTACAATAAAACATACGACAGAGTGTTTAAGGGTGTACAAGTCATCCGGAAATTATCAATAGTATAAATAAAACAATAAAAACCTAGACAGTGGAACTGGCAGCTTGAGGATTACACCTGACTGAGATAAGAAACAGAGAGACATTTACGTGGAGACTCTCTAGCAGTACTACTGCCAATCATAGCAATGATGCCACTCAACAATATACTTAGTAAATATAATGTTTGATACAAATTAACTGACACATAAGAAAGAACGAAACACATCATATATATTGACGAGCTAAAGCTATTTGCTAAAAATAAAAAAAAGAATAGTAAAAGTTAATAAACTATCATTTTGGGTCAGAATATGTAAATAGAAACCGAATTGAGAAGTGTACACTACTAAACATAACATGGGGATAGATCGAAACAGTTGAGGAGATGTAACTACTAAACCATGACGTTGATAGTACAACTATCTGGGTTTTTTTTATGCAGACACCATGTAATATAGAGAACTCAAAGAGAAGATTGAAAAAGTATACCTGAGAACTACAACAAACTCTCAGAATGTTTATGTTATTTAGTAAGAAAGTTGATGAAAGGAATGTATTCTTGACTAATCATAGTCAGGGCAAAAGAAGAACGTAGTAATCTGGACTAGAAGTCTGGGTAATTAATAAGGGTGGACAATGCACTAAATTCAAAACAATGATATTGACCGACTTTACGTGAAATTAAATCTATCTTTTTTATTGATTAATCTGAAAGGGTTTCATTCTTGTGTCATTTCTGAAGAATAGACACAAAAACATTGATTGTTGGCTCTACTCATAGACTAGAAGACTAAGATTAGAAGACTGTGTGGATGCCACAAAATAGAACTAGAGTAATATATAATCCAGAACACAGAAAGGCTAGTTATTAGAGCTAGAAACACCAGAAAAATGAACAATGCATGAAGCATTAGAACGAAAAACAAAAAATGCGAGAGAAGAAAATTGGGGAAAAAAGCTGTATGGAAGATGCATACGACTAGACAGAGATTAGACACGTGGAAACACTTGGACATGGCTACGAGAAGGTGGCCTGAAACAAATCGGTATTGACAATTTCCCAGAACAACGCGATCAGAAAATATATATGAAAGCTAATACAAAAACAAACTATACAGTAAATTTAGACTCTGTTGACAAAAAAATCATAATTATAAGTGAATGCATAAATTCGTTTAATGAATACAAAAACAGACATAATTGCGTGAGAATCACGGTCCACTGGTACATATGCAACCGTCTTCACTTTCAACATATAGACATATGGGACAGACAAAAGTAAGATGCAGTATCAGAAAAATGAAAATCACAAAATCCTCTGATACATAGATGTACAAAGAGAGCAACTCATCAAAGCAATGACAGGAGAATTTATACTAGTAAACAAGCAGGGTCAATGTCTAAACCTAGATGTTGCCGTCCAAACAGTTAACAGATATAGATCAAAGGAGACAAATCATAGAAAAGACTTGAAACTTCGTAGTGATTTGAAAAGAATATAGATCCTGAATAAAATCACTATAAAACAAATTACTGTAGGATCATTAAGTTACGCATAGTCCAGAAAACACTTGATGTTGTCAAGCGGATTTTTGGGGCACTACTTGTTATCGCCAACGAACAATGATTTGTGAAAAATATTACTTAGTAAATAAATAAATAAATAATAATAATAATAATAATAATAATAATAATAATAATAATTATTATTATAATAATAATGATAATCATAATAATAATAATACTAATAATAATACAGAAGTAATGAGATTATTTTAAATTGTGCAAGACGAATGCCTTTGACGAAATGTTCCAGTTCCTAATTTTCTTAATAGAATCAATGTACAATGAACAATAGTAGTAGATGTGACCAAGCAGTCCACCGGAAAACCTAGTATTATATATACATATTCCACTCAATTTATTCACCATACTTGTTACAGTCCATAAACACGGAAAATATATATGGCGCAAGTAAACATGAAATACTTCTAAACTACTTCATCTAAGATGAATTCAAACATGTCTTAAACATCTTTCATATGCAATCAAAACTTTTCTTTCTTAATGATTCATCATTTCCTTTTACCAAAATAGCATCGGGAATAAGGGTTAAAGAAAATGGATGGATTGTAAGTTTAATTGTAAAGAATATCATGAGAGAATTAAGAATTATTAATGGAATGAACAAAGTTTAATTAGTTATCTATTGATATGTGATTTAAAGATAACCCCATACTTTAGTCTGTTGATAAACGATCCAGAGATAATTTATTCCACAGATGAGTGTTCTAGAGAAAATGTCGTTCATGGAAATGCTACCAAACACTAAGCATACGAGGTAAGAAAAACACTTATTTTCACTAGCAATATGACGACGTATTCCAGCTGTAGATGTCTTACAAGTGGAAACCACAGAGTGCAACTCAACCAATCATCTTCAATGGAAATTACTTCTGTAAGTATCAATATTTATAATGATCTACGCTTATTATTCATCAATCTGAATGGATTTCATTTTTGTGTCATTTCAGACGAATCGACACAAACACCTTCATGGTTTTCCTTATTCATATACTTTCCCATTTAATCGTGATTCTTGATGATGGTTTCAAACGGTCACTTCGCTTCTATAATATTATATTTGTATTTAGTAAAATATAATTATTTCTCATTTCCTCTTTTGACCAATTCTATTAAATTAATCCAATTCTTATTTAGATGTTTTTGTAGTTGATGTTCAATGTCCTCAGCAGTATTATTTTATTTTCATTCTGTAACCGGAATTAATTCTCTTGTCATTTCTATCGTTTTCAGCAAAGCCATAATTGCACTGCTCACTATTATTCCCGGGCTTGTCTCCCTAACCTGCGTAAAGTGTACAAGATGCGAGATGGCGACTTAAAGAGGGAGTGAGAAGAAAATAGATATCTTGTTAGTTTAAGACTGGAGAAATATAGAACATACAAAATATACAAAATTGTCATCGAGAAATGTTGTTTCCGCCATTTATCCTCTTCTCGTTTATTGGCACATGACTTTATCAACGCAAAATTCTAAATGTTTAAATCGAATCGAAAATGCTACGCAATTATCGAAGTGCGATTGAGGAAACACTAACTCCCTCAACCACAGGAAGTTGTACAAACCACCCGGAGCAATGGAAATTGAGAGTCAAAGCAAATCATACATACAGATTTGCCAACATATTATGGACGCTCAAAAGCCGGCATCTTTCTCCACTAACACTTTGAATAGAATTACACAGTAAGAAAACAATAATTAAGCGATGTCTTTGGCGCACTTATGAACTTGGACAAAATTACTTCGTCGAATAGATGATACCATAATGAAACACAATATTAGCTTCATACGCATTATGTCTTGTTTTGCTTACAATAACATCTTTTAAGTTGGTACATAATTATTGTGGCTTTTTCTTATTTTCCAGCAAATCAGAAAAAAATCGGACACGGATGGCTTTGTTGTAATCGGCAAATTCGTGAACGACTCTCAGCCAATATCCAAACTTTGCTGAATTTCATGAGACTAACAACTGTCGAATATTCCATTATTGAGGAATTCGACTAACATTTAATTGTCCGTCCCCATCCACGGCTTCCATGTTTAGAAGACTACGATTGGACAGTTAAACAGTGATTTGTTTTTAAATTATTATTCACGTCTTTTAAACATATGTCGCATTAAATTTCTTTTTCTTTTGATTTTCAAATTAAAATTGATACGATCCAGATAACCTGTTTTTTTTTCCTTTTTAAAATGACTAGAAATGCAAAGTTCTGTTAGAATTCTTCCTGGCTTCCTTATTTAGAAAAGTCTCTACGTTTTCCTAAAAATCGAATTCTTAACTGTTTTTTACCACGAGTGAGTCATATGACATTCTGGATTAAAGATACATTTTGTAATTGTAACTGTCGGGACGAGCTACTGTGAAAACTGATGTGCAAGAATATAAGCCGTTGAAAAACAAAAATAAATTAACGAGAGGATTGGATAGAGTTTTTTTTACAGCTGTTGATTCATCTTAACATTTTAAGTAACTTTTGAAATCTTAAGATTCGTTTATTAATTATGTAAATTAAATGAGTACCATATTATTTTCTCTTAACACTAATAGACCCATGGGCACATATACAGTCAGCTATACTCTCGTATAAAGAGGCGTCGATTCATCTAAATAAGATATTTTACAATTGTAGAGTCCAAGACTGAAGGACAAAAACGTCTCATATAAATGCCTCTGGGAACTAGTTAACAGAATTCAGTCAAGATAAAATGGTGAATTAGTGCATTTCATTGTATCATTATCGCAAGTAATTAAATGATTTTGTTCATATTCAAAAGAATCTTAATCAAATTCGCACCGTTCTATAATTACAGTTAAACCGTTTCTATGCAACAATTTCTAACACAATGCAATATTGGCTTAAAAACTAAATTTATTCAAGACTAGTGTGGGAAAATGATAATACTTGAATATATTGAATCTAACAGAAGAAAACGATTACAATAATAATTGCATTTTCAATTTACTTTATTCTTCTATATGAAGAGTATCAAAATATTAAGGAACTAATTGAAATATTTGTAATTATAACTCATAATATTATACATTAAGTATATTTTTTCTAATAATCACATTTATTTAAATAGTATAATTGAACATCATGCCCACGTAATCTCATTTAAGATTACCACAAACAATTACAAAAAACAGTCGTCGTTCACACATCAAAATTACTTCTTAGAAATAAAATAATTAGGTTTTTATTGAAGTGTTTTCTTTACTAATTTTATCAAGATAGTTGTGTAACAGATGTGTCGTTTTAAATTTAATTCTGGTTTTACAAAATTTAGCAGAAATACAATATTAGCTTAAGAATAACGAAATAGTAATGTATATATCTTTATACATCCATAGACTCTAATATAATTTGTTCATACCAAAATGTGGTTCTGTTTATATATTCGCATTACACAAGCCGTAAAGTCGTTTTGCCCATCTTCGTATCGTTTTAAAATAGCATACATTATATTTTAGGCCGGATGTTTTTTTTCTCTCTCATTTTTTTTTCATTCATTTTTTCATTCATTTTTCCATTCATTTTTTATACAATTGGAAGTCACATTTTAATTTATTTTTTTCTTCATTTATTTTCATTAGTTTCTTATTCATTATTTTTCATTTATTTACTCATTTTATTTACATTAATTTTTATTTATTATTTTTTGCATTCATTTTGCATCTACTTTTTTATTCAATTTCTTTCGTGCACTGTTCATTTGTTTTTTCATTTACTTTTAAGCTATATTTTTATTGATTATTTTTCATTCATGTTTTCATTGATTTTACATTATTTTGCATTTATATTTCATTCATTTTTTTACATTCTCTTTTTCATTCATTTTTTACATTCACTTTTTGCATTAATATTTTCAATGATATTTTTTCATTCATATTACATTCATTTTTTTTCATTTCATTTTTTTCATTTATCTTTTCATTCACATGAATATCGTGGATAGAGTAGGTAGTAACTCAAACGTGTTCACAACAGTGCTCAATATCCTAAATAGAGCGGGTATGTTTAAACAATGTGTTGGCCGGGATACATAACTTTTCAGTCTTTTTAGTATCTTCTTAATATGTGTAAATGGAAAGGGGTAAAAGAAATTAGGAAGTGAATGTGACCATTTGTTCTTCTCGGCGTTGTCCAGGATTAAAAATTGAAAGATTACGGTATGAGTTTTGGTAACTGGTATATATTACATAACTTCGGACCATTGTCTTTATCAACATCATTTATCTTTATATTATTCTGAAATTGGGATTTGGCAAGAAATTAGGAATAGACCGGGACTATTTGTTCTACTCAGCATTGTCGGGTATCAATAATAATTATCAACATTATTTTTTCATAGTTTGATTTTAACCATACGTTTGGCAGTTCTGTAAAAGCGCCTTTACTAACATTACAGTATTAAAAGATAAAGGAAGAATAATAAATAGACGGCTTGAGAGAGAGAGAGAGAGAGAGAGAGAAAGAATGTCAGAAGGTGAGAGAAAGATATAAGTTTTAGCAAAAATGATACACATGCTATTTCCATTTCGTTTTATATGGCCTCTGGGCAAGGTCGGGTAGCCCTGCAAGTTTACTATATAAAAGAGCGTTGCTTTTCTCTGTGTGTGTATGTCTTTAATAGGCCCCCAAGATACTCGAAAAAACTCCCTATAGTTTATAGTTTCTTAAACAGTGTGGCCGCGGGTGAATAATATCTCAGAATTAGAAAATAACATTTATTCGTTGAGGGTCAACTAGGCAAGGTTTCTTAAGGTGAGTGTCCAATAAAGTCAATGCTATTATATAATAACGTTGACTTTGAATTAATTTGAAAGTAAATCAATTTATTTATGTAGTAATTTTTCTGACTCATTCATATGCACATTATGTTACAGTGAGACGTAAGCGGACTGCTAACTCATACTTTCAGACATGACGGCATGTGCAATTGAAGTTAAGCAATGTCTATCCTGGCCAGTACTAAATATGTGATGATTTGCAGAGTACCAGGAGCTGTACAATGAAGTCAATCCCTGGCCGAACCTCTGTAGTGAAACTAAGGTTGTTAAATCCATCGCACCTCTTCACAACAAAGGTGTGTAGTCACGCTAAAGTGCATCAATGCTGACCGGAAATGATATAAGAGGGAGGATATGGGGTGCGGAGAAAAAATTCAAAATAAGTAGACGCTAATTCTGGGGAAATCAATATTTTAAAAACACAACAGGAAATAAGTCATTATTATGTATATTTTACATTTTAGTAGACGCTGCAAGCAACAACCTGCTTATGCCCGCTATTGTCAGCCACTGTCAGCCACTGTCCGCCATGAAAATAAATAGCCAACTAATAATTCAAAACTGGAAATAAGTCAGCATTTTAAAATTTACATTTCAGTAGACACTGCACGCGACACATTGCCAGTACCTGCCACTGCCCGCCATGTAAAGAAATGCTCAACTCATAATACAAAACAGGAAATAAGTCAGCATTTTTTAAATGTTACATTTCAGTAGACACCGACTACCACTCCATGCTACTACCCACCAGTGTCTGCCAGCGTCCGCCACTGTCCGCCATGTAAAGAAATGTCCAACTCATAATTCATAATGTGTCCGCCATGCCCCCTTATAACGAAATCCTAATTCATAATTTACAACAAGAAATGAATCATATTTAAGATTTTACATTTATACACACTGCCCTTCATTCCCTAATAGTGTTCGCCAGTGTCCCCCAGTGCCCGCCGTATCCGCTATTGTCCGACTTGCAAAAACTCGCCAACTAATAATTCAAAACTAGAAATGAGTCAGCATGTTTTACATTTTCAGTAGGAATTGCCTGCCACTCCCTGCCACTATCCGCCACTGTACTCCAGTGTCTACTACTATGCGCTCGGTAAAGAAATCGCTAATTCATCATTCCAATAAGGAAATAAGTCAGCATTTTTCCGCTACATATTCTAGTAGACATTAATTTCCACTCCCCGCCAGTGTTCGCCAGTGTCTGCTATGTAAAGAAATGACCAACTACAAAATTTAAAAAAAAGAAAAGAAGTCAGCATTTTTTAAATTTTACATTGTAGTATATACTGTCTACCACTACTCGCCATTACCTTTCAGTGTCCGCCAGTGTGCGCCAGTGTCCACCACTCTCTGCCCTGTAAAGAAATCTATAACTCATAATTTAAAACAAGAAAATGAGTAAGCATTTTTATACATTAACATTTTAGTATAAGATACCCACCACTCCCTGCTAATATCCGCCACTACCCGCCACTTTCTATCAATGCCAACTACAGCCCGCTATGAAAAGAAATCGCCAACTCATAATTCAAAAAAGGAAATGAGTCAGTAATGTTTTAATTTTACATTTAAGTAAACACTGCCTGCCACTCCCTGCTACTCCCAGCATACTATTGAAAAAGTGGAAAACACATGGATTTCCTAGTGTGTAACTTACACGAAATTTGTGATGGGGTTGCTCGAATTTGTTTGAATCTTCGTCGCGCAGTGCAAAAAACAACAGGTATTCATAAAGCGTTCAAGTGATCTATTTTCGTTGGTTCTTATACTCTGTCTGTTTAGTACAACGGTTATTGATAGAGAACGAAAACTGAGAAGTCGACGGTCCTATCCCCACCGACTCCCAATATTTGTTTTGAAATAATTACTTAGATATACGTCAAAGTGTGTGGGGGAGCGGACGACCTGGAAATACAGACATATTACTTTTATAATAGAAATACGTTATGCTTTTTATCCCGGGCAGCGCGAAGTGGGGAAAGGGTGAGGGAATCTATGGATAGGTGGAGCGTGGGCTGAGGTGACGGGGAGAGGGGAGGGGAAGGGGATGAAGCTTCCACCAATGAAAAGAAAGATTGTTCCACTTTTTCCTCGGGCAACGGGGAAGGGGGCGAGCGCGGACAAGAGAGATTGTTACATGTTTGCTCCGATAAGCCCTGATAGTTATAAATAAATTACAACGCTATTAATATTTGTATAATTAATGCAAGAGAACAATTTTATGCGTTTCATAAGAAATGGACGATAACGATTCTTCTACTTATAGATAGAGTTTTTGTGCATATGTTTATATATATAGGATTCACTCGTAAACTAATAAATCGAAAATTACAAATTTTGGAACATATTTGCTAGGTGTAAGGTTTGATAATTTGGCATATATTTAGTTTAATTTATTTTGGTGTAAAGGGGGAAATAGGGGTGGAAGCCCTTTGTGTAAATTCGATAGTTTTCTGCATATTCTGAAATTTGACAATAGGTATTATGCATCAATTAATGAATATTCCCCGAATGTTAGTTTATTTTAAAGAGATTTTGGGGACTATAATTTCGGTATAATCTCCAATTTGAATATTTTCATATTTCAGATGTGTTTTAAATTTCATCCATAGTCATTAAACAGCAAATAAGTAAGATTCTTTAATTTCAGTTTTTCTTAAGACAATTTCTTAAAAGAAAATTAGGCTATAGCCTTAACACTTTGACATATTCTTGAATCAAACCCAACTATTGGATTTTGATAAAAAAATAGAATAACATTTTTGAAAATATCAAAATTCTCTAGTTGAAATTGTAATACTACATTTATCTATATTTGAATTGAAAGAATACATCCCTTGTTTGATTTGTTTTATTTTGCTACATGGGACCGTAAAATATCATGTTTTAAAGTTCTAGCCTATGTTTACTGCAAATAAAATGTTTTAAAACAGATGGCAACTGTAGTATTAAATATGTTCTCCAACTCGCTCAAGTAAAGGTTCATTCACAAAATATAATCTTAAATATTCTCCTAATTTCTTCACTAAAATTCGTCTGAGAAAAAATACCGAAATTTTCTGTCCAAAATTATTTCCTCGTGCAAATACAATTTTTCAATATCTTTAAATCGATGGAATACTTCTTTCTACGAGTAGACACATTTTAAATTAACGTCAAATAACAATTTTTTCAGGCAATAGTGGAGAAAGAAAAGTACCGATTACTTATATTGTGCCGATCTTTCAAAGTGTGCAAGAAAAGTCTTAAACTTAGATACTTAGATATGTCAAATTGAAAATGAGAAGTTTTAAAATAGTCATATCAGGTTAAAACTATTGAATATATTTTAAACAGATAGATTTTAAATGATGGGACTGAATATAAATTTACTACATAAGTTTTAATCGAGATTTCCAGAGTGTGTAAGTAAATTACATAGATAACGTAAATATATTTTCAGTAATTTTCCATTTTTCGATGAAATAAAATGACATATGTAGTTTGAACATTTCTCCTCTTTTTTATAATCCATGTGCAAAATCATTTACTCATGAACTTAATTGTGTAGCTGTCAAATATGTCTATTGTTTCAGCGACTTTTTCAGGCTCTTCACACAAAATACAATGAGTTAGTTGAACAGGTTCATATTTGAATACCGGAAATAAATCTCGAACGATGATTCACTGATAGTTGTTGAGGCAGTGTTGAATGAGTCATTGTCGTCATGGGAACGATAGGTAATTGATCTGGAAGTAAGATCGATGGGCAAGTGTCAGTTGCGGAGATAACTACTGTCGACCGCAACCTCCGTTTCATCCAAAATAATAAGATGTCTATCTGCTCGATATGTTTGAACGCTATAAATAGGTCATCTCAACTTCAAGATAGTCGCGATAATTTTTGAATTTCTTTCCTTTAATTGTTATTCGTACATTGCATGAATGAATAGGTGTCATATTTCGGAATAAAAAGAATTCATAGCATTTGTAATTCATTTATATCATATCAGAAAAGTCTGACAATTTTTGAATTTCCCTCGTTTAATTGTTATTCGTACATTGTATGAATAAATAGGTGACATTTTTTTTTTCAAAAATAATTCCTAGCATTTGTAATTAATTTAAATCACTTCAGAAAAGTCTGCCGATTTTTATTATACGCATGTCATTCTAAATTATTGTTAAGACCTATCACCAGAATTAGCCAAAGAAAACAAATAAATTCTTATCAAAATTAATTTAAATAGATTTTTCTTTTAAATGGTGGTGTTATTTGAGAGATAAATTGCCTGAATCTAATGAGAAAGATAACCCTGTCTTCATTCAAATAAATATAAAACTGATAGAACACTGTCATTTAGAACTGATTAGTACTTAGCACTCATATCTATTGCCACGGATCCTTATGGCGAGTTAGCGGTTCAATCATGTGTAAAGGCGATATGAAGAATACAATTACAAATTACTTAAGACTTTTATTTTGGCATGGGTGACGAAACGAGATCAATCTAACCATGTGGATTAAATAAGGAGCACGTTCCAAATTGCATACTGATTCAACAAGACTAACCTGTTCAAGTACAGAGGTTACATTGACTGAGACGTTGAAAGGATACTATCAAAGTGAGAACAGTAGATCGAATAATCCAAATAATATATAATTCATACATATTTTGACAATGCAATATATTTATTTTGAATTATTTTAAAGATAGTTATTAAAAACTAGTTTATAACCGCTCATTGAGCGGTGTTGGTACAGTACATGCCGATGACAATTCTTCTGTTAACATAGCGAATGGAAAGAAAATGTAGCGAAATTTTGTGGAACATATATACATAGTATATGCATGAAAAAGTAAGTAACTACAATGAGTGCATTAAATTATCGTTTAATTTTAAAAATAATTATGTTTTAAGCAAAAAAGGTTCGCGTGAATTAATGGCGAATACGTTTATGCCTACTTTTTCGGAGTATCGAAAAGCCCTATAATTCACGATATATAATACTCATATAATATTTGTCGTCAATCCGTGAAGAATAATAAAATGAAAGTCCAACTGGCAAACCACAGTGGTTAATCTCTTTCTGCTTCCAATCAGTAATCAATAGTTAAGGAACAATTGTTACTTCGCCGTCTCGTCTTTAAGCCTCACTCTCCTCTCCCCTTGCTCTTCAAAGCTCAATAAAAAAGTACAGTTTTTATACTACTTATTGCCCCACCTATGCAAATTTACTGTCAACAAGAGCCATCTGGCTTCCAAATTCTCCAAAATCCCAATTTGCAAAGTGGGACAACTCAAACCACATGCTCCCTTGATTTTCAAGATCAATAATCGGTTTCATCATACTCTTCGTACGGGTCCTTCTTGGGGGACTTCAACAACCTCTTCATCTGATGGTAATGAAACTCTCCGTATATCTAATACGTAACGTGCCACTCCATTAACTGACACACTTTTGTTAGATAGCATATCAGTTACCGTTCCTCTTCCCCAGCGGATCGTGCATTTGACATTGGGTGGTTTCACCTACACCTCTTAACCCACCGTAATTTTTGCTTGCCCCCGTTCCACTCTCTCAGTCATTGCCAGTGGATGTCGCCATTCATACTTGAAAACTGATCGAAACTGACATTTCATCTTGGCCAACCTTCGGAGCCATGTTATACCAAAAGACTGCTTCTTGGGGCGAAATTTGGCTTCTTGCTTCCACTGCTTTTATCGTTCGATGGTGCCGTTCTATGATCCCATTACCGCTTGGAGGGACGCTGTTCTGAAATATTGTCTAACGCCCATTTCTCACACAACTCCCTAAAGACCTCAGAGCGGAAGGACATACCGTTGTCCATTAGGACCTCTTCTACTGGCCCGCTCTCCATAAACACTTCCTCAACAACTTTCTTTACTTCCATCTGCCGTTTCGGTTTTTATCCTTCGCCATATTACTACTCTTCCGGGTTCACAGTCAATCATCGTTAAATAAGGCTATAATGAGTGATATCGATAGCCAGTCGCCTCCAATTGTCCGCTACATGTAGCTCCACCTTTTCATGCCTGGACGGCGCAGGGTCATTGGATTGACACTTCCTACAGTGTTCAACTACATCCTTATCATCTTCCATTGTGATATTTGGATTCACTTTCCTGGACAGATATAAGATCATTTCCTTTCCAAAATGATGCATTTTATGTAGTTCCTTCATAGTAAGTTCTTCACGATCCACTGTACAATACAGCTGGGCCACCTCTTTTTTCTCCCGTAGCCAAGTCTTTTTTACTCTAGTCAGCACGTCTGCCCTGTTTTTCTGTAATGAAATCAATATGACGGTTACTTTTAGTTCAAATTCTCTTATCAAGTCTCTAATAAGCATCTCAGCTGCTCCTTTGGTCCTAATCCGTCTATCTCCCGTCACGTCTGACTTAATCCACGATGCCACTGTTACCGAATCTGTTCTAATGTCCACCGTTTGTAGCCCCCATTTTAAAGCTAGGTTGATGCCCTTGATAGTGGCTTCGAGCTCTGCAACATTGATGTGGGCGCTATCATTCTTCTTTCACAGCATCTCCTAATGCCAGGCTGCTCGCGTCACTCCATATTACCCCTTCATCGCTCCTTTTCACGTGCCATTCTCCCTTTAAGGGGTCCACTCTTTTTACTTCTGCAATCACATCCCTTATCATGTGAAACACCTCCTCATCAACTATATCCTCCCATCGGTCCGTACCGGTCTGCCTTTTAATGAAGCTGCATGCAGTCCGCAGCCATCCGACTATAGGGTAATGACCAACCAACTTCCCACACACTGAGAAAAGTTCCCGCTTAGTTAGGCCGCCTGTGACTTCAGGGATTTCGTTTCCTCTTCCAAGCATCAACTTCCATGTCTTATTCCGCTGTAATTTTAATCCAAGTGCCATTCCGTCTTCTAACGACTCCGATGGTTTTGCTGTTAGTCCATATGCTTTGACATGGTTTCTCACCCTTTCTGCAGTCACCTCTGTTTCGTCCACCAGCACATCATCGATATAAGAACAGGTGGCTCGTTTCACTACATCGTCTTTGGACAACACGGTCTTAAGCACTGCTGTCATAATTTTTGGTGCAGAATTCAGTCCAAATCCTAGTCTGGTCAAGCAATAAATCTGACCTTTGTATTTGACCAATTGATACCGCCACAGCTTCTTGTCCACATGAATTTGAAGGTAGGCAGATTTCAAGTCCACAATTTTGGTTGCTTGCTCCATTTTTCTCCACTCCCTCATGACTTCTTCACACACGTCGATTCCATTTTTAGTGTGGCAGGCCACATACTTGTTCAACTCCCGGAAGTCCAATACTGGCCTGACTTTCTTCTTGGTAGGCTGAACCACTGCCATGAGTGGCAGAATTCCTTCAACCTTTCCTGACCATGGTATTACTATCCCTTCGTCGATCCACCTCTCAACTTCATTCTCAAACTGCGGTCTCATCTCTCCTCTTAGCGTACTTTCATAGCAGCTAACCCGATTTGTTATCACGGGCGGTTGTTCAGTCCATTGCCATTCTACGGTCCACTTGTCACCAACAAAATGGGCCCGTAAATCCTCATCCTGAATCTGACATGGCCTGGGTTTTGTCGGCTGGATGACATCATTACTCTTCGCGCTTCTTGACATTCCAGTTACATACTGCTTGCCGAACTTCACCTCGCCTTTAGTAATGGTAACTCCTCCCATCAGGTTGATAACATCCAATCCCAGTACCACATCAATGCCCGATACGAGCTTATCCAACACAATTACTCGGAGTCGTAATGGTATAGTTCTCACTGTAATCTCGGCATTGGTCTCTCCACAACACTTTACCTCTCTGGCATCTACTGCCCTAATATTGCTGGCTCCGCTCCAAAACTTTGCAACACTCGTCGTGCCAAGCGTTGTTGTACATCCGGTATCAACAAGGGCTCTTGCCTTTTTCCCATTGATAGTGATCACTATCTGTGGCAGCAAACTCATGCCCGCCTTTTCAGAATTAAAGGGGCAACTACCGGCACAATAGCACCCCTTTATTCGTTTCCCTGAAGTGAAGGGCAATTCCTACTAATGTGCCCAACCTGGCCACACCGGAAACAGATAACACCCGGTCTTGGTTCACTACAGTCTCTCATCAGATGGGGTCCCTGACATCTGAAGCATTTTCTAATAAACTTAGGTCTCCTATCTGTCTGCTTCTCTTCATCGAGCCTGTTCGCAGTAGAGGTTGCGATTGCCCCTAGTTCACTAGAATGTTTCGTCAGCACCCTGGAATGCCTCAAAATTTCTTCAACCTCCATGATTTCGATCTTAGTCATTCGTTGTAGTTCCATCGAGATCCTGTCAGGAAAACCACTCACAAAAGCCAATTTAACTGTCTTTTCAAGGCTTCGTCCTGTGTATCCGGCCAATCCTGCTAGTCGCCTTATCTCTGCTGCATATACATCCACACTTTCTCCAGTCCAGGTAACTATTCTGAGTTTATTATAGGCCTCAAAAGTACCCTCTAAAAGGCCGTTCTAAATCTCTTCTCAATCATCCCAGCATCTGCCTGGTTGGTCTCTCCCATTTCCAAATAGACTGCTAGCGCATTCCCCTCCAAATACATCGGAATCAGTGTCGCTACATCATCACTCTTCTGCAGCTTTGCAACCAGCTTGAGCTTATTAAGCCACGCGACCACATCACATTCTCCCTTAAACGGCCTCAGTATGTCACTGCTCAATTTTACTCGTTCGCACATTTTCGCCGAAATAGCTTGGGGTCAATCCGAGATTAATAATAAAATAAAAGTCCAACTGGCAAACCACAGTGGTTAATCTCTTTCTGCTTCCAATCAGTAATCAATAGTTCAGGAACAATTGTTACTTCACCGTCTCTTCTTTCAGCCTAACTTAGCCTAGCTCTTCAAGGCTCAATAAAAAAGTACAGTTTTTATACTACTTATTGCCCCACTTATGCAAATTGACTGTCAACAGGAGCCATCTAGCTTCCGAATTCTCCAAACAGCCAATTTGCAAAGGGTGACAACTCAAACCACAATATTTTCATGTTATAATCTTATGTTAGCTTCTTTAATCCATAAAAGACTAATCCAGTAAAAAAACCCTTTAAACTTACGTGAGATTCTAACTATTTGCGTACGAACAGACATACTCTAAACACAACATGAGTGTGTTATTGTATAGAGATGAGAATCACTGAAAATAATGGAAAAAAATAACTCACTTGTTCTTCAAATATAACAAACATTCATTTTTTACAAAAGGATTTTTTTAAGGTAAAGGAAAAGAAAAAAAAACATAATCACTTTTTTAGAAGGAAACTAAACATGAGATTTTACTACAAGAGATCATTTTGCAATGAGTTTTTATCTATTTCAGAATAGATAACGGTAAAAGAACAAAATAAGAGGGCAATTATAGAATAAAAGTTAATAGTTAATCATTAATTTGTCGTTTGTATTTATTTATATTTAATTGTACTTACGCAACTTTGGCCAGGATGTCAAGTGTCATTTTGCTTAGTACTGAAGTAAGGACGAAAGATGGCGGACTACGAAAACTACTCGCAAATTTCCTTCAGAAAAATCTAGAGCAAGTTTGATCTAGGTTCGATACACCTAATTGCTGTTTTGAGTTGCTCTTCTGATGATGTTAATTTTAGACGATTAGGAGTTCAAATTTAATTTGTATCCTATCATAAGTAAGCTATTAATCATTACACTTTTCATATTGTAAAATCTAGGCTAGGCTTAGAAAGTTATTTTATTTTTCCTCCGTGAATTTGTGTCAACTATTGCTTCTTCTGTTAAAAATAGTTGTTGTGACGCCGGATGTGATTAGGTTCAGGGACTCATTTCGTAGACAGTAAAGTTGTGATCAAAATTATAAATTTAAAGCCACACTCTTCCAAGTGCAATCAACATATTCTACACACGAAAGAGAAAAGGTAAGTCGCAGCCTAATATCTGCCGGCGGCAACCTGCCACTCCCACCACAACGTCTAGCAACAGACGATCAGCGCAATGTGTGCGTGGGTTGTGTCTCCGCGCGCGTCTTTTTTTCAAACTTAAAATGTTGATATTTTTTTTTAGTTTGCGATTACCATTGAGATCTTAAAATTATTCTTTCTGCTACTTTCCAAAAAAATGTGCTTGCAATTTCCACGTGGACGATTGTTCCGTTGATTTTATTAGTTTATCATGGCTGTCTTTTTTAGAGCTCCATATTGACATTGGTTTATTTAGCGTCTGTGATGTAAAACTATGACATCCGATTTCAGAAGTTCTAAAATATGTGTTGAACTATTTATTTAAACGTATTTGAATTCTTGAGAATTGTACAGTCTCCTTTCTCGTACTTGCGCTATATTCTCGTCCCAATAAATGTTAACATTTATTTGATGGTTGCTAAATCCTGGGTTAGGTACTTTATAAATTACTTCGTACTTACAATTAAATTGGGGAACATTTTTATTTTTATTTTCGATCGTTATTATTTATGCCACACTCTCAAGCACCGCGATGTCACATGAAGAAAGTTCGCATCCTTCAAGGTTTTTTATTGGACCATGTTTTGTGTGCGCATAAATAAGAATTCTTCGTCAAAACAACTTAATGGTACTTGCAGCGTTTATTTGCCATATAATGATAAACTTCCTAGCCATTTTGGCGACGCCCATTTAGTATTTAGCGAAACAATTTACATTTCTTTTTAATTTACGATTGTTGTGATAAGAATATCATATAATAACAGTCACACTATCATTGATAGTAAAACCAGCTTCCGATGTGACCAGGTAAAATTAGTCGTTGTTTTTATAAAGCACGTCTACATGTAGTTTTCTTCTTTTTTTTTTATTGGTTTACGATCTTCAAAAATTTGGTTGAGCATATTTCAGAATTATTATATTGTTTAGTTACGCTCAGTGTTCGATATAGAGAGAAAAGCTTCCTAGATGTTTTAGATAAGCCCCCATAACCTTCTATATTCTGAAACTACAGAAATGGCTCAACTAAGTTTGGTTTGGGCATTTTCTAAGCACTTCCTGAATTATAATATAAAGCGAGAATAAGCTTATGAATCTTTCACTTATTTAAAGTTCTCAGAATATATATATGACGAATGGAATCGCTTCTATGTCTATGGAAAAGCCAATATCGGTTATATTTGACGATTCAATCTGCGCGTTTTACGATGAAAATTCTGTTGAAAAGCGAAACGTTAAAAGCTAACCGATTGTATTGCAGAGATATGTGAGTACATCTAAAGAAAGATACGTCCACTAAAACATATGGAAAACTGATGAAACTTATATGTGAAACTTAAGTGTTTGATAGCGAGTGACGGATCTACCGACCTCGCCCCTTTTGTTGAGATGTACGAACGCATCCTGAAATTACAGATCCTGAGAAATCAATGAACCACTGTTTCTTGTATTAAGCTACCGAGCAGAAACCTTGTTCAAATAATATATTTTCTAACCTATATAATCTCCAACATAAGATCAATATAGCGAACACAATATGAGATATGCTGCCAGAAATAGAAGTCTGGTATCTGACACTAAAAGAACGGAACACACTGTATTTAGACATATTTTCACGGAATTGCGTTTCTCATCAATCGACTGTAAAGTTGATAAAAACTCCGAAAGGCTTTTGGCAATGAATCATAACTGATAACCAGTGTCACAAGAACAAAACATACGAAGGACAAATAATATCGATGTTAGTTGGTAATACGTCACATATTTATTGCAACATATACGTCACATATTTTAGACGATATTGGTCAGAATCAGTGGTCTTGATCACAAGGACGAAAACTAGTAAAAACTTTGAATCATAAAAAAAAATTTCAGGCTTACGGATAGGTAACAGCATCAGAGTAATCAATGCTATGTTTTAAAATAAAACAGCGGGTAGGATCCCTTGTGAATGTATTTGAGTGTATCAGACCAAGTAGATTGCCTAGACACCACACTAAATCTTACAAACAACACACACAAACCTTTCCGCAATTCCAATGAGACACTCCATTATATTCACAAGGGATACTGCTACCCCACTGTTTTTGTTAAAATTTAGTCAATAATATTAGCCAAAGAATTTCAAACCTCTTATCCAGTCCCGACATTTTCAACCAGGCAGCACCCTACTTAAGTTTAGTAAAACAAAGCGCTCTGCAACAGATGGGTCAGAGAAGAGATCTCATACATCCACACCCGAGACCAACCACAGAAGAAGCCGCAATAGTACGAGGTCGTTGATCTGGGTTTCCCCACCCTATCCCACCAATACTAATACAAAGGTAGGTCACCTTTTCCTAAACTACCTCGACAAACATTCCCCCCCTACACACAACCTACACGGACTTTTTAACAGAAATTCTATTAAGGTTAGCTACTCCACTGCCCCATCCATAAGAAAAATCATCTCTGCGGAGCCCAAAGCAATTGCAAACGCAGGCTGCTTATGCAAAGACATAAACAACTGCCCCCTAGAGGGGAATTGCAAAATCGATTCACTGGTATATGAAGCCACCGTAAACTAACAGACTAGCGGTAGAGCAGAAAAATACATTGGCATGACGCAGGAGAGCTTCAAGCAAAGATGGTACGGACACAGAAACACCTTCAGATACAAAAACAAGGCGAACACGACACGTGCGCCCCGGATATGGCAACTTAAAGATGAAAAGACAGCCTTCACCATTAAATGGAAAGTAATTAAGAGAATCCATCCTTCTCTCCAGCCATAAATACATAGCTTCTGTGTGACGCAAAAAATACCATATATTAAGGGCCATCATTGGCCCAAATACAGTCTGTTTGAATATCCGAGATGAAATCTGTACAGAATGCATCCACAGGAGACAAGCACTACTCATAAATTGGACTTACCGATACACATAAAGGCCCAGCAACACCCCCACCTTTGCCAAATACATAACTGCATAATTGTCCCACTAAATACCGACTTCCACACCGGAAAATTCTCCCAACTATCACCCCTTATAACATTTAAAAATAGGATAAATAACTTAATTGGCCCATATAAACACCACTACTCAAGAGCAATAATTAATCACTTTCCCAATAATATTATCGCAGTCATTAAGAGGGTAACACCCCGAATTCACATTAGTATTACTCCCATGTGTCCCACGATCCTCGGTCATAATGCTCATTTCCCATATCTCCCAAACAGATCACATCTTGCCGACCAAATCCTTACTTTTATCTGTAAACCATTCTTAATCAGTATACCAATAGTATTACTCTCATAAGCCTTGACTATACTTTAGTGAATAATGTTAATCCTGTAAAATAAATTAAGGACTCAAAACATTGACTAGTTAAAGCTGATAAAACCTATAATTTGTATAAGCTTACTAAATCTAAATATCAGAATTTAATTAAACAAAACATGACGAACAACTATAAAAAATCAAATATTAACTTAATCGATTAAATTAATTCAGACAGTAAAACCATTACGGACAAACTGAAGATTAGTGATAGAGTTGACAAGCTAAAAGCAAAAGAGGCTTATATTCTATTAAAAGACCATAAAAGTGACTTTCATACAAAACCCTCAACCAGATTAATTAATCCTACCAGACAAGAAATAGGTAAAATAAGCAAAAAAATCCTAGAAAAAATCAATAAACAAATTAAAACCACCTATAACCTAAACCAATGGGTTAATACTGCTGAAACTATCAGCTGGTTCAATAAAATTAACAACGAAAACAGATGCTCCTTCATCCAATTTGACATTGTCAACAACTACCCCTCAATATCTTGGGAACCTTTTGAAAATGTTATGGAATTCGCCACTCTCCTCTCAAATATTTCAGAAGAGGAAATCAATATTATAAGAAAATGTCGCACCACAGTACTAATTAATAATAACGAGCAATGGACTAAAAGTAGCCATATTTCTTCATTTGATGTGTCTATGGGCTCTTTGGACTCTGCGTGGGGGACCGACCTGGTTGGCTTATACATACTGTATAACCTAACCAAGGACCTTGAGGTTGATACATTTGGGCTGTACAGAGATGATGGACTCCTTTTCGTTAAAAACGCCAACAGACTTAAATGTGAAAAAATTAAGAAAATAATTTTTAAAGAGATGAAAAGATTAGACCTAAAAGTAGAAATAACCTCTAATGTCAAACAAGTCAATTTCCTGGATGTAACTTTTAATCTCACTAAGCAAACCTTTGAACGTTATACCAAAGATAACTCCTACCCTCTTTATGTCCACCCTTTATCTAACCACTCTAAATCTATAACTAAACACATCCCTAAATCTATTAGTCGAAGGATTAGCAACAATTCTTCCAATATAGACATTTTTAACCAACATAAACACTTCTATAATAAAGCGCTAAAAGAAAAGTGGTCATAAAAACACCCAAATAGAATATATCCCACCTACAAAAAATAACCCCAGTACCAATAAAAATAGAAATAGAAAAATTATCTGGTTTACACCTTCTTTTAATAATATGATTAAAACTAAATTGGGCAAAGAATTCCCTAATCTAATTAACACTCATTTCACCACTAGCAATGTCCTCCACAAAATCTTCAATAGAAATACACTCAAACTAAGTTACAGCTGTGGAGATAACCTAGAAAAAATTATTTAAAAAAAACACAATAATAAAATATAAAGTACATTAACACCCCATAATCCTAGTAGAACTTGTAACTGCATAAATAAACTTAACTGCCCCCTAAATCAAAAATGCTTGTCAACCCAAGTAGTCCATGAGGCATCTATCTCTTCAAGTCAAAACCCATCCCAAACAAAATTCTATATTGGAATAGCAGGAAATAATTTCAAAGAAAGATTTTATAATCACAGCCTCTCTTTCAACAACCCTAACCACCCCGGCCAAACCGGACTATCCTTACATTATCATAAACTTAAAATTAAAAATGAAACCCCTATAGTTAAATGGAAAATCTTTAAAAAAACAGTACTTGCAAGTCACTCAACACACCGTATCATCTATGCTTAAACGAAAAATTAGAAATTATCCGTTTCAAAAATAAACTTTTAAACAGAAAACAGGAGACTTTAATCTATTGCCGGCATAGTAGACTTTACCTCCTTAGTAACCCCCATACCCCACCCTAAAACTTTTTGTAAATCCCATATTAATCGTTGACACATTTGGTTTCTTTTATTTACACACATAATTTCGTTTTTCGCCCTAATCTCTTCTCTCTCAACTTACACTATCCTAAAACCCCTCCAACATGTTCTTCCCTCTCTTCTAACACATTATCAAGTTCTACCCCTACCCATCCCTCCCCAACTACCTTGTAATCACATCACCAAGAAAAATTATGGATTAGTAACCATTTACCTATTCTACCTAATTATTTCTGAATACAACCAGCAATTCTACCCTACTACTATTCCTATTATTATTATTATTATTATTATTATTATTATTATTATTATTATTATTATTATTATTATTATTATTATAATTGCTAGTACTATTATGATTATTACTATTATTATTATCATTGTGATTATTATTATTATTATTATCATTTTTGTTATAATATATATATATGTGCATGATTGTATGCATGTACGTGTGTATGTGTGTGTATATGTATGTATGCATATGTATATGTAGATGTATTGGTATATGTATGTATGTACATAGGTGTATGTGTGTATATGTATATGTATGTATATGTGTATATATATATATATGTATATGTGTGTATGTATGTGTATGTAGGTATGTATATGTGTGTATATGTATACATGTAAGTATATATGTATGTATGTCTGTATATGTATGTGGATATATATGTATCTATGTGTGTGTGTGTATATGGGTGTATATATGTATATATATATGCATGTATATATATGTGTGTATATATATGTATATGTGTATATGTAGGTGTGTATGTATGTGTGTATATGCCTATATGTATGTGTTATGAGTATGAATCTATGTATGTTTGTATTTGTATGTATATGTATGTATGTATTTGTATGTGTATATATGTGTCTGTATGTGTATATATATACATATGTATGTGTTGATATGTGTAAATGTGTGTATATTTGTATATATATATATATATATATGTGTGTATCCATCTTATGTATGTAAGTCTATGTGTATGTATAAGTATGTATATATGTACGTATGTTTGTATATGTATGTAGACATATAGACATATATATATATATTTATATGTATGTGTGTGTGGTTGGGTATATATATATGTGTGTGTATGTGTGTATATGTATAATTGTGTATGTATGGGTATGTTTGTATGTATGTGTATGTATGTGTATATATTGCGGGTGTATATGTATGTGTATGTGGATACGTATATGTATATATATATGTGTATATGTATGTATATATGTGAGTATATGTATATGTATATATGTATCTATATTTGTTTATATATATATATATTTGTTATATATGTGTGTATGTGTGTATGTATTTATATATATAAATATATATATATATATGTATGTAGATGTATGTGTGTCTGTATATGTATATATATATATGTATATATATATGTATTTCTTATGATATGGATATATATATGTGTGTATGTATGTGTGTGTATATGTTTATATATATATATATATATATATATATATTTCTTATAATTTTTATATTACTAATATATTTTACTTTATTCAAAAATTATATTAATTATTTACCCGCATATCGACACTTTTAATTTTTAATTTTCAATTCTTTAATTTTCAATTTTATTATTATTGTGAGCACTTTAGGTGTTTTTATCCCTTTCCCCCTCTTCCCTATTCACCCGCTCGCCATAGAGGGTTACTCCCCCCACCCTTCAATAGGCAACTGACTTGAATCGGTTAATCTATCACTTGCGTGGTCCTCTATGCGCGAAAATTACACCCAGACAGACAGTTTTTACACGCGTTAAAATGCATAGATACATGCTTTCATACTCCGACCCCTCTCCTACCAAGTCGTATGCTTTTTCTTCGTCTCTTTCCACTTCCTTATTATGTCCCGTGCAGCTCTTAATATTTCCTTTTCTTTTCCTTTCTCTTTTTCTTTTTCTTTTTCTTAATACTTGTATTTTGTTTTTGTTTTTGTTTTGGTTTTGTTTGTTTTGTTTTATTTCTATTTCTATTGATATTCAATTTCGATTTTAATTGTCTGTCAATTTTATATAACTTTGTAGAATTGTAAACTTATTCTAACAGGCATAATATAATTTCAAGACCTGAAGATCCTGAGCTCCTAAAAACTGCTCTCGTGAAACAAAATCAATTTTGTATTCAAAATGAAATAAATTATCATTTATATTAATATTTCCGCTCTATATTTTTATTGAGCACTCTCGTAAACCTGGTTCAATTCCCCTGGATTTATACCCTGTGGATTTATACCATACTCGGATTATATATATATATATATATATATATATATATATATATATATATATATATATATATATATATATATATGTGTGTGTGTGTGTGTGTGTGTGTACGCACATTATCAATATAATTAAAAACGAAATGTGTGTGTTAATTCGACTTTCCTTCTTGCTGCTCCCTCGCAATCATGCTGTAAAATGTTACACTGACAAGCGGGGGCTACGAGAAGGAATACTGAGAATTCGCCCAATTAGTAGACATTGATGTTGGTTAAGCGCTTTTATTGGGTTTGGTGAAGTCTTGCTAGTTCTAAAACAGCCACTTTTTGGTTATCACAGAGGTGTGTTAGGAACTGAATGGTGCTGCACGACGTTTAGCTTGTACGCCATACGTATGGATTTCTTAATACAGCGCTTAACACTAATGGAAAATAACTCATATATAGCTATCTTAATTCAGCCCTTTCGAATAAATACTTGATGACGAGCGGGACTTCCTGCACACTATAGGCTACCTATGTGTTGTTCTGCACGTTGTGTAACTAGTCCAAAGAAGAAACAGCACATACAGGCTCGATTGGTTTTTAGACTTTTTAGATAAGCTTGTTGGCTTTATACGGCGGTGCTCTTAGGTATTGACAAAAGTAGTTGGCTTTGCAACTTTTGTTTTAAGAGTAGCAAGGTCTTCAGTCAGCGCGTTTTTTTATAGTCGCCACGCGGACAGCCAACACCTGCATTGCCTTGCTTGGATGATTCCGCACCTTTATTGTATAACTTCCCGGCGAAGTTCCTTTTGTAGACACAATCAGAACGCTTCACAATTTTCCAGCTGACTTGTCACGACTTTCAAGGTATTCAAAGAAAACTGAGCTGCAGATAAGTTTGCACAATGTTTTAATCTGGCGCAAATCATCAGGATGCAACTAGTCTTTTTCAATATCAGGGTTCTTTCAACTTAGCCCTAGCTCGTAAACGTACTAATTGTATACAAAATCAAGTATTGGCTGCATTTTACTATTATTAATTACTTTAAAGGTTTCTGAAATGAAAAAATTAAACAATTATCATTTTTGAACAACCTGTCGTTCAATATTAGAATGTAATTCAATGTTAGTTATTGTTCAATGACTTGTTTACTTCGTCGAATGATGTAACATTTTTCCACGTCATTTTGACTCCGTCATTGGTAATCTACTACATACATTATTCATACGTATATATAATAATAATAATAATAATAATAATAATAATAATAATAATAATAATAATAATAATAATAATAATAATATTAGATGTTGTTGTAGTAGTAGTAGTATGTACATATATTTAGGCAAATAAGCTTTATTGTCGTATGTGTCTTTTGCGAAGTCAACTCAAACATTGCTATATTGCTAAATTGCCACATATGGAAAAACGTACAACATTATTTAATCGTCTTAAATGCCAATTTCATAAACAGAAATAAACATACGTAATAATGTTTGTATTTTTTAATACATATCTTAAATCAAATACATGTTTCTACATACAATTAAAATGCAGACAATCGCAACGCGTGTACTTTCTTAGGAATAACGAAACGCAAAATTAAACATATAATTGTATTACTTAAATTTAGGAAAGCATTAAAATCCAATGAGATTACTTCATGCGTAGACTAATGTCCCCTTTTATCAACACAATTATGGTGAAAGCAATCGTCTGTATATAATGATAAAATATTGTATAACAATTAAAATATACATAAACAGAAATGATATGATATGTTATCAATACATGTATTATTGTGCAAGGTTCGTAAAAAGCCAATAAAAGGGAATAATCACATTTGAAAGCTGAAAAAAATTATTGTAGCTAACATATTCTATAATATTCAATATAAATAAATATTGAATAACCATTTTTATATGAAACAATTGCTTCCGAATTAGAAATCTCTCAGTATTCCCAGAAAAGCCAAATAAATTACCACCGGTTTTGATATACACTTTAGAATATTACATTTTATCTCATTTTCCGAACATTCCGAAATAGAAATCATTTAATTCTCAGACTTTAGATTTCAAACCAGATAATGATGCCATAGATTAACTTAAAATATTATATTTCCTGTTTTAAAATAGACATGGTATTATATCATATTAGACGACTATTATGAGAGTATCATATTCATAGTGTATTCCCCAGTGTGCTTTTAAAGTATTTTACAATTTTTAATGGCTGACCACACGATCGTATACATTCATTTACCAAGAGTGCTTACTCATTTTTGGAAAAGGGAAATATCGTTGTATATATACAAGCATAGAATTATTCAAATATTAAATTTTCAACAATTTTTATTAAACAGATGGAATATATTCAGTAAAGTTAATTACTGAATAAACAGCTGATTCTGTGATTTATAGCATGTAACTCCCGCCATACAATTCTGTTGATTAGAATAATCATATAACTTTTCAAAACTAATATTTTCGGCTACACACTTTGCTAAATCATCAGTTTACACCTTCCCTATAGAAACAGGTTGTTCAGTTGTTTATGCTTTTGTTTGAAGAATACACTTGCGAATTTATCGATCGTGGTTCTTTTTTATTAATGGCTGCTTCTTATTTAGAATGAACATGTTTTTCAAAAATAAGATTATCTGTTTTTTCAAGTATTTTGTTTCTTTAGGTATTTCCATAAAATAACGTGTTCATCCAGTCTTATATTTGTTAACACAAAAATATTTATAACCATATTCTAAGTTGATATTAATCTGTTTTGTAGCGGGGATATAGGAATACCTGGTATGGTACCCTGGCGCGGTATTATCTCACTCGGAGAGATGGGCCCGTATTATTATACACATAAGAAAAGTAAATCTGATATTAAACCTGCACTCTACACTGTGACGACACCTCTCTTAGATATGGGGACTCAAAATATCAGGATTGCCAATCTACAATTGGTTAAGTAGATAGGCTAACTCTATTGACCGGCGTACACTCCTTCTTTACTAATAAGGCGTAGAGGCACATGGAAAGTTGACAGACTGACACTGTTTCGACGAATTTTTTTTAATAAAGCAATGAACGTCGTCCCACGCTCTATCTCTCTTTCTCTACATGTGAATAACATGCGGATATTTTTTGTCGCTCAGTTTCACATGACTTTCTTGAGCCATTCTTGTTATGGCAGGTTGTGGTTACAAGTTTGCCAGCTTGCCAAGTTGCTGTTAAAAGAACCCTAACTCTTAGGTTGCGCCAAAAGAACTAGTCTTATAATATTGAGATTAATGTAGTACCTTGCATAGAAAATAAACGATGTACTAATTCCGGGTGGAAATTCTAGGCGCCACGACCCCATAGATAGAGATTGTACTTGTGTACACTTTGTTTTGATGAACTCTCATGTGATCCAAACTCATCTATCAATTACAAAAAACAAAAATGGAAACAGACAATGAAAAACGATGAAACCAAGCTCTTCCATGAGGAAATTCAAATCGTCTTCTCTCTTGCTACCGGTTTCACAAGTACCTGGGAATTTAACAACAAACTTTGAGGATGTAGAATATTTTCTTCCATGTAAAATCCCTCGATATCTTAACACTATGTTAAACAACTCTAATTTCCTCAATAACATGTTGATATGCTAGGATATCTCCTACCTTATCGTAAACGTATGTACGGACTCAGAGTCTATATAACTAATACTTTCCTCACAATTAAGGAACTTAGTCTCGAATTCGATTATCAAGCCAATATGTGAGTTTTATTTACATTAAAACACAGCGTTAGTCACTATATTTCCGCCAGTGTTCTTTCTGTAGCCTAATTGACTTCGATAGAATTGGCATAGCATACTCCATGGATGTGAGATCCAACATCTATATATTTGGGAATTCTAATGTCTACCACGGCGATACACTTCATTTTGGAGATACACATACCCAGCTGGTAATAACAGGCTTAGCTTCTCTACCGTCTGTTCTCTTACATAAACTGCCACATTAACGACCCTCGTTCCAGAATATAGTGAACAGCTATCTTCGTGTCTCAACATATTCCAGACAACATTGCTCGATGTGTATTGGGCAGATCTCTCTCTCTCTCTCTCTCTCTCCCTCCCCCTCTCTCTTTCTCTCTCTCTCTCTCTCTCTCTCTCTCTCTCTCTATATATATATATATATATATATATATATATATATATATATTATAATGATGGAATATATCACCATAAAACCCGGATCCCAAACAGAAGCGATGTTGACCAACGCTCTGATACACAATTCTTAAGAGATGTACCTCGGAGTAAAACTTACGCTACCTGCTGAACCGTGTTCAGAGAAGCTATTTGGATGACTAAAAACTGGCATAGAAGAATTTGTTCTTAAGTAGACATTTTATATTAACCTTTACTCTCTTTAATGCGTCACTTCTTCATCGGCACCCAGCAGATTGTCCTTTGAAAAAAAGAGACACTCAAAAAGTTCGAGACAATCTTCTAGCAAGAAACCGTCGTTACTGTCGCTTCTATAGCCGAGCAGAGCGTAAACTCTCCTCGCTTTTATTAGTTTGCCTGGCCTCAATGAAAATGTACCTTCCAACGTTTCATGCACGGATCAGGCTATTTTTTCTCTTACGTCGAGAACTAGTTGTTGCGTTTCATTACATCCCCCATTTGTTATCATTATCACACACGCAGCAGTTCAAAGCGGCCTTTTTCGTGTGTAACTTTTTGGGAAACGTTGCACAGCTGACACAGTCGCTTCTTGATGTAGTTCTACCCAGACCTGTAATTTTAGCTATTGTTGCTGTCGTCACCCATAATGGCCACCATGTACTGAACTATTCGCATCGTTATTAATCACTAGCAAATACAATTCGCCATCGCGTGACGGTGTCTTTCAACTATCTTCGAAATTGCTCACACTCTGCGGAATAGACAAATCTCTTACATGGCGAGGCACTCTGTCCACACACAGTAAAAGTTTCTCATTCATATGTTTCCTATATTCATTTTTTCTAAGAGTTGCAGATCCAAGCAAAAAATAGATTTTTTACTCTCTCATAACGTATATAACGGAAGAATTTGCGGGTAGATATGTCGAATTAGTAACAAAATGATGAAAAATAAAAATAAATTGCAGATTGTAATATGATGAAAAAGTAACATTGCACGCGAGTCACCATTTTCCGGGGGAAAGACCTAAACAGAGGCTGAAGAGTGTCCGGCATAAGAGATCAGCGATAGGTCTTCTTTGTTTGGGTTGAAACTTACGGTACAGATGTTGTTCTGATCTTCTGTAATACATATATAAATAACTATTACGCTCCTAATAGTTAATTTTTCTCAAAAATCGAGAACTCATCAGAAAAGTTGCACACATACACACACAAACACACACACACACACACATATATATATATATATATATATATATATATATATATATATATATATATATGTATATTATAGGAATTCTAAAGCTCTGGAAAAAGAACACACACATTACAAAATGTATACAATTTTGGAGACGATAGGATATTGATAATGAAAGATACGATGCGTACAGAAATTGAACAAAAATAGAAAAGTGTTAAAATACATTAAGATAGATATAAACATGTGAAATAAAATTAAATATCAAACCTTGCAGATACATTATTAGAGTCAAGCAAAAAGCTTAAACCACCGTTAATTGTTTCTCGTTAACGAAGCCAATTAAAACTAACCTAAAATTCCCTACGTAAAATATATTTGTATTAACAAGTAAGCAAAAGGCAATCAATCTATACATAACGTAAGACAATACGTATAGTGTATCTTTAAAAACAAATATTTCAAATAGTTTCTTAAAGCACACAGCATAAATATTTACCAGGCTCCAGCTTTTTAAAATGTAGCTGTACATTACGAGCTAAGTACAAAACATGTAAACCTCTCAGACGTCATATATAAAAAATACCACCGCATTAACTACACATATGTGAAGCATTAATGACACGATGGACAAATTTCCGAAAAGAAGGCAAAATTGTAATTAGAGCACCAATAAAAAAACGAGAAATGTCAGCAAGTTGTGCCTAGAAAAAATTGCCTTAATCTTCAAAAGAAATGATTTCCTACGAAACGTATCGTATTGTTGGCAGATATGAAAGTTGTCAGTCTGTATTTTACAAAAATATCAATTATAAATGAAAATAAGAAAATTAAACCGGGAAAGATTCATATAAAAACATTATAATAAATAAATACATAAATAAACAAAGCCGACAGAGAACGAAGAAACGTGTGAAGTTATATATGTACACATATTTACATTTTATTTATATATCTTTCGAAATAAAGTTAGAATAATAATATAAATAGTTGCCGCAAAAATTAATAATATATATATATATATATATAAAGAAATGAAAAATAGCACACTTATAAAATTATATATATATATATATATATATATATATATATATATAGAGAGAGAGAGAGAGAGAGAGAGAGAGAGACAAAGATAGATAGATAGATAGATAGATAGATAGATAGATAGATAGATAGATAGATAGATAGATAGATAGATACACATGTAAGATATGATTGAAATTTATCGATATTTTCAAAACGATACATCTCGACCTCCCTTATTACTCAGGCAACAATATGCAAATAAAAAAAGGCGTCCTAATTATTGCAAAGAAAAAAAATGTATTCGACCCGCGTGAAAAATGATATCCCTTTCCCGTCAAATTCCTTCCTCAAATAGGTTACTCTCCTCCCACTAAAGTCATTCGTAGGCTAGGCGCACCAGTCTGACTTGATATTTCCTCATGTCACCGACAAGAAGATAAGCACTTTTTATTTCTTTTTTAATTTTCCCTTCATTTACTGTTTTGGTCACTCGCATAAAAACTCCTCTAAACTCTAATGTGTATTATTTGAATGTACTTAATTCTGTGTCTCACTTAAATGTGTTAAATTCTTGATATATACTGTCGTATTGCCTGTCTATTGATTTCCCACTGAATACATTCTTGAACTCACACGCTGACTGACTAATTATTTAATTAATCTAGTTGTTTCTAACGTATCAATACTAATAGACGAAGCAGGCAAATGATTTTATTGCTATTTTCAAAACGATATATCCCGACCACTCTTGATATTCGGCCAACGATATGCAAATAATAAAAAATCGTCCTAACTTATTGCAAAGTAAAAAATGTCTTCGAACCGCGTGAAAAAAGATACCCCCTCCCCGTCAAAGTCCTTCCTCTAATAGGTGAATCACCTCTCACTAAATCATTCGTAGGCTAGGCGCAATAGGCCTGACTTGATATTTCCACATGCCACCGACGAGAACATAAGCACTTTTTATTTATTTTTTTTAATAACCTCGTCTCTTCTCGTACTGTTTGGGCACTCTTATATTAACTTATCTAAACTCTAATGTGTATTATTTGAATGTACTTAATTCTGTGTTTGACTCAAATAAGTTTAATTCTTGATATATATATATATATATATATATATATATATATATATATATATATATATATATATATATATATATATATATATACTGTCTTGATTTACCACTGAAGTAATTCTTGAACTCACTCGCTGGTCTGACGTTTTGGCAGTCTTACTCTTATTTGTAATTTCTTGCGAGAGGAAAACCTATTTTCAACTTCATGTTTCCTCTGTAGTGTACAGTGAACTCATTCTATCTTCATATATACATATTTATATAAATATGGAAGTGTTTTCTAAACTTGCGGGGACTCGGAAATACCCGACTAGTACAGGGCGCACGCTATTTTCCCCTCTCGGTGTGTTGGACCCCTAAGACCTTGTCAGGCTATTTATCTACGAGAAGGAAATATCTTGCTATCAACTCTTTTCGTCGTGGCAGCAAACCGTTGTGGAGGGAGGCCTCCTTAGTCTAGATCGACAACTTTGGAATCTCGAAGAAAATATCTGGTTAGCAAAACTACAATTGCTTAAGGAGTAGATAGGTTCGGCATATCGCCGACCTTTGCACTTCTTCTTTGTCTATTAGCCAGGCACAGAGGTTCCAGCGCATGGACGCCTCAAAACACTCAGTGCCGGGCATTGTTTCCTTACTAGGATAATGAACGCTGTTTCTCTTTTTCTCCATTTGGGCAACTTGGGGAAAGTGTTTTCGTCACTAAATCTTACATGACCAGTCTAGGTAGCTCTTGTTCCGACAGACTGAGGGTAGAGGTTAGACAGCTTGATTGTTTGCTGTTTCCGACTGACAGGACATGAACCCAAACTTTTGGGCAGCGCTAAGAACGGCTGCTTCATCATCAGTTGCATAATAATGTTGGTAGTTGTATGTGACATGTCGCGCATGGAATGGGACCCTGCAGTTATCTCCGGCGGGCTTTCTTGAGGCCACAACCCCCATGAACCAGGTTGCGTCTAATGGACTGGTTGTGTGAGCTTATTAGCAACTACAAAGTACCCACATTGCCCACCTCACTCTACAACAAAACAAATATGTCATTACAAAAAAATCAAATCTAACCTAAAACAGACACCCAACAAAAAACACCTACGCCTCTGCTCTTGTGGCTCGCATTCACAAATATCCGGGGACTTCTAAATCAACATCAACGACTTAGAAACCTTTCTCTTGAAAAAGTCCCCGGATATCCTATCACTAAGTGAAACAATCCTTCAATCCTCAATCTCTTCTCACCACTTTGACATGACTGACTACCTTCCACTCTATCGTAAAGACTCTGACAAACATGCACGGGCTAGGAGTTTATGTTCGGAATACCCTCCCCCTGACTAGAGAACATAGGTTAGAATCGGATGGCCAAGATTACATATGCTTTAGATTGACTTTACATAACAGCATTAGTTACTTATATGTCTTATACCGTTCCCCTTCGACCCAAGACTGTACCTAGGTAAACTCTGTCTCTGAAAGCATAGATAGAGCACTCTCATTTTACCCGAATGCCCAGATGCATGTATTTGGATATTTTAATGCACACCACTGTGACTGGTTGAGATTCTCTAGCCTTACTGACACAGCCGGTAACTCAACGTATAATTCATCGTTAGCTTACTCCCTCTCTCAGATTGTCGCTTTCCCGACCTCATCCCTGATCGAGAATACCAGCAAGCCTCATTTCTAGATCTTTTTCTAGCCCTCAATGCCGTACCCTTGTGTGACGAAAGCTCATAGCACACTCTGGAATGTTGATCCCATTGCGCTAATGATTCATATCACCATAAAAAGTCGTCCAAAAGCTGATGAGCCGTTGCTCAAAATAACGAGAGACTACGAGCAGGCTGATTGAATCAATCAGAGATCACATCAGCGACGCCCCACGGAGGGGAACCTTCTCACTCCCTGCTAACCAGTGTGCAAATGAGTTAACTGAATGGGTCAAATCAGGTATTTAATCTTATTTCCTCATGCGAAAATTCTTTAGCAAGCCCCACTCTCCCCAATATTTCATTTCGAAATGTGAAACTGCCATTGCTGAGAGGCAGCAAGCTTTCCGTAAATTAGGCCGCCATAAGTCAGCTACTAATAGACAGAAATTTATAGAGTCAAGAAATAATTGTATGGTTGTAATAGATGAAGCAAAGAGAAGGTATACAGAGTTAATAAAAAACGCATTAAGTTACAGAAACTAGGTACTCGAGATTTCTGGAAAGTCTACAATAGTGTGGTGAACAATGGTCAATCAACGATTCCCCCACTATCAAACTACAATGATGTCGTTTGCACGGCAACTGATAAGGGTGAACTACTTGCCCAGCGTTTCGCCTCAAACTCCACTTAGGACTCAGAAAACCACCCCTTCCTAAATTCCCATTGCGGACCGAGCCCATACTCGATAACTTGGTAACCACATCATACCAGGTCAGAGTCATCATAAAAAAACCTTGACACCTTTAAAGCTTGTGGGCCTGATCTTATACCTGCAGCGCTAATAAATAAGTGCTTTGCTGAACTGGCCTCTGTCCTCTCCAAACTCTACAATATATACCTAGCTAAATCTTGCGTCCCCGATAGCTGGAAAATTGCCTCTGTGGTTCCAGTCTACAAGAATTCTTGGGAAAGAACTTATCCTCAGAACTATCGCTCAAACAGTCTACTCCCGATCTTTGTTAAAATCCTTGAATCTTTAATCAATCTAGCGAGAGTCCGGCACTTAGTTAATGCTAAACTTTTTTCTGACCGCCAGTATGGATTTAGACAAGTTCGATCTGCTGCAGACATCTTAACGGTCATCTCTGAACGCATGTATCATACATTCGACAAGAAAGGTGAAGCTAGGGCAGAAGTGATTGACATATCCCAGGCTTTTTACAAGATATAGCGTAAAGGGCTTCTCCTGAAAATATGCTCATACGGTATTACTAGGCAATTACTTAATATAATTAGATCCTTCCTAACCAAAAGACATATTCAGTTTCTCCTCGATGGCCGTTCATCTAAGTAACATGACTTAAATGCTGGTGTACCCTAGGGACCTAACCTTTGACCTTTATTGTTCCTGATCTTCATAAACAATCTCCCTGATGATATTGAGTCTGAGATTGGTATATTTGCTGACGACACCACGCTTTACTCTCGTCATGTGGGCAAAACGTACGCGATCATATCAGAGACAATGGCTGAATCCTTAGAAAATGACCGCCAGGTTGTAGTGGAGTGGGGTCATAAATGGTTGATAACGTTTAATGCCGCAAGGACAAAGCTCTTTACCTTCAGTAACTACAAGAAACCTCTCCAACCACCGATTGTCATAGCAAATAACACCCAACCTGAGAGGTCAACATTCAAACTCCTCGGCCTAACCTTCACAGGTAACATGAATCGAAACAAATACATTGAAGACATTGCCAAGGCTGCAGCAAAAAAGGTGGCTCCCTCTACAGTGCTAGTAAACTCCTGACACCTGTCATTATCTTGTATCACTACAAAGCCACCATCCGCCTATGCATGGAGTATTGTTGCCACACTTGGGCTGGTGCATTATCAACTAGTCTCCCCCTCTTAGACAAGGCCCAAAACAGAGTCGCCAATTTGATAGGTCCCTCACTGTAAACCAACCTTCTGCTCCTGTCCCATCGCTGCAATATAGCATCATTGTGCTTGTTTTACAAATACTTCAATGGAGTGTGCTCCGATGAACTGGCTACTCTGATACCACCGACGTAAATTCACTAGACCAACTCGATGTTGGAGAGCCTTCTATACCAATAGCTTACTTCTTTGTGCTGCTGGCTTTTGGAACTCCTTCCCTGTTTCCACGACAGTACCGAAATGCAGAGGTTTGAAACTAATGTAAACAGACATCTCGATCCACTGCCCTTAACTTGGGAGGTCACCCAAAACCCACACACAATTCATAGTAGCCCCTTACGTCTACATTTGCGGTCTGCTTTGTTCGGGGTGTAATATGTTAAAAGAACAAAATACCATAGTGTTTTTTTACAATAAATTATGCCGGACTTTTTGTAGGGTAAAAAGGAAACTTTATTGTACATCAGAATACAAAAATGTGTATCACTTACATAGATAAGTTATTACTAAATACATAAACTATTTAAACGTAAATGTTTGATACATTTTAAAATTTTTGATTATGAACCAGTACGTTTGATATTATATTTTTACGTGCAATGTTCAAAATGTAATTTTCAAATCAAAGACAATTACCGAATGGTTTATAAACGTCAATTCATTAGGCAATAACAATCAAGAGTGATCCTGTTTAGTTACCGTGATCACTTGATCACGTGATCAAACGTCATTTAAATGGCGACCGTCGATTAAGCCATTTGAAATAATACTCGTCCATCGCTAGATGATAATTGACGGAGTTTTTTCAACGCTAAATGTGTTTGATTACGGAAGATTTTATGACCTTAACATGGGTCAGAATAGTTTCTGTTCAAGAACTAGTTTGAGTGAGTTATGTGGAGCTCGACTCATAAAACAAAAGGATATTTAAGTACCTCTCTTATACAATATTTAAAATATATACGATCTGTATATTTAATATGTATATGTTTAAGAGTGTAGTTAACTTCTCACTATATAGACAAGTCAATATACTGATTGATCCCATAAAATCGCAACATTTTGTTTTTGGTGGTTTTGTGCTAGGTTAGCAGTAAGCAATTTTACACTTTCCCATACTCAGATGTTGTCCAATAGTTAGTATGTTGTAGACAGTCTATAACAAGCTGGACAAGATCTGAGTCTGGGAAAGTGTAAAATTTCGAATATGACTTTTGTTCACAAGTCATTTTTCATTCACATGTGAAGCACTTACTCAGTCAGTTTTCATGATAACTCAAGACATCTTGGATTTTTACCCAAGTTTACAGGGTCAATCTTTTTATATTAAATGATTAGCAGTGGTGCCAAATAAATCAATATATAATATCAATGGGTACCTCTACACCCATTAGCCTTGTTGTATCCACCCTGATTTACGTACGTCACAGTGCTTTTTCTAAACTTTTACTCTTCATCATCATCTTCTACTGGATCATTTTTCATATTGTCACAATTTCCGTCTTGACAATGTCCACATGCATTTGTACATTCTAGTCCATGTCTTCTGCGGCTCCACCTTAGGTTATTGCATCCTTCTGAACAGTTGCAATGAATAATGTGAATTCGTGCATCTAGCGCAGAAGTTTTGTCCGTCATCATTGGAAAAGGTTTGCTCCCTTCCACCTTCAACCCACCCAGTTGGAATCATTTCATCACTACATCCCGTCTACTCCATAATCTGGTAGTAAGTCCACAAATAATGAAATTTACAGACACAGGGAGTTGGTGGGAATCGTTTTGACGTCAAGAACATCTAAACTCTCGCAACTTGTTTGCAGAGTATATTGTATATAATAGATGCCAGGGAGTTTTACTCTATCCGCATCGAACAAACATACCATTACGTTACACGCATTAGTGTCTACAATATCCTGGCTTTGTTTTGGTAAGGATAATGATTTTGAACAGTCTGCCATTGTCTATTCTCTCTTGACGATTCGTTGGTACACAAACGTCTTTCTTATTCCGAATACCCTGGACACCAGAGTTTAGACTGAAGATTCCCCCGGGGGATAAAACGCAGGGGCCTCCGTGTAGCTTAATTGACATAAATATATTTTCACACAATATATATATATATATATATATATATATATATATATATATATATATATATTTATAAATATTTGTTTTTATTTCCATACGTGTATATTTTATCTTTTCGGGAACTGTCAGTTTAGAGAAAATTATTAATACCGGTCGATGGACTCGAACTTAGGAACACGAGTCAAGTTTCAAACTCAAATTCCGATATATATCTATACATATATATATATATATATATATATATATATATATATATATATATATATATATATATATATATATATATATATATATATAAATCTCTAATAATTACAGAAAGGATATCCACGAAACTGAATTAATGAGGAAATCAAGGATTTTGCGTCCAGGCTGGACATCGAGGATATAGTGGGGAAAATCGATAACAAAGACGCATACATACTTATTAAGGACCATAAGAAAAATTTCCACATTAAGAAACAATCTAGACTGATCAACTCTACGAAATCAGAACTCGGCCATGTATCTAGGGAGTTCCTCAAGAATATCATTAAAGTAACTCTGGAGGCTACTAAATTTAACCTTTGGAAGGATTCTTCGGATACTATCAAATGGTTCATATCAATTGAAAATAAGAGGAATGCCTCCTTTATACAATTCGATATTATGGAATTTTACCCCTCGATTTCCAAGGAGTTACTTACGAACAGCATTAACTATGCTAGGAATTTCGTGGATATATCCGATGAACAGGTAAGAATAATTATGACTTGTCGCAGATCCATCCTTACAAAACAACCACGAAACATGGATTAAATTAAACAACAACAGCTTTGATGTTCCGATGGGTGCCTTTGACTCAGCACAGATTGCCGATCTGGTGGGCATATTTATAATGTACACAATTAGCAGAATTGTAGAGCCTAATTTAGTGGGTTTATGATGGACTAATTATCACCCCTAATAGTGACGGCCTCCTGGTATCCAAAATACATAAAAAAATTAATAAGAGCCTCCAAATACCTAGGATTTAAAATAGATATAACCCTAAATTGTAAAGAAGTAAATTATCTAGACATTACACTAGACTTAAATAAGGGGACTTACAAACACTTCAATAAAGATAATCACACACCATCATATATCAATACTAAATCTAACCACCCGAACTGCATAATTAAACAAGTACCAAAAACGATTAATACTAGAATTAATAAACTTTCGGCTAACAGGGACATTTTTGAAACAAACAAACATTTATACAATAGAGCGCTAGAAAAAAGCGGATATAGTGAAAAACTCCAATATACCAAGAAAGAAAATAAAAATAAATCCAGGAATAGAGGCCGGAACATAATATGGTTCCATCCTCCGTACTGCCAACTATCTAAGATCAACATCGGGAAAGTATTCTTGAACCAAGTAGATAAGCATTTTAGCATGATTAACCCACTTAGAAAGATATTTAATAGAAAAACCATAAAAATTAGTTACTCTTGTACCAAAAACATGGATAGAATAATCAGCACCCATAATCGTAAATTACTAAACAATTCTAGTAAAAATAAGGTTACAGTAGATAAATGTAATTGTCAAGTTAAAGAGAACTGCCCACTGGATGGTAACTGTAAAGTTGAGTGTGTGGTTTATAAGGCCACTATTCATCCGGAAGATAATAACAGGGACAAAAAAGTCTACATCGGCATCTCCGCGGGTAACTGGAAACAACGCTTTTATGACCACAAACACTCTTTTAACAACCCAGAACTCAAGAACAAAACAGAGTTAGCTAAATAATGGTGGCTTTTGAAAAATGAGAACCGGTCCCCGGTAGTTTCGTGGTCAATCCTATGCTTTTCAGATGTTCCAAATGCATTTAGGCAAAGATGCAATTTATGTTTAGAGGAAAAAATAAGAATCCTAAAATACGACCGCAATAATCTTTTAAACAAACGCGATGAGCTTATGGCGAAATGCAGACATGAATGTAAATTTAAAATTACCAATATCTAATAATCCGATAGACCTCTAGATTTGTAACGGTGAAGATACCAAATAGATCATTTACGGTAAACCCCCATAAATATTTACAATAATATCTGTTATGGACATGTAATTACTGACTTGGTGATATTCGTTATAGTTGTTTTTCGGATGTATGCATATACGATTGTACTTTAAGATATTCGTTTATTCAGATTATTTACTTGAAATAAGATAGCCTTATATTGTCTTATATGTATGCATGCGCGTGTGGATACGTGTGCATGCATGTATTGGTGTATGTGTATGTATGGGTAAGTATATGTGCGTATATATACGTACATGTGTTTTTGTATGTATATATATGTACGTGCATGCATGTGTTTGTGTATTTGCAGGCATATATGTATGTATGTGTATGTGTGTGTATATCTTGCATATTTATTTTGTCAATATATGTTTATATTTAATTAAACTCTTACCCCAGTTATTTAAAACTGATCAATGGTTTAGCTTTAGAATATCCAGGCCGTATATATTGTATATATGTGTATGTGTGTATATGTGTATATATGTATACATATGTGCAGGTGTATGTGTGCATGTATGTGCATGTGCGCATGTATGCGTATATGTATGTGTGTAGGTATGCGTATGACTGTGTATGTTTATATGTATGCGTGCATGTGTGCATTTGTGTATGTCTATGTATGCATGTATGTGTGTCTCTATACGTGCATATTTGTGTCTATGTGTGCATGTGCGTATATATGTGGGTGTATGTATATGTATATGTGTGTATGTGTGTGTATGTGCATATGTATGGATATATGTGTGTGTATGTATGTATACACTCATTTAGTAATGATATTTTTTAATGAATACTTAAAGACGAAACACGTTTATCCTCGATGTCTTAAAAAATATAAATTCAAGGTAGTAGGTATGGGTGTGCATGCATATATATATATATATATATATATATATATATATATATATATATATATATATATGTGTAGGTGTATGTATGCTTATGCATGTACATATTTCGGGATGTATGCATATATAATTGTACTTTAAGATATTCGTTTATTCTTATTATTTACTTAAAATAAGATAGCTTTAGTAAATTTTTCGACTGATAGTACACTAATCATTGAATTAAATTAAATTAAGTATAGTGTATAATATTATCACTAGACATTATTAGATTGGAATTAAGCTATAATTATAGGCTTCCATAGATTATAAAATTAATGTAAGATGAATTTTTGTAAAACTCAGAGTATTAAAATATTACATTTAAAATATAATCTTAAATAATTTTTGTTTTCAAATAGATCTTATCACTCGGATCTAGACAGAATGAAAGCATGACAAGTGTCAATCGGTTGATGACACGCTAACGTATGCTTGTGTTAGTTTCTTCTCTTTCTTCCTCCTATCGAGAACATAAGTTCGACCGAATTTAGCTAGCCAAAAATTGTGTGGCGTGTGTGTGTGATGTTAAGAATCGGTGTATGTGTGCGTGTGTATAAAGGCGTATGAACGTTCAATATCACCAAGTCGTAAATGTAGAAAGAATATGTGCGTTTAACACAGACGTTATTATTTTAATAAAAACAAACAAAAAAAAACAATAAGATCCCATTCGATTGCCTTAATTAAATATAAGATGTTAATTCCTACTCGCTCTGTAATAGGTGTTCGGATTGGTTGCGACCACCACTCTCTCTGGTTGTATTTTAATTGTCGAGGGTGAATTCAGTTTTCTGTCAGTCTCAAAAATGTAATTGTCTAATTTGATGCTTGAATAAAACCGCAAGGTTGAAATAAATTATTGCATCGACAATCATGTAATTTCGTGTTATTATATTTTACGTTATATATATATATATATATATATATATATATATATATATATGTGTGTATGTATATATATATATATATATATATATATATGGGTATGTATATATATATATATATATATATATATATATATATAAGGGAAATTAAAATTATATATATAAATACGATATATATATGAAGAAGTTAAAATACGAAATGAAAATTACAGACAAAGTAAACTATTAGTTTATGGAATACTTGCTAAGTATAATAACAGACTACTAAAAATGGAGACACACACGCATCCTACAAGCTGAAGCACCGTATTTCGGTTGATTCGTTTGATTATATTCACTAGGTTTCATTAAGCATATCTCAACATTTTAGACAGGGAAGCTTGATATAAATTAGCTCTATAGACGAGACTCACTTTTTCTAGATGCTCACCAAAACATATATAAATATTGGAGAGTTGCTGAATCAATAAAGAGTAGACGTATATTTGTAACGATTAGCAAAAGATAAAAAAATCTGCTGCATTATATAGTTATGGTTTTTGTAAATTGTAAGTTGTATTTGTATAAAGATTAATAGTTAAAATCGTAATCACCCTTGATCTGTAGTGATGGTTAGTTAAAAAGATTGTAAAACTGTTACATTTTTCTGTAGACATCGTTTACAAGTGCAAATTACGTGACTTAGATAGGCATATGAATATAAAAATGTTAAAATATTACCTGTTTCTTCGCACGACAAATCTTAGCCTTAGAATGATTACGATTTATCCCTTAATCATTCTCCAATTCTTTTACATGTGCATAATTAAAAAAATTTCCGTGTACGTATGTGGATGTATACTCATATATTTGTAAGTCTACTTCTTTTTAAACAACATGCGATAACATCTAAAGTGTGCACTTTAAATCAGTGCGTAAATTTACCTTTTTATTTCTGTTATTTTCCTATTTTCTTTCACTGCTGGTTAACTGCCGTTATTCGTTTCGCCGTTAATTTTTCTGTGTCTGATCGTATCCGCCGGTCGTGATCATTATCAGTGTTGCTAGATAATAAAACTTGAGACATTCTTTGAGAGTTTGAGGTTTGTTTTCATGGATAGACTATTTCACGTGAGAGATAGGCTATTTATCTAAACTATTGTTTATATCTTACACTACAGAAGTCTGGGTGAATAACTTATTGTTGTAGAGGTCAAATGCGGGATGCTGAAAACACATATAGGGGAGCAGTTTGGCATTAAGCGATGTTTACTGTGTAAAGGTTTACAGCATAATTTATTTACGTCCGTCTTGTTAGACGCAAATACGAAAACTTATCTGAAACTTTCGTTTCTTTGTCAACGATTAAATAGTGACGTCATCGTCATCTCGACTTGTCTGCCTAAGTTTCTAACAGCTATTGGTTGCATGCTTTGAATTAGGCAAACTACCATCAAAAGTGGGAGGACATCTTTCAAAAGTGATAAACATGTCTATCCTACTCTTAACTAGACCCATCTCAGTCACAACAATACAACATTTACTTGTGGGGCCATCGTACTGAAAATATTCCTAAATTGTTGAAAAAAAGGCTTTCATGAATACATTTATTTACATGAATTCATTGGATGAAAATGGAGGTAGAATCTTAGGAAAAGGCCCATAAACTATAAATAAATCATGTTTTACTTTCTAGGTATTTATAAATTACTTACTCCGCCCCCCCAAAAAATGATTTAGTCTATTATCATATCATCTTTTAAGGTATAGGGTACTATAGAATCGGTTCCATTGTCATTAGAACGTTCTCTCAGGAATTGCCTCCTCATATTTAAGGAGGTGGGTTGAATCCACTCAGATATCATATATCCTTCTGCGAGTGAAGGTGAATGTAGTATTTGCTCTTTTGTCATGAGACCATCTTCCCACAGACAACATTCTTTTTTAGTGCGGGAGAGTAGTGTATTATATTTTCAGTTCCAATGATACTATATTCGGAGGCAGTACCTTGTGCTTTGGTGTGGATATCCTGCTATTTGGAGGGGTTATTGTAGCACATGTTTTGCTATGATAACATCCTACCTGGCATTACCTTTTCCCTAGAGGATTAGTGCAGTACATATTCGTCATTAGCTCTTACTTTGGGGGTCAGTGTATGTAGTTCGTACATAATAATATCCTCCCAGCCTAGCAAGATAAGACCGAAGGGAGCATATATTTACTAATATATATATATATATATATATATATATATATATATATATATATATATATATGATTATTTTTATTTACACAGACATGTACAAAATGTGCGACACTGGCATGTCGATGTTATCGATTAACAGCTATTATAAACTGAGATCTCATCAGGGGGAGTTAGAATCCGATCTTAACCTTAGATCATATTTGGAAAGAATGTAATGGAGAAAAAAAGAAATGAAATTTAAAATTTCAAAACTTGGGAAGTCACGTGGTTGGGATCGGTAAGAATCAAAATGTTAAAATCAAAATCAAAATCAAAATCTAAATAAAAAATAGTAAAAGAAATTAATATAAAAGCTCTATTTTATATTGAGCAGTTTTTATAAACCCGGTTGAAATTCTTTGGATTACTACCCTGTGGATGTTTTACCTGGATTATTATCATTATTATATATATATATATATATATATATATATATATATATATATATATATATATATATATATATATATATATATAATTATTAATATGTTTTTATCTACATATGTATATGTTTCATCCTTACGAAAAGCGTCAGTGCAAAGATAATCATGCAAGCCGGTCGCCAGATTCGAAACCCCGGAATAAGTCATGTTTATAACACAAATGTCGACGTCTATATACACGGTGGGAGTTTTGAAGCTATTGTAGGCAGTCGACATAGACGATGTTCAAGTTATAAAGGAGCATGCATTATAGTTATGATTTTGAGGGCGTGCCCAGCCTTGATTAGAGGCGACACACACACACACACACACATATATATATATATATATATATATATATATATATATATATATATATATATATATATATATATATATATGGTACGTCAATGAAAATTAATAAGACCTGCAAACGGAAGCAAATCGATATCTTCAGGAACGAAAGAGAAGAAAAATAAATGTTTTTTATTAACTAAACTGCTCCTTGTTTTGAACAACTGAAGATATCGATTTGCTTCCATGTGCAGGTCTTATTAATTTTCATTGACGTACCATACTTTTGCTCTATCCAGTATATTGAGCTTTCCTTATTTCACAATAGGTCCAACTCTCTAAAAGTTTACCTTTTAGTTATAATTTACATATATATATATATATATATATATATATATATATATATATATATATATATGTATATATGTATATCAAACAATACGTTTTTTGATACTAATGCCTTTATTTTTAAAAAAAGCATCAGACTGCTAGAAACCGAAAAATAAACATGTTTTATGTTTTTCATAAAACTAATTTTTGCCAAATGTTAAGCGGTTTCTTGTTTTTAGTGAAGAACCCTACTTCATACTTCTCTATCTCTCTCTTTCTCTCTCTCAATATGTTTGTATAAGGTAAATGAGGTATTAAGCACCACTTTTTTCACTCATTCTATGTTTAATCAGCATAAAATATCGTTTGGAAAGTTTCTTTGGACTATCATGGGCAAACTATATTTGTGATGTCTTTGTTTAAATAAATATCAGTTCACATGTGTTCATCACAGAATAACATATATTTATATAATTGTTAAAACAGCAGGTTAGCTTTCTACAAATTTCAGTTATCTGGGACAATAAGTACCACCTTCCGGAACCTTAAGCATCGGGACTACTGTGTGCAAAATCCACACAACCATTCCTACTTTTTGAGATATTCAAGTGCTGCTGGTGTGTTGTGTGTGACATCAGGAATCACAGATGTCACTCTAAATAAGTTAATGCCACCCCATCTACCACAGCTGCAACATTCCTTAGTCTCAGAATCCCCCGATGTTGACAGTTGGCTTTTAGATCGTAGTGGTAATGGTGTGTCCTGTGTCAGTGTGATTTGACATGTGCCTTTCCTTTCCCTTGTTCACGTCCACTGATGCTGTAGCAACCTCCTTAACAGCAGATGTCTTCATGAGCCTTTTGCTACTTTCCTCTGCTGTTAGAGTCTCCCATACCGAAATCGCTGTATTCTAACTGATCTCACACTTGTTCAAATTGAAAGTCAGGTGTCATTTGTTTGAGAAATAAGTCTTTCAATGAATCAGATGAAAATGATAAAATCAACAAGGAAACATGCATGTCTGATAAAGAAAGTCTTCGCGTTGGACTGATGAGGAGGGCCCTGGACTGGGAGGGGGGGGGGTATAAAGACATTACATCAGCTGGTGTGAAGAAAGATGTGAAGGGATCTGTTTAAAAAGTGACACGAGTCGGACTTTCCACAGTGACAATTTGGGCATTGGAAAGACAGATGCCTGTGCAACTGACCCCTGCTTTAATGATCTCTTGTATGAAGGATTTATTTCAGAGCCTTAACTATCATGGGAAAGCCCTTTTTTCTTACTGGGTGTGTTCGGGAAAACTTGAGAAAGAGGGACTGATACTTTAGTTAATCAGGCATTAATACGACAATCAAGTCGCTGCAGGTTGTGTGTAATGTGAACCGGAAGTTGCAGCAGTATAACATGGTCCAACGAAAGTTGTGATACATGACCATCAAAAACAAGTAATGCCACTGACGTCACATGTGTGGCTCATGAAAATATTTGTAAAACCAGTTCAAAACAATGCAGGGCTCTGTCCATCCTTTTTAATTAACTGTATAGGCAGCACCTTCAAATTCATTCTGTTGTCATGATATATGTCTGTTTATAGACAACATAGGGTGGAGGTAGCTTGCCACAATTAGATGGTGCACAGTTAAGTGTAACCAGAACCACCAATAGTCTGATTGACTCTCTTTGGTCCCTTTTTTCCTGCTAAAACGGTCCCTGTTTTGGGGTCCGTTACAATATCCGTTACACCTGTGTAGGCATATTGTTTATCCCCTTTTCTATGAAAAACTTATCCAGAGGCTCAAACAAGTGTGTGATGAATTCAGGGGCCTCTGCCTAAGGTGCGCAGTATTACGAGGCACTATGTCTGGATGACGGCGAAAAAAACCCTTGTAATCAGTCATACCTGTGGCGACCATTCACAAAAAGGGGTATCTATGCTAAGGGGCTCAATTAAATCCATTTCAGTGGTTTTACCTTGTAAGACATGAATCCCCAGCCTTATTCTCTAATCAGCTTGATTCGCTCAGAAAGTTCATTTTCATGAGCAGGAGATAGTGCTGCATGCTTCCCAACATGTGGATTTCCCCAGACGTTTCTATACAAATGACTTTTTGTTCAATTTATAATACTTGGTTTCTTGATTGTCAGACATCCGCTTCTTTATGACAGCCTCATATGCAGCAACCGTTTTCTTTGACTGGCTCAGATCACTCCTTCTATCCTCAGTTTTCTTCTAATATTTTCGAATCATCTGTGAACAATTAAATTTTAACGGGCCATTAAGCACATGTATACACAAGTATTAGTATCAATAAATGTTGACTTCTTATTACACATTTCTGCTTTTATATGAGTTCCTCATTAATAAAACCAGGTCACACTAATATAATCATTTTCTTATTAATTTAATCACTTTAAAGTATTTTCAACTCTTTTCCTTCAGAGAAATACAGACATGGGCATTAAGCACCTCCGTGTTTTCAAAGATCAAAATATTTTTGAACAAATAAATTACACACAATTACACTCTTGTATGCTTAAATGAGTACCAATACTAAGCAATAAACATAGTAAAAGCATACAAAAACATGGCAAGTAGTATTTGCAGCAGTTTTCTTTTTAATTTGTGTGGAAATCATGATCACATTTTATAGGATTTGGATGTAGACCACTATGACACACTTTATGAAAAATGAAAGACTGAATTAAAGTGTAAAATTTGTTTGGTACTGAACATTGATATATCTCAGGGCTTCAGCAACAAAGGAACTGTTTGCAACCTTAGTTGTTTTCTTCAGAAAAACGAAGTTTTGTGCAATTGCCCTTCTGGAGTATACAGTTGTGAGAAAAAAGCTTCTCAACTTGGCACTACTTTTGTTTGGCTTAGTAAATGCTACTCAGTGATCAGACAAGCTTGGTGAGTATTAACCTATAAGTGTCATATTAATGCTATAGAGAGGTTTTTGAAGGTCACCTAGTTGCTCATGCCTAATGCTCCATGTGGCTTAATACCTCGGGTTACCATATACATGTATATATATATATATATATATATATATATATATATATATATATGTGTGTGTGTGTGTATGTGTGTGTGTTTATGTGTGTATGTGTGTATGTGCGCGCATGTCTATTTTAATGTGTAAGTACTTGCGTGTCTCTTATTAACTTTCCGCTCTGCCTCATTTCGATTATTTTATGAATTGAAACTCTTTAAATATTTATAATATCAGGCAATTTCGCATTAGTATGCTCATATCGCTGAGTTTAGACTTTATTATATATATATAAACTCATCGAATTTATATCTGTTTCTCTTAGAATTCCGTTATTCACTCTTCATTATTGGTCTCTGTTGGCCTGAGTTTTGTTTATAGACAAGATTACTATTATATTCTGACACATGTTTTTGTGTGAATTACAACTGTACTTTAGTTTGGTTGTTTCAATCGTTTAGATTATTCAGAAAACAACCATTGGGGAAATATTCCATCGATTGGTTGGCGTTTTTCTTTGTGAAGATTAATATTTCATAAATATGACCAGTGCTATTCGGAGACACATTTTCTAAAGAAAACGGTCAGACTAAAAATAAATTATGTTTTCTCTGAGAAAGCTTTGCTAATTTATATGCATTATTCAATCGTTCATGAAAATCAACATTTTCATTTTTTTTTTACTTTAAAGCAAAACAAGAAAAACGCGTGTTCTATTATAAAGAAAATATCTGTTTTATGCTAAGTTTGAAGTATTTGGATAATACTTTGTCTCATACATTTCTATGTATTTACTGAATTAGTTGCACATGTCAGAATCATTTATTTTAATTAATATTTCTATTTACGTTTTTACCATTTCTTTATATATAACCTACAAGAATACCGGTCCGAGAATAGGTCAAATTTATCATTCTAACAGAACAGTCTTTCACCAATGTTATTGCCTATTTACGTAGATCAAATTTACAGTATAATGATACTAACCTTTTGTTCAGAAAAATGATACCAATTTAGAGCAAAATCCATTACATGATTTTGATTCCAGAAAATGTCTAAAATAGAAGGCTTAAACTTAAGTAGTCTTATAAAGAAATTAAAATTCAGTTACTCTTTCTTAGTTTGTTTCTAATGATTATGCATCAAAATGCTTTTCTAAAGTATATGAACTTTCCAATGAGAGGTTGTTGCTATATGACATCCTACAAAAAAGATTTAAAATACTCCAACTAAAGACTGTCCTTTGGAAATATTTATTAATTGATGATTAATACACCATGTTACAATTTCACAAACATCGGAGGTATCTGAATTTATCACGAATCCCTCCACCCCTTCTACTTACTTTGCATGAAACAACATCAAACTAAATATAGCCCACATTACCAACCCTTACGTTTTCCTGATGTTTTTTAAAATGTGTGATGACTCGTAGTATGCACACTACGTACCGACATTCTCTTATATATTAAACATTAAACTGTTTTAACGTCAATACGTGGTTAAAGCAAAATAATTTGTTTTGATTATTAAAATAATTTCCAACGCTATTAATAATTTTTACCAATTAATTGATTTATTTTGTTATGGCATAGGTTAGAACTTATGTTTTGAAACATAACTTAAGAAATAAATCTATCACTCCAAGGCTATAATTATTCCTTTCAGGTAATGTTTTAATCTCCATTCATAAGAAAGACCAAATAGCTCAGTTGGTAGAACCTTAGACTAAGGATCTCGGGGTTTGATTTCTATTTCCGGTCATAGCTTTATTTGTTAGGAATATTTTTTCTATTAATCAAAATAGTTAATATCTCTTATATTTTGAAGTTAAATAAATTACGCAATGCATGTATAACGTTTAAAAATGTAAGACTGGTAGACAGACAAATAGATTAGTTAATTGGTTTAGAAGTAAATTATGTACATAAAATATATAAACATATATACATACTTAACTTTATATATATACTAGTTGATATATGCTCTCGCTGGTCGCATATTTAAGCTAGTCTGGCAGGATTATATTATGCTGAAGAACGATATTGTACACTAACCCACAACGTAAGAACTAATGACTAGTATCACGACGAACGCCCCCGACCACAAAGAAGGAATTAATGCCTTGAATGATAATATAATGACAACAGAACCGAGTGTTACTTTTCCCCGAAAACATAATCATGAAACGATCGTATCATTACGAACGATCATATAATATACTGCACCCCCCCCCAATATAAGACGGTAACACTTGGGATCATCACCCCCGTAAAAAGAGATGGGAATGCTTCTGAGTACAGAACAATGGAACATGAACAGATACTATATCAGCACCCATGAAATAAGAGATTAGTCCCTGAGAAAATCAACCCATATATTACACTACCCCTTCCTCCTAAATATGATGTAATACCAGGGAGGATTTCCCCACCCCCTTAAAAGGTTAGGTAATTCCTGGGAGGACAGTCTTATGACAAAACCGATACTACACTAACCGCCCAAATTAAAATATAATACAATAATAGATTAAAACATTTATTTCATTCATTTACAAATTCCTAGCCATAAAAATGTTTTTACTATGGTTACTTCCCATTTGGAAAACATCAAAATGTACTTTCTGATTTTAGTATTTATTTATTCTCAGCATCACAGCATCCATTAGACGTTTTACGAAAATATTGCATATATACATATAAGAAAATATGACAATACAAAAATACAGCTGTATATAAAGACATCATTTATTTGTGAGAAGCTGTTTATTTACAAAATATGCAAATTAAGAAGACGTATTTTTAGGGTGTATTACAGTTTCCTATATATGTGGTATTTCAAAAGTCTATATGGTCATATAGAATAAAAAAGCATAACTTGTTTTGATGTTAATATTGTGAGAATAATTGCAATAATTATTCAGATTACTTCATTTATATATATATATATATGTATATATATATATGAACATATATATATATATATATATATATATATATATATATATATATATATATATATATATATATATATAATTGAAACGGTTTTTTAAACCAGTAAAATGCAGAGGTTTTTTTTATGAACATATTATTATTTAGATTCAAATTTTCCATTCACACAGGAATCTTTATCAGGATAATATACATTATTTGTTTCTCTTTTTTTAAACCACATAATGTCGCTTGATCTTTTGTTTCAGATGTTTACGAAGAGCACACAACGAGCTTCGTTAACATCTGAAGCACAAGATCAAGCGACACCATGTCGTTTAAAAAAAGATAGAAAAAGATATTATCAATTATCCTCATAAAGATTCACGTGTGAATCGAAAATTTGAATTTAAATAAATAGTATGTTTAATTTAAAAAAGCTTCTGCATTGGTTTAAAAAACCCGTTTCAATTACAAAATTGTAATGCATTGTATACAGTGGAACTCTATACTAATACTTATAACGTGCGACCAGAGTACACATCACTTGTAGACATTATTACACAACGATCTTCGTTTACTTCAGAAGCACCAGATCAAGCGACACCAAACCGTAAAAAAAAGAAGGAAAATATATAGTATCCATTATCCTGATAAAGATTCATGCGTGAATCGAAAATTTGAATTTAAATAAATAATATATTTATTTAAAAAAAAAAGCCTCTGCATGTTACTGGTCTAAAAACCGTTACATTACAAGATTTACAATGCATTCTATACAGTGAAACTGTTTATTAATACTTATAACTTGCGACCAGAGCACACATCACTTGTGGACATTATTATACAACGAACTCTGTTAATATCTAAAGCATAAGATCAAGCGACAACATGTCGTGCAAAATAAAAGGAAGACAAAATTGTTTATTATCTTAGTGTAGATTCCTGTATGAATCGAAAATTTGAATTTTAAATACATAATGTTTAATTTTAAAATGCCTTTGCATTTTACTGGTTAAAAAACCGTTTCAATTACAAAATTGTAATGCATTCCATACAGTGGAACTCTTGCCAGCCATTCAAAAGAATTCTGTAGTTTATAAATTCATGTGTCAGTGTGGAGCTGACTACGTTGGCAAGACATCCCATAGATTAGAATTTAGAATATCCCAACACATACCACATGATATTCGTCAACACAAGGTTTCGAGATCATCCGGGAACTTCCAGGCACAGGAATCAGCCATCGGTAATCACCTCGTTAGTACAAATAGTTGTTCTGACAACTATTCCGATGGGTGGTTTTCTGTTTTACACAGTGCCAGGTCGAACTACCATCTGAATATTATTGAGGCGTTAGTCATTAACAACTCTCGACCTAGCATGTGTAGACAAAAGATTATGAAGCATCAGTTGGAGATCTTTAATGATTCAAAGCCACCATAACGTTGAGAGATTTACCCTTTTTTTCCTCTCAATCGTTTCCTCCAACTGAAATAAGTTTTTTCCCCTCATATCTTATTCGACTTTTAGTTCTTAATTCACCATTCTGACGTTTCCTCTCAGAGAGTCAGACGATAAGGCCTTAAGGTAATTTTAACAATTTTCCTTCCTTTTTTTGCCACTCGTCTGTTTCATTGAATATATTTTATATATATATATATATATATATATATATATATATATATATATGACTATTTTAGTTACACAGACATGTACAAAATCTGCGACACTGGCATGTCGATGTTATCAATCAACAGCTATTATAACCTAGACCTCACTAGGCAGAATTAGAATCCGATCTAAGCTTAGATCATAATTGGAAAGAATGAAAATAAAACGGTTGAATTTTTTAGGATTACTACCCTGTTGATGTTTTACCTGGGTAATTATATATATATATATATATATATATATATATATATATATATGTGTGTATGTGTGTGTGTATATGTGTGTGTATATGTGTGTGTGTGTGTGGCTATGTGTATATAGTAATTAACTTTAAAAATAAAGTATTATGTTATTTACAAACAGTTAAATATAATAGTAGACTTAACTTCCTTTCATTAATACAATTTTAAATTTAACTCTTATTACCTTGACTTAGTTATCACAAATGTTTAATGACTCGTAATAATCAGTATGAAAGTATTACTACTCAAACTTTGCGTTCTTTGACTACTTCTTTTTATCGTGTGTTTAGTTGCAGCCTTGAAAAATAATCTACAACCATTAGTACATTTTGTTTCGAAGTGAATGATGAACATGTTTTTAATTTTGCTATTGTCAGATCTAATTTCGTTCATGTTATGAATTTTTTTTCATTTGTTATCTATCTATTTTTCTCATTTTACATTCTTGTTTTACTGGTTCTGACCACAAGTATTTTTTTATGATTAACAACATAGATTTTTGTTTTTTTTACAGATTATTTAAAACAATATGATATAATAATACATCTGTAACTCTCTCTCTCTCTCTCTCTATATATATATATATATATATATATATATATCAAGTAGAGTTTGTGCATATGTTTTGGAACAACGCTTCTGGGTATAAGTGTTGGTAATGTGGGATATATTTTATTTAATTTAGTTTCATTTAATTTAGTTTCATCCAAAGCGGGCAGAGACAGCCCTTTGTAAAAATTGGGATAAGTTCGAATTTTATGAAAATTAACAATAGGTATTAGATTTAATTTAAATCTAATACCTAATAAATATACTTTCCCAAAATGTCGATTTCTTGGAAGTATTTAAAAGTGATTTAATAAGACATGTATCATAACGAATAAGAATATATTAAACTACCTTTCAAATAAGACGGCTACACCCTCCCAAAAATGGAAAGGTAATTGGAGAACGAACATATACTACAAAACCCCAAGAGGAGGAGTTAATGCATGGTAGCATGTTATAATGACAACACAGTAGATAATACACTACTATTACAAAATAGAGCAGTTTCTACCATAAAAAGAGAAGGTAATGCCTGTGAGTATGGTATTGAGAAAACAGAACAAATACTATCTTTATATCAAACACATAAATATGTACAGAATTTCGTACCGAACGTTTATTTAATCATCGTGTAAAAGTCTTAAGTAATTTTGAATTATATGTTTAGTATCGCATGTTCTGAGGATTTAACCTTCAACCTGCAGAAGACTGTGACTTTGAACTCATTGTTACTTAGCACTTTATACCTTGTGCTAATGCTTAATATAGACTAATCCAAATGATACACATTATTAACTGTCATGTAAACAAAACCTGAAACATCATCTAATTATAGCTGCAGTTATCTTTTGTGTATCGGCTTTTAAAGAATTCATACTAAGTTTTTTAAAATTAATTATTTGCTTTATATATCATTTTAAACTCAATGTAAGAAGAAACCCATACTCTATTTAAAAGAAAAACAACATTTTATTACGTTTCTTCCTCATTGGTCAAATTACAATTGCACAGATGATTCAATTATGTAAGGGCAACTCCTCCAATATGTACGACTATTGACCTTTAGTTTAACGCCGTAGTTTAACGTCCGTGCGCTATGATATATCATTGTATTGTTCCACGCGTGTCGATTCATGACTACAGGCTGGTCTGCATTCTAATAGACAAGTCCTTTGTGGATTTGACCAATAACCTTTTACACGATTTACATTGACATCCTGAACTTTTCTTTTTTTACCTTTTTCGGAAAATTAACTTGAGGCAGAACGTTGCTCTGTCTGTTTACACAATTCACTTTGTTGTCCGTGTTAATTCTTATTAATCCGGTTGAAAGAGCATGCGATCATCTTTGGATCACTTAGTCATTACGTTGATTTGTTAAAGAGGAATGTCCAAATCAATCATAGTGAACATTATTGCACAGAGAAAGGAAATACATTCATTAAATAATATACGTGGCCGTTACGATAGTTATATTCATATAACCTTATTCTGTTTTCCTGTATATTATGTGTTCAATCCCAACAAAACCCGGATATACATACACACGGGGATATGTGTAGAGAAACGGTTGAGATACATTGATGACAGATGCGTACAAAGAGTATATCGCACGCATGGATATACGCAATGGTGGGAAAGAGAGCGGCATATCAGTTGGTAGAGAGTGGGATAGATAGGGATGATGGACAATATCGCGTACCTTCGCAGGAAAGAGTAACAATGGGCAGATGTATGTCTTCAAATAATACTCTTTTTAATAATACTTACTTGATCTATTCACAATTTAATCGCAGTATACTGCTGTAGTTATTTGTTTTTTTTATAGATTTTTCTCTTTTAGATTTTCGTAACACATTTCTAAGTATATTGATTTAGATATGGTTCCGGATTGCGTGATTAATAGAATGGGACTATAAAATCAATTATATTGAGTCGAATTCTATCAATATGTACTAATATTTTTTTTCTGAAAAACATGACCAAATTAGTTCCCTCCTTATATGTGGATAAAAAGGCAATTTGCGTATACAATAAATCGTTCGTAATTGTATTTCGAAATTAAATAATCCTAAATACTTTTAATGCGTCGGAAAATCGATGCACTAAAATAAAATATTTTCGTTTTAAAAAGAAAGTAAATGAGTCGAAGAGTTTTACTCATTTGATGCTATTTTTAATGTTAGAAGAGCATCATGAATTCAATTTTGAATATGTTCATTCTTTAAAAGACAACTGTACATTATTTTCTACCTATATAGTATATATTCAATACGTTCTTCTGTAACATTGTGTTTCTCAGTTACACAGATTTGAAACACTGATGAAGGCAGATTGTCTCAAAACCGCTTTAATGAAAGACAATAATTTAAGCTTCGAAAAGTAAGACAGCAGCGAAAGTATATTATATCAATAGAATGCTGATGTCTGGCAGAATTTACAAACATGAATCCTTATTTTACAGCGTTGATAATGTTGAAAGTTCACAGAAAACTCTCAGAACTCATTGCAAGATTATGTTAGCTGATACGTATTCACCACAAAACCTTATAATAAAAAGTCGCAAAACTCAGCTTCGCTTTTTTTCTATTTGTATGTAAACCTCTCTTGTATTTTTATTATTACCATATATATTAATTTTATTCATATTTCCATAATTTAATTATTTTTTTTCCTGACCTTTATTTTTATTTAAAATCATTTATTATTTCCGTGATATAAGTCTATCTTCGCCCTACTGTCCGGGGAATAAACTGTAACGTGCATTCAAGTTTTTTTGAAAGAGCACAAACAATTTGCAACGTAACATTTGTAATTCGACAATTCTTTTCTCTGGAAAAATCAGATGGATTTTAACATCTTTAATTTAATTAATTCCGTTTTTACCTATTATGAGTAAGAAATCGATGTTCAATTTTCATTTGTGAGGAAAGATGAAAACGTTTTCTAAGTGGTGACTTCATGTTTCGTATCTATAACGCAGGGGAACAGAAATACCTGGCAGAGTACACAGGCGGGGGATGACCCATATCGCCGTGAGTTACCTACAGATCATGTATCTAAGAGAAGGAAGATGCTTATATAAAACTTGTGGTACTTACTTCATACTTCGTGGCACCGAACCATTAGGGAAACGATGCCTTTTTAGTCCTGGTCGACAACCTTCATAGAGCAGGAAACTCGAACAAAATATCCGATTCACAAAATTAAAATGGTTTTAGAGGTAAATAGGCTTTGCCTACTGCTAGGCTTTTGGACTCCGTGTTTCCCTATTATACAGGCGCAGAGATAGGCTTAACAGAGATACGTATAAGACCCGCAGTTATTGGCCTTGTTTCCTGACTAGGACAATTAAGCCGTCTCTCTTTCTCTCAATCTGGGCACATGGGGAACATGTTTTGTCAGTTAATTTCCCATAACTAGCTCAGCCTGCTCTTATTCTGACAGCCGGAGGGTACAGATTTGACAACTGGTAGTTCAGGAGGTTTAACTATTAGGTAGCGTTTAGGGTGGTTGCCAACAGTTGTATAATATCGAGGTAACCGTCATGCTATGCTGAGCATAAAATGGGCCCTACACTTATAACTGGTTGGCTTTCCCAATGTCACAACCCAATATATGACGACTCCGCTAATAACCTATTTGTTTGAACGTGCTGGCGGAAAAATACACCAACTTTGCCTAACCCGCTATATTACAAAAAGAGTGCAACTACAAAAAAGTTACAAGATAGAACCAGACGACCACATGAAACAATACATTGGCCTCTTAACTTGAGGCTTGCATTAAAAATTATCCGAGGACTTAGAACAAACATTGATAACGGGGAATCCGTTCTCCTAGCAAACTCCTCTAATATATTTGCACTAAATATAATTAACCTACTCTCCTCAATCATCTCTAATAGTTCTTACATGAATGAATACCACTCACTCTACCGTAAGGACATTGCTAAACATATGCAGAGACTTAGTTCATATTCGGAAGACCTGCCCGTTGACTAGAGAACATAGTCTAGAATCAGATTATCATGCCGACATGTGCTTCAGATAAAATTTACAACACAGCGTTAGTCACTTATATTTTATCTACTGTTTTCTTTCGACCCATAGCTGTACTCTTCTAGACTTTGTTTCTGATAACATATATACATCACTCTCATTTGGATTCCTGAGCAATACAGACGTAGATGTTAACAGACTAAATAGTGTTTATGCATTCCATACTCCTCTTCACAGACTGCCACTTTACTGATTAGCCTCTCAGATCGTGTAGATCAGAAAACCTAACTTCTCGACCTATGTGTTACTGCTCGAAGCTTGTGTGATGGATTCCCATTGCCAGCTCTGAAATAGTGATGAACTTGTGATAATAGTCGCTATCACCCTAAAGTCTCGACCATAAACCGAACAGCCGTTACTAAAAATGGGCAGATACTTTATACGGGAAGATTAAGAATGCATCAGAGATCACATCATAGACGCCACTTGGAGTTAAACCTTTTTTCTATGTGCGGATAAGTGCGCTAATCAAGTAACTCAATGGGTGAAAGCAGGCATTTAAGCACGGAAATTCTATAACAATCCCCACCCTTCCCAATGGTGCACTTCGACTTGTGCAGCCGCTCTTGTTCATACGTAGCAAGCATTCCATCAATTCAACTGGCATAAGTCAACTACAAATAGACAAAACATTATAGCACAACTAAATCATTGTAAACTTGTTATAGTCGTAGCTTAGACGAGGTATATCGACCTGACCAGAAATCACATTGAGTCACAGAAAGTAGGCACATGCAATCTCTTGAAAGTCTATAATAGTGTGGTGAGTAAGGAGTAATCAACAATACCTTCTCTATCCAATCACACTGACGTCGTTTTAATGACAGCTAATAATGCTGAACTACATCCCCAGTAGTTCATGTTAAACAGCACCTTGGACTTCACAAACCAACTCATCTTTAATGTCCAATTGTTGAGTAAAGTCACACTTTACAATCTGATTATCACCTATTTACATGTTCGTTATATCATAAAAACCTTGACACGTCGAAGACTTGTTTAACTGATTTTCCATGTAATATTAACATTATAAGAAACCTCGATACATATGAAGTATGTGGGGCAGATCCTATACCAGTATTAATAGAAATAAAGAAATGCTCTGCTGAGTTGGCCCCTGTCTGTTCCAAACTCTTTAACAAATTCCTTGCCGAATCTGGTTTCCTAGATAGCTAGAAAATTGCCTATGTGTGAATAGTGTCCAAGAATTTAGTGAAAGACGTTACCCTTAAAATGTTCGCCCTTATTAGTCTATCCCCGCTCTTCGCTTAATTCTTTGAATCTTTCATCAATCTAGCGATAGTCCACCGAATCGTTCATGCTAAACATATATCTTACTATCAGTGTAAATTTAGGCAAGCACGTTCTACTGCGGACATCAGAACCGTCATCACTGAAAACATATAACATACACTGGACAAGGCAGTGCTTAATATATCTAAAGCTTTTGACAAGGGCTGGCATGAAGGCCTTATTAAAATGAATTTGTATGGTATTACTAATCTAATATTCAATATAATTAGATCTTTCCTAACAAAAAGAAAAATCCAAATTGTCTTCGATGGCTGTACATACAAACAACATGATATTAATGCAGATATACCACAGCGGTCGAGCCTTGGTATTTTATTGTTCCTGATTTTCATGAACGGTCTCCCTGATTGTGTATCAGCTGATATACTTGCTGATGACACAATGCTTTTATCTCGTCATGTGGTTAAAAATAATGCGCACATATTCAAGGAAAATACCTAATTCTGAGAAAAATGATCTCTACTTTTTAGTTTAATGGGGATATAAATAGAAAATAACATTTACTACTACTAAGCCAAAGCTCCTTTTCTTTAACAATTATAATGAGCGTGTCCAACCATCTATTATCACGGCTAATAGCACTCTACCTGACAATCAATCATTCAAAGGGCTCGGTCTAATATTAACTGGAACAAATACATTGAAGATATTCTCATAATTTCTGCTAAAAAGTGGGCTGTTTGCCGTGCTAAAAAACTGACGTCTGTCAGTATCCCATATATCTACAAAGCCGCCATCCGCCTATGCATAGATCATTGTTGTCATATAATGCCTGGTGCACAAACTGCGAGTCACTCCCTCTTAAACTAGGTCTAAACAAGAGTTTCTTATTTAATAATTCCAGCACTGTTCATCAAGTTCCAGACCCTATCCCATCGCCGCAATATTGACTTCTTGTGCTTGTTTTAAAAGTATTTGAATGGAATGTGATTCAACAAAATGTCTGCTTTGGTGCGCCTCGACAGAAAATACACCCGATCAAACCTACAATTAGTTCAATCCTATCCCCTCACTGTGTAGCTCATCAGATTGCGTAGAGATTTCTACTGTTATAGCTTATTTCCTGGCACTGATAGCCTTCGCAATTCCATCACTGCTACCTGTTTCCCTGACTGCTCCCACATTTAGAAGTGTAAATGTAATATGAACAAACATCTTGCAACACAACTTCTTACATAATGAGCCCATTATGTGGATGACCTCTAATTCTCAGTAGCCTTAGTCTCAGTGACTTGTTTGGGGTAAATAGAAAAGAAATTGTCCGACAAACAGTTAGACAGGTGTGTGATGTGAGGTCATGCAAAGATAACGAGGACTGTTAGTTCGTCTGTGTAAAAATTGAACGAAAACATAATATCCTACATTTTATTCAAATGTTGTCTCGTTATCGCTTTAATAGCAAATAACTTTTGCCCGACAAATAATTAAAAGGTGAATTTAATTACACCCTTTGCATCAGTAACATCGAATTTATGTGACGAACGTTAACATTCATGTTTATCCTGTTTTACCGTTTAACAAAACAACATTCATTTAATACCTTTCTAGAAAGCAACTATTATATTTTCTTCACTACAAAGAAGTTTTATTCCGTCCTCCTCTACAAAGAAATGTATATTTTGTCGCTTTTTACGAGGAAATAGTTTTTTCTCCATCTCAACTTGTATTTTGTTCCATAGTGTGAAGCAACTTTGATTTACTCTGATAATACCTGTACCACAATATATATTTTCATTTTTTTTAATTTTGAAAATAAGACCGTCTTATAGTATTTTGATGAATAGAATAGTTACTTTCAAATTGCATTCTTTTTTTATACTGTGGACCTTTAGAAAAGTATAACATTTTTCATGAGAAAATAGGAAGGAAGCTGAATAAAATAGAAATATAATCACAAATTGTTTTGTTTTATAGCAATGAGAATAAATCTTATTTTAGAAATAAAGAGAATACAGCATTTTTGTATAAGGAATCCCAAGTGACAATCCAACGGCGGAACTATTAAATGTAAGTAAATAAAACTATTTCTTATAATATCGATTGACGCACCATGAAAAGCTATCTCTTTCAAGACGGAACCAATGTGGAATCTTTTGTTTTCTGTTGAATCAGGTGTTTTCTTTCTTTTTCTGATGATTAAAATATTGGTACTCGGCGGCTTTTTCTACATCGGCATAATCTCTGAGACTAGACATGACTTATTTTCATTTTTCTTATACATTCCGGATTCAAATATGATATGCGCATTCGATAAATATGATCATTACCTACCAAAAATGATTTTTAACCGAAATTAAATAATGACAGTATAATAATTAAACATTTACAAGTCTAATTAAATAATTATGTAAGGTTAAATAGCGAACCTATTTAGGGCAGGTTTTAATATACCTCTTAAATTATTGTCTATGTGAAAACACTTTTTACGAGCATGTTTTGTATATGCTTTGATTTCAAAATAAGCTAAAGGTCGCGGCGAACATAAGCGAAAAGGGTAGTATTATTCACCATTTTCATCATTTCAAATTGTTTCTTGTCCAAAAATTATTTTAACAGGCATATTTTGTATATGCAGTTATAAATTAAATGTAGGCTAACGAAATTGAACAAGAAGTTACTGGTCCTACAATATATTATCATAAGCGAATCAAGCAGCAGCAGCTATTCAAAAGAAAATTGACAGGTTATGGGTGAATTATGACAGAAGGTTTTGCTATTGGCCTCGTCACATTCGTAAAACTGTCTGGCATTCGACCTTATTCTGATTGCTAACAAATTATTTACACATAGACGTCCTTTTTTGCCCAAAATAAAGTGCTGTGTTGGCAGAGCACTTTTTCCATGTCTATACAAACAAATAGCGTATACAAAGCATAAGAATCTCTAGACTACAGGATACGTTACCATATGTGTAGAACAAAAATATAAAAGATGAAAGACGTATTAAAACGCAGTTTGTTAAGAATTAAAAAAAAATACTATTGAATCTTATGTCATAAATGAAAATTTATGACATAAGACAATGGACAATGTGCAATTTGTCAGTATTTTGAGATTTTTGCAAACAATGTATGTGTCTATAGATACCGAATATCGCATGATATCGGATTAAGTCGCACAGAAAAAGTCGTTCTTGAAGACGAGTGACTGACACTATATTATATAATAGCAGGGCCCGTGCCACGGCGTTGCACGGAAGAGATATATAAGTATTTGAGTAGAAATTCGTAAACAAGAAGTTTAAAACAACTGTGTAAGTAAATTAGGTGATTAATATAGGATTATGACATAGTGAAATTTATTTTAAGTAAAACTTATTTCTCTATTTAAATGACTTCCCCATACCTTCTCCAAGGATTGTATGTAGGAGAGTGTTCGTAAAATTAAAACCACTGCCATCTCAGAAAAGTAAGTAAATGTGATCCAAAAATATGCGTGAAGCTTTCCAAGGTCAGTAATAGACAAAATCAGATGGAAATATTTAGGAAATGTTTATCCAATCCGTAGTGTCCATTTCGGTTTGAGATTAAATTTACTAACTTTAAGAATCCACCTTTCGTCTAACTGTGCCCTTGATTTAAATATATGGCAGTTTATGTAAAGCATTTTTATTGTTATTTTGTTTTCGATTTCTCAACTGTTAATTAATGTGTTCTTTTACCATTGATTATGTTGATGGTATTTAGTTGCCTTCCGAGGAAGGGAAGAATATACAATTGTTTCTTTTAATGTGTAGGTAATAAACTTTCTAGGAAAACAATTAAAATTGCCACAGTCTAAAAATATATAGGAACAGAAAGAGAGAGAAAGAGAGAGAGAGAGAGGTGGGGAGTCCCAAATCCATATCCTTGAAAAGAAATAAAAATTGCATCAGTGTAGAAGGATTGTGACATTTTTAAGACAGTTAACAGAATGAGAAGAAATATATGTCCGCTTTGAAATGACAAAACACAAGTAAACTTATCCAGGTTGCTAGAAGAGTAACTTAGTTTGCATTTGATAATATTTATTTGTTGCCTATTTGTTTTTACCCCTTTTTTTCTGTTAAAAATGTTCAAGTTTCTTCCTCACTGACTGAAGATCAAAAATAAGTATATTATCATAGCATCTAGTGAAAAATAATAAGTAAACAGAAAATAAATGATTTGTAAAATCTGGAATGTTTTCGATAATTTTAAAGGAAAAAGGGCATAGGGGAAACATTAAACAAAAATAATAATATAAATAATAGTACTAAATATAATTATCTTTTGATGTTTGCGTAACACTTTCCTGTGTAGTGGGTTAATTTGTGATGGCATCGTTGTGTAAAAAAGGTAGTACAAGCCTCCATAAGATTTCTATGAGCAATTGGATGTTTTCTTAAGCGTAGGCCTGTGTTCGTTTTACGCTGTGATATTGACCAGCATAAGTTTCTATTGAGAAGATGCATATGCACATCTACTTTGATTACACTTGCTCCCAATTTCTGATGGCAGTTGTCAGCAACTATAAGTTTGTTTTATTTATTGTTTGATTTCTATATTAAGTCTTGGTCGATATTTTCTCACCAGGTACGTGCAAAATGAATGACCGATCCCCAAAATGTAAAAACATTGTGACCCTTCTTTTCACTTAAAAATTCACCAAAATTCAGGAAATCTAGCAATTTTAATAATAGTGTGAGCATTTATTTAGCAACGATCACGGAATACAATAAACCTATTTCATTTTAATCTCATTGAAACTGTATTATTTTTTTAAAAACAAAATACACCTTTTCTTAACTTATATTTTTAAGCGTTAATAAGAAAAATGGTATTTTCTCATGAAAATAAAGCATTATAGATGTTAACAATTACTTTTTTTAATATTTCGCATATATAACGAACACCTATCACGAAATTTCCGTGTGAATAAATCACTAAAATTCGTAGAAAAATAAATTTCTTGAATTAGCGATATGATCATTGGAGAAAGCATTCTTTTATCAATGTTTTCACTAAGAGAATAATATGATTGCAAAAAATATTGTATGCGATTTTAATGATTAGAGATAGGGGAAATTTAAAATGACTATATTTCCCTTTCACGCATGAACATGTCATAATCAGCTTAAGAATTCTTTTTTATAATCTTCAAATACCAAAAACATGAGACTCAGGATCATTACGAAAAAATGAATTTAAAATATTCGATAATTTGTACTAATTATTGACTTGGGGATGTACTATGTCCGAAACAGGCGAGATTATAACTCAACACACAACTCAATACCCCACCGTCCTCCAAATTTTGTTTTCAGAAGTTCAACGATTTCGTTAAATTCACAATTCATCGTCAATTATTTGTAAAAATAAAACGTTTTATTTGTTTTTTTCATTTTTCATTAATACATATTATTTTTAAAGTATAACACATTTATTAATCAATAATTGCTTTAACTTCTATTTCAATTAATAAAATGTCAGTGTAGTCAGTGACTTTAATTACCCTTTTCACACTTAAAATGAAAAAAAATACACTTTTAGCTTCATTTTACAATAATTAATGTAATTTATCGTTACGACACAATTAAAAATGTCTTACATATGTCGTAATGATGAATTACATTAATTCCGAAAGAATAAATCATGTAACGTAATGGTTCAAGTTTTTAATCGAACATCATGTAAAAATAATTGATTAAATAGACGAAGATCGTAACGTAAAAATCATATTTAACAACATTTGAAAAATGTTTTATTTCAAATTCTAAAAAAAACATTGGTAAACAATTTATTTAGCTATTGAGATGCCTAAAATGTCGAGCGAAACTAAAAAATCACCATGATAATTTATTAAACATTCCAATCAATTATTTTTCAAAACATTCGTTACGGTCTTCTAACCTAACAATTAATAGCATCCACTCAGACTTAAGGTGGATGGTAATTTTTAAGTGCCTTCAAACGCCATTATAGACCCAGAAATGGGAGACTATTTAATGTTAAATATTTATTCTTGTTTCACTAAAAATTTTCAAATTGTTTGCACGAACCTCTTGGAGGGGTCAGCGAATGGTGATAATTAATTGCCGATCCTCGAAATGTAAAAACATTTGACCCCTCCTTTCAGTTAAAATAACACAGATAAAAAAGTTTTAAGAAAGTTTAAAATTACACATGAATCTTTGTAGATAATATACGTTTAAGGTTCAGGGTTAGCTTGGATTTTAATCAGCACCAGTATATTAAATTAGAAATAGAATAAAATTATTACCCTATTTTCCGTGCAAGATAATAATACAATGTGAAATTGTTGTCTTCCATACTTGTGTATGTCATGTAGACATTTTCTTCATAACCCTAAAAAATAAAGAAATTAAGGTCTAATCATCATTCACTTTCTATAAATTGTTACACAACCATAACTTCATATTAAAAATTTTTAGAATAAAAATAAATATTGCTGCAATTCGAGTTTAACTTTTGTTTTTTGATAATTAAGCAATTTCTAATTCATTTATTTTTTAATTCACTCTCTTAAGACTTTAATAATAATTTTTTAAACGGTTCCAGAAAACTGATATTTATTTTTCCAGAGCATTTGACACTGTCAGAAATTTATTTTCTTCTTCTTCTTCTTCCTCTTCTTTTCTTTTCTTCTTCTTCTAAAACCCCCTTTTTTAAGAACTTGTAATGAATGACTGCTGCTGATGGCACGTGTCGGTGTCTGAAGCGTGGGCGTTTGACGCCGGAAGCCGTTGAAATAACCGCGAAATTCAAGGTAGTTGCTGAAACGATCTCGAGCTGGAGAGGTCGGTCGACTCAACTCGGACATGAAGAAGTCCTAAAAACAAGAATGTTAAAACAGGAATATGTAGAGAGCATGCCTGTAAAAATCTTCAAAGAAGTTGGAGTTTCAACTAGTGTTCGAGGTTGAATATTTACGTTGGACGGAGAAGTCCACTGAATTCTAAAAACAGAAACAAGGAAGATATTCATTTGAAAGGCAAATGTGCCTTTGGAAAAGACAAAACGAAGTGTGTTCCGAAAGATGTCTCCAAATGAAGAGTTGACGTGGAAGAGTGCCACTATTCTCAAAAGGAGTCGATCGAAGAAACGATGCGATGTCTATAAAAAAAATGAACAATCAAAGGAAACAAACAGCGCGAACAAAAAGGACTTTTCTATATTCTTCTGGTATTTTTTATTTTACTAACAAAATTCTTTCAAGTAAGTTTTCTCTTTTTTCTGACATGTCTTTCATAGCAAAGTTAATAAGCCTTCGGGCAGCATAATTAGGACTTTATTTATGCAGCCTTTCCGTGTGTCCATCGGAACTTAAATTCAGTCTATGAAGTGAACTTTGAACATGAACTTTCTGCCGAACCCATTTTACCTTTTTTTTCTTTTTCTTCAATAAATTATTTGTTGTTTAAAATAGCTTGTTTTTTTTCTTACTGTTTATTTAATTGTCTAGTTATTGCCCGAGGTCCTTACGTGTATCGATTTTGGCCTGTACGTGGTTAAAATTGCGATAACACGTGTTTTATGTGATTTGCTGTTTTAACTGATGTGTTGTTCTTTTAACACGATGTGATATCATTTTTTCATTTAAATTTGGTTCACACGTAAATATACATGCGTTTCCTTTTAAGATATTAACTTAATTCTGTTATTTTTGAAACACTACGATATTTAAACGAAAACTACTTTTTTCAAATTAAGAAAATACACTTTGAAGCATTATAGTCAGTATAGGCGACGGACATTTTTCTACGTACCTATTTCGCACAATCAAATCCACAAACACTTTCACCAACGTATACAGGTAAGAAATTTTATAGGACACTTTTCTTATTATATCCTATTTCCATTGTACGTGCCATACTCTGCATTTTTCATCTGAGAAGGGACGCTCCATCTACACTTTTCCTTCTCTCAGAGGGAATTTAATTAGATACTCCAGATGACAATGCTATCATTGTATATTTATATCGTATGCTATCATTAAACGATTAAATTATTAGTAAAATTACATTTACTGAACCTTACCCACCTGTGTTCATTCCAAATTCTTTTAAAATGGCAAAGGTTTATGAACAATTACTTTTCTCTTTAGGTAACAAAACTTTATAATCACTGACATCTTTACGGCAACACCGACATTTGTTTTTCGTTTTACTGTTTTCCTTCAACTTACGTAGACGTTTCATTAGATAATCAAAAAATAATTTCTGATTCACTTGTGCATTAAATGCATCTTGTATTCAATATAATAAGATAAACAGATTTACTTTCATCTAACACGGCTTGTCTTTTTCATTTCAATTTTTGTAAACGTAACAAATATATTAGTGTACATCTAAACCCCTAAATAATACATAAATAAACAATACATACATTTGACGTATTTAACCTACCACTGTATCAATTAAGCTAAACTGCAAAACATAATAAAAAAACACGAACATTTGTTTTTACTTTTCGGTTTTTAATATTGCTATTAATTTAAACAATGGAAAATAAATTCTGATTAGACATAAATAATATTTTAAAAATAAATTATACTTTTTTGCAAATTATTTTATTGTGCGATCTCGTTGTGTCTTGACGAGATTTAGAAAGAAATCTAAAAATTTGTTTTAGTTGATAGCTTCGAAAAGAATGGCCATTTAATTGAAAGGCTGCTGGGGTATTTATGACGAGAGCTAACAGAACGAAACGGGGGTAAATAAAGGCAACGAATAAATGTTACACACGGCAAGATAATTTACTCTTCTACAAACTTGGATAATGTTATTTGTGTGTTAACTTATTTTAAAGGGTGTTTAGCAAAAAAAACAAACCTTTTCTCAAATGGTGAAAAGACAAAACTTAAGAGAGTGGAGCTCAAAGAACTGCCCATAACCTCAGACCTGCGGTATAAAGGCCTGAAGGCCAAGACGGTACCGGTCTACAGAGTGTAGCATCCATCGAAACAGGAATTGTACTCTGATCTTAGCCAAAAAGCCAATATTTATAGAAGGCTAATGGATCGATGTTACACAATTTGAAATAAATAATTAACTGTAAGCTAGTCGTTACTGACTAGACTAACTGACTGAACTTATGGAAGTTTTTCAAATAAACTCACTTTAACAATTAACGGTTGACAATGGAACTCTTCAGTAACAGGAGGAAGAGAAGCGGGAGCCTTGCTAACATATACGACTGTATAAAGTATACGTTTGGCTTGTTGATAAATTAGTTAGGTAACTCCTTACCTAACTAATTAATGGACTAGCCAAAATATACTATTAATATTTAATTTCTTACACAAACACATTAGTTCGCATCCTTTGCCCGCGATGTTTTTCGAACATTCAGAAAGAAAGTAATGAAGGGAAGTGTTCTGATCATCTTACATTGCACTTTTGTTGCTGCTAAACACTAAAGCTACTTTCTCCGATGGTGAATCCTACTTACAATATCAGTATAATCTACTGACTGATGAAGAGTTAGAGGAGGAATGCAAACGATGAGAAACCCATCGCCAGCGTCGTCTTTGTCTGCGTCCGAACCCGCGCTTGACATTAAGCATATACGTATTTAATTTGATCTTTTTAAAATATAGGGCGTGTGTTTTATCAAGGGTTTGCTAAATAATACTTTTGTATTCGTTTAGATATTTCATTAAACAATCCGATCGCACTTATCATGTGTATTTCCTTATATCCTGAGAGAAATTGCGTAAACATATTTATTCCCATTATTTGGGCACTTACGTACTTACGAAATGCATTAATAGGCATTTCGAGTTATTCGAAAATCAGATTAGCCATTTTAACAAATACATATGTAAATGCCTTTAAATGACATAATGATTAGTTCATTTTACTGTTAATCAATTATTTATTTTGATAACTTACACTGCAAGAATGCAGTCCAGTTAATTTATTGCTTAATACTTGTCTTAAATGAATATTTAATTTATTCTCGTGCATGAACAGACATATATATATATATATATATATATATATATATATATATTTATCGATCAATATATAATTTCTTCCTCGAATAAATATCTTTACAAATATATATATATATATATATATATATAAATATATATATATATATATATATATATATATATATATATATATATATATATATGAGGGAGAGAGAGGGGGAGCTGATGGAAAGCATTATAACGTATAGAGATTATAATAAAAATCATAAGGAATTAAATACATCAGATTGCAAAAACCACCATTACTAGAAACTCTGTTACTGCCTTAAATAACCCATCTATACATTATTTTCTAGTCTCCCTTTTTTATTTGTCAAGTTGCTAAAGAAAACTTCCTTTAATTTCTCTTTTATCCGCAGTCAAAGATATAGATATCCTTTTTGGTTATTTCCTATGTTGGTTAGTTAAATTATTTATAAATGGGTTTTGCTATCATTGTTTCTTAATATTTGTCTCGCATATAGGTAACGTTTTATGAGTTGAATTATTATTCATGTGATATATATTTTTTTTAAATAAAGAAAGAATGAAATAAAATACAAGGCAATACGCGGAAAAAATTGAAAGTAAACCGATCCCGAGCGATCCCCGGAAATGACAGCTAGTTTGCAATTTACTTTTCAACAAAGAAATACGCATATATTGAATGAACACATCTTATTTAGATGTGTCCAAGCATGTTAGTTGGTCTGTCTGTCGCATTTAAGTTTTAAATAGATGTCCTCGGTCTGTCATGCGTAAGTTTAAAATGGCTATTTAATCGCAAAACTCTCATGCTAAATGAAAGTATGTCGATCAAGTATTAAACTCTTAATTATTTATAATAGACATCGGCAAGTGTCTGTGAAATTTCTCACGTTGTTAGGTGTGATGTTGTTTCTGGCAATTATGTGTCACAGGGCTAACATTTTCCTTGACAATGCCACGTTACATAAGGGTAAAGGAAAACACTTATTTTGGGAAATTCTTGTAGAATTTGCAGAAGGATAATTTGCAATTTAAAACTCCCAAAATAAAAAAAAAACATAATTTTCGTAGTTTATTCATTTGATATAACCATGAACACCATATGTTCTAACACTTTCTAGTTTACGTTCCGTTAGAATACGTGTTGTATCTTACATTGTTTGTTGTTACACCCACAACGCAATACTCATTGTTATATGTGTATTTATAGGTGTTATAAGTGTTATAACGTTTCATTAAATCTTATTCGTACTTAAGTAAAGATAAACTATACAATATGATATTTTATAATTGTAAATGTGCAACAGAATAAGGCTAACAAGTAATCTCTTTTTTCCCCACTAAAAACACTAACTAATTACGGGTAAAATGCAGAAAATCAACAGAAAAAAACATGTGAATTCGATTCAATTTTCGAAAGACTTATTATATCAGTTGTTTTGTTGCAATGAAATGCATCGCAATGTCTTTTGTGTCTTTTTCAAATTTAAATAAACAGAAATCTTAAATGTCAACGAAAATGCAAAATGAAATTCCGAATAGTTTAAAGGTCAGACATAAAATGTGTCCAGGCGAATGCAACTAATTCGAACAGAAACATAAATGTCGTTTTAGTTTATTGATTTGTTACGGAATTTAAAAAAGCTTCTATAACTATTGCATCTAATTAAACGGGAATAAGATAACATTCAATCTTATCTCGTAACACTGGTCTAGAAACACTGAAAAGCTGCTATACAGCGAAACAGTGTCTGAATGAAAAAATTCAACCCACCCTTTCGTGATGTAATCACTTTTGTATGTGAAATCGTTAAATGCCAATAGTGAAATACACAGCTCGTCTCAAAAACAAATAGAACACTCGTCGTCAGCTGATATAGTTTATAAACAGGTGTTGTCGCTATGGATATACACTTTGACTTTTGAGAAAACGATCCGATACAAAATCTCAGGTTGAAAAACTTGTTTTCTAGCCAAAATGAAAAGCTGTGATGAAGCAAAACACTTTGTCGATTACTATTACTATATTTATATATATATACACACACATATATATATATATATATATATATATATATATATATATGTATATATATATATATATATATATATATATATATTCTAAATTTCCTTCAGTAAACACAAATGTATATGTAGTAGGCCAATAGTGTACGAGTAGAGCTGTTAAGTTAATATCATATAAACCTTAATTATTCAGAGAAAAACGCAATATTTCTTCCAAAAAACACTTTATTGACAGACAGTATTTTCTGCTCATATCGAGAACATATTATTCTATGATATACAAAATATCACAAATATTCAGGAAGAGGCTTCATCAGTGTATAATACCCCGCAGTTAGGGGAAAAATCTAAATGCACCCAACATTCATTCAATTCTTACGTGTATCTCTTTTAGTCTATTTTTTGTATATAAAAGTCCGTGATGTATTATGTTCATTAACTGTTTCCCCATTTCATTTAAAGTGTTCATATGCAATCGACAAAGGCTACATTTTAAAGTTAACTTATAAAAATAATTATTTAAAACTATCCGCAATTAGGTAGAAGTGTTTGAACCTCACCAGTAATGATAATGAGGACTATACAACTTTTGCGAGGTAAATAAGCACTGTGATAACTTCAGATTATTGAAATTAAATACTAATCACTTTAAATGTCTCATTTTTGCACAAGAATTAGTGTCGAACACAGACTCTGAAATTAGAAGGAGAGTTCTTACTAAGCTAGAAAATTAGCCAGATTATACACCCTAGCAAATAGCCGAGGACTGCTACCAGTTTATAAGGATGTGTCATGATTAGAAGGATATCGAACAGTCTGGAGTATTCCACATCAGAAATATTTGAAACAAGAAAAAGAAGACTTTACCAGTTAAATTTGATAGTCAATAAAGAAGTAGTATGCCCCCTAAACTGTTGGCAGATACATCAGTAGAGAGATTTTCCCTATAAAACTAAGAAATGCTTTAAATGCGATCGCATAGTGCATAAAAGTACACATTGAAGAACAAAAAATGAAACAAAGTTTTATCAGAATCGCTAAGTGCAGCGAAATTGAAAATATTAGAAAAAATGCTCAAGTTAAAATATGAAATAGAAACATAAAAATGCAATTAGACTCTGGGTCCGATTTATCAATTGTTGATCCTCTACACAGAGAGGAAAATCGGCAGGCCAACTTTATTGAGGACTAACAAAATTGGTTGCTATAGTGGATGCAATAAAGTGATGGCTAAGTTTGAGCTGAAACCGGATATACAGCCAACTTTTAAAAAGAAGCGAAATGTCCCGTTCACGTCAGAAGAAAAATCAACTTAAAATTGGAAAGGCTCGGGAAAAGGGAATGCTAGGAAACGTTTGATATAACGAATTTGCTATATAGAATGTATAGAATGACCACTAAGAATAACGTTCTATCTGGCAGATTACCAGTGGTAGTTAGATTCGCAAGAAATATCAAGACGTGTTTTGACAAACTGTTACCGAATTATTAGAATCCGGAACGAAAAGTAGATGTTAAAAAGGACGTTTGCAAATCGGGGAAAGGTTTGCTTTCCGAAAGTTTAAGAAGAACTAGACATTTTGGGAAACCGAATTGCGAATATGCTCTATGTGGTGAAAAGACCAACATTTACGCATAGGAGACATATACACAAAATTGGGAACATATATTCCGATACTGTAGAAGACAACACAACAGAAGAATTGATGGACGTCGTGTTTGACACTAGTGCGTCACCAGTTACACAAGTGATTTCTAAAATGTGAACGTGTAAGGGAAACAGAGAAAAAAATACCGACTTCATGGAAGTCAATCCCAAGAAAATAAGATATTAACTCCTCTCGGAGCAAAGGCTTACAATGATGTGTTAGACTTACTTACATATTTACGGAATAATAGACTCACCCGGACATTATTAGTACAGTAATATCTAAGTGTTAGCGGCAGCAAAGTGGGGAAGTTATGACCTCAAGTGCATGACGCGCCATTCTCTAACATACTTCTGTTTATACACTTTTGTTAAGTATACCATTATGTGTGTCTTCATTGTTACCGGCCTACCAGGCTACAAACATATGCACATCATGTGTTTCTTAATTTGTTGCCACCATTAGTACTCGTTAATATTTATTGCAACCGCAACTGTTATAGCAATTATTATTAAATAAATATTCGTTCATGATTAATACATGCAAAGTTAACCCATTGACAAAATTCAGGATTTAAAATTTTAAAAATGTTAGAATAAATGTTTATTTTCGTATATTACGTTAGCTCCTACTACGTTAAACATTGTTATATATAAGTTACATCCGGAATTAGAATGAACATCTCCAGCTGTAATCTATATTATTCCTACTTCTTTATTTACTTTTATTTTCACTACCATTCTAGCCTATTGATTCACCCACTATTGGTTTTATCTAAAATATAAGAAACTACAAACTTTCAAATTTATTTAATTATTATTGATATTAATTACATTATTGTTTTTTTTTTAATATTGCTTTTTTTTACTATTATTATCTTAATAAATATGTTACCGTCTATTAATAGTATCCATTTTATTTTTAATATTAATTATTAATATCATGACTTACTATTATTGTTATCTCTATTTCAATTTGTATTATTATTATTTTCAATGACAATCTAAAATATTGTAAGTATTACTTATATATTATCTACTTATTTATTTTCAGGAATTTCTATCAACATTAATTCTTATCACTATTATTAATCTAAATGAATTTAGTTTTTCTACTTATATTAACAATATTAGCATCAAAACAAGTTATGCTTACTTAATTATGTTATAAAACATAAGATTTGAAATACCGTGTATATAGTAACCTGCAAAGATCCACCAACAGTTTTAGGTATTCCTAATTTGCATATTTAATTTTATAATATTTGTAGTAAATTATTATTCTGTAATATACACTTGTAATTGGAATTGACATATATTGTCTTATATATACGCAATATTTTTGTCGATATTAAAAAAGGTCTAATGTCGCCGCTTTTCTGAGAACATATATTACACTTTAAATTATTTATTTGCACAAAATATAACCATTTACATTCAATAGAAGTTATGCACAAAGCCATCGAAAGTGTAGGGTATGGTTGTTGTTTGTCATTCCATGTTTAAACGATGAAGTTTTCTATCCTACTCTTAATTCGAATCATCGCAGTCACCACAATACTACATTTACTCTAAGTGCCGTCCAACTTAAGATATCCCCAATTGGTTTGAAATAGTTATTTTCATAAATATGCATATATAAAAGATTACACTTAGACATTAGCCAAAATGGCAAAAGAACCCTAAAAAAACTAATGTTTTTATGAATAGTTATTTTTGATGAATGAAACTAAAACAACAACCATCATTTAATCTGCTATTGTATTATCTCTTAATAGAGGTGTCTAGTGTATTATCGGCTCTGTTATCACAAGAATGTCTTTCCAGTTATTACTATTTCATTTTAGGGGAGGTAATAATTCTAAGTATTATATCTGGTTTCATTATTTTCACATAGTGCTTGACAAATCAATATCCCTTGCTAGAACCTGAATTTGTACTGATTTAAACCTTAATTTTCAGTATCGGTTCGGAAATGTATTGTCATTTTGAAAGTAGTTTGCTGAATTTAAATATAAAATTATAGATTAACTTGTTAAGCTTATAAGTGCCCTTTACTTGAGATAATAAAAGCATGACATACATTGAACTGAAGAAAGTGATTCTAGGTTTTTAGGCAATTCGTTATTTACTTAGGAACGGTATTACACGAAATTTTCAGGGCTTATCATCTTGACTAAATTAGATGCGTAATTAATCGCTACACCTTTTGTCTTAATCGTCTAAAGTGCATGTGTCTTATTTACAGTGTAGTGCTATGCTGTCGTAGCACATGCGCATTATGCCTCTATATATACACCCTATTAAATAATGTGCGTCAATGACAAATTTGAAACAAATTATTTCCGTTCATTTACTTTTTATTTTTATTTTCATAATATAATGCTTTAGCGTGTTCGTGCTATTAAGAGGTTTTACTGTTTTTCATAGTCTACAGGATTCATTTAATGACCTTTATACTATTATCATCTTGGGCAACGTGCGTGGTGCTGTTATATATACCCTAACCGATGCGTGTATAAAATCCTTTACGCACGCGGGTTAAAGTTCTCTTCGTCGTCGGCGTCGTTGCTGTTGTCACGCCGAGGATGCTTTTTCTTCGGTTCATAAACTTACGCCGACACGTTTTGTTTCGTTTATAAACGATTTATTCGGAAGGAAAAGAAAGTATGTGTTCGTGAGAGAGAGCAAGAGAGAGAGAGAGAGATAAAGGGAGAGAGAAAGATGATAGATAGATCGATAGATAACTTGTCCCATTACGTCAATCGTACGACACGTTCTGCCTTTATTTTAGGGGCAGAAGGCAATCCCGTATTTCTTCGACTAAGTTTCGTCAGCTAAGAGAGCGTGAGAAAGATCTTGTTAGAAAGTACGTTACTCCCTTAACTTCCGAACTTTAAGGAACCTCCATTGAGAACGGGGCTGACATTTTTTAACAGTACTGCTGACACAGAACAAGCAATTTTTATAACATATTTTCTGTGCAGCAGAATGTTTATTCAACATATATTTAAATCTCTACATATATGTACAGTCAGGAAAACAGGGAGCAGTGAGGGAATTCAAAAGGCTAGAAGTTCGAGGCAAAAAGATATTAGAGTAAAAAGTTGTCCGGCATCTGGCGAACTTTACAGTGAATGGGTGGATTTCACTTATTGTTGGATCGGTCGGAGTCATTTAAGTCGAGGGCGCACCAGTTTAGCAAGTTGGTCAGAACACATTCCATGGAAGTAGTTAGAAAACAAACACAGGGATGCAACATTGCTGCAATGGGACAGAGCCTTTTGCTTTCTAACCAGTGTGGGACCTTTAAGATTAGAGGCGTTTTTTGATTCTGTCTAAGAGAGAGCGACAAGTTTTTGATGCAACAGCACATATGTGACAATAATATTAGAGGCATGGGCATATTGGGGATTCTGTAAACATACGCGATACTGTAAGGTGTGATGAGTTTTCTAGCACAGTAGGGGGGCTCACTTATCTTTCAACAGTATTGGCATAATTTTCACTGTATGTGTTACAATTCATGCTACATGTATGCATCCAACTTATTTCTTCTCATTATGTGTTTCTTGTGTTCCACAAGATGATATTACTTTAACCAGCAAGTATTACTTGGTGTCCTACTTTTCTCATTTAATTTCTTTCATTTTATAGTTTAGTGTATTTATTTAGCGAACCAAATTTCGATATGTTATTCATACAATGTTACGATACTGAAGCCTATCAAATGATATATTTTATGTTATGAAATCTCTTTGTTTTTATCATGTGTACGTAACCATTGTTTTTTGGTGAGTATAGTCGGAATTTATCATTGGCGATCATCACTATATCATCTGTAAACGTTCTGGTGCTAATTATAATAGAAGACTGTATCGGCATTATTCACTACTTGAAGTAGACGAACACGACGGTGCAATAATTACATGTTAAGATCTCACTGGTCGAATTATAAATGCCAGACAGTTACCGTATATAAGAGTGATCATTTCATAGCAATCAGAAAAATGATTGCATACGTTACGGTTCATGTTTATACAATCTGCAAATGTTTGGAAACTAACTGACTAGATTAAACAGTAATTAAAATTTACAATATCCCCGTTTATATACATTCATAAAATAATGTAGTACAGGGTGTTTCAAAAGTCTTGGGAACATTACAAATGCGTATATCTCATGAACTATTCCAGGTAGAAAATTGAAACTGGTGCCATTTTAAAGCTTGCTTAATCAAGTTTTTGGTCATACTAATGATTTTCGTGTTATCTTTCCAAGTGTAGTGATGGCGTTCTCTAAACAAGACAAGGCATTTTGCGTCCTCCAATTTGCAAAGACTGAATCGTGGACATGTGTTCAGCGTGCATTTCGCAGGAAATTTTTTAAAAAAGCCCCTGAAAGGAAATCCATTGTCAGATGGCATGCTAAATTTGTGAAAGATGGGTGTTTGTGCCCAAGTAAGCGAACAGGTCGCCCTTCAACTTCAGAAGATGCAGTTGAGCAAGTTCGGACAGCCTTTCAGCGGAGCCCCCGTAAATCAGTGAGAAGAGCCAGCAGGGAACTTCAGCTTGCTCCAGCAACTGTCTGGCGTGTCTTAAGGAAACGACTGCAAATGGTACCTTACAAGCTCAAGTTGGTCCAAAAGTTGAAGGACACTGATAAGCCACTTCGCCGTGACTTTTGCATTGCAATGCAAGAGAAGTTGGAAGATAACGGCTTTGATGACAGGCTTGTTTTTAGCGATGAGGCGACCTTCCATCTAGATGGCAAAGTTAACAAGCATAACACTCGCATATGGGGTACTGAGAATCCTCATGAACTTCTTGAGCACGAGCGAGATTCACCAAAAGTGAACATGTTTTGTGCAATTTCCAAGAAAGGTGTCTATGGACCGTTCTTCTTTGAAGAGGCAACTATCACTGGTGAATCCTATCTCAACATGCTGGAAGACTGGTTAATGGCTCAGTTGGAACAAGCAGAATCTGATGACTTCATTTTTCAACAAGATGGTGCACCACCACACTGGAGTCTTAGAGTAAGGCAGTTTCTTAACACAAGGCTGCCTGGTAGATGGATTGGGAGATCTGGGCGAGGTGATGACGTTCTCATGCCCTGGCCTCCTAGGTCTCCAGATCTTACCCCGTGTGACTTTTTCCTTTGGGGCTTTGTCAAGCAACAAGTCTATGTGCCGCCCCTTCCAAGCGATATTGACGAACTAAAGGCTCGAGTAACGGCAGTTGTGGGAACCATTGACGTCAAGATGCTGGAACGCGTTTGGCAGGAAATGGACTATCGACTAGATGTCTGCCGTGTGACGAATGGTGCTCATATTGAGCAACTTTGAAGATGCCCCACAAAACTTGAAACTTTAACCTTTCCAACGGTACCAATTTCATTTTTCAACTCCTAATAGTTTTTGAGTTATTAAAAATCGTTATGTCCCCAAGACTTTTGAAACACCCTGTATATTACTTATATATAGTTTTAAGTATTTACAATACTCAATACCATACTGGAGTCTAGTAACAGTAAGAAAAATATACTTATGTCAAATTACCTACGCAGAAACGTTTGTTTTTCATCCCCGGAGGAAATAATAAAACTAATTGCATGGATTCTCATTTAATGATTTAGGGGGTGATTAAATCAAAAGCTCTACATGTTTAATATCGATAAGAAGGGCTAGTTAGCTATAACACAGTTTTTAAAAGTAAATCCATGCAAATAATCTAAGGATTTGCTCCGCGAATAAAACGCCAACATTGATATGTAGCTTACTTGTCATAAGTATAGTTTTATAATACTAATATTATATATATATAATATATATATACAGAGAGAGAGAGAGAGAGAGAGAGAGAATGATAGATATAATCATTGTAGTAGAAAGACTGAAACGGAACCTGAGTCTAGCAGGAATGAGAGTGAGTAGACAGAATATCGTACGCTTTTGTTTGGAATAAATGACGTCGGCGTGCGATAAAGTCTCATCTGCCTACTGGGAAGATAGTTCGCAAGTATTTACTGTACAGAAAATAAAGGGTATTTGGTGTAATTAAAACCCGATCCTTGCATTAACATTCTGAATGTAACGTAACCGAAAACATGAAGCCAAACAACTGAAATATCAGCAACTTATTACTCTTAAGTAATGGAACTTGCATTGGCAAATCTTATTTCTGAAACGCTGCGCTGAAGGATGCTGGAGGAATATAAAAGAAAAAATAAATGGGGGGGGTGAAAAGTAAGCTTGTAATACGGGTCGGTCATTAGATATGGTATAAGTTGTGTGAATACGTAATGTTCTCGTATTTTTTTAAATTCACACTGTTATTAATAATCCGGTGTTAAATAATTATTAGTGTTTGCTAAAACTGCTGCAAATGATTGGGCATTCAGTAAAATGTAGTTAGTATTATTAACAATTGGTTATCAGGGTGTAAAAATCATTAATATTATTAAACGAATTAGTGCATTTTTTTTTTTTGGCTTAGTAAAAAGTAATATTACGTTATAAAATTACACGTATGTAACACATCACTCAATAAGTTACGGATTTACTAATATAACTACATTTTGGCAACATTCGAGTTTATTCATCAACACAATGGCCTTCTAATGTGATCAACTGATTCCAATAGTTCTTTAACTATTCTCTGTCTTTTTCGTAGAATGATTTCTCTTTAACCTAAAAACATACGTCAGTTTTTTATATCACTTATTCGTTGAAGTAATATCCCTGGTATTATTTGAAGAAACGACCCTAGTCATGGAGAGATCCAGATTTGTAAAATGGCGTTGTTGCAAAAATAATTCGAATTGATATTAATGTGGTTTTTCTATCGTTACAATCGACTTCTGACACGATGGGTTGGTTGAATATAACCTTTATCTTCTTCATTTGTATTTGTTTATTTTTCTAATCAAATGCCGATTTAAAACGAACTAACAAATTTCCGAGAGAGTCCTGACATTCGATAGTTGTCAGTATTTTGCTAAGTTGTATGAAAAAAGTATATTAATTTTTTTTTTGATAAATGGTTAACCGCCGCGAAACTAAATCCCTAAAGACCTACCTACCGTATTTGTCTTTCAAAGAAGGAAGTAACTCCTTGATAATGGTTTACATTTGAAGAGAACGTATCTTCAAATCTGTAATATTTATTTAAAAATCAGTCAAAAATACTTATTCTAAATACATAACATAGGTCTGTTTCATCACGAATCGGCTTTACGTTGCCCAAAATAACACAAAGCCAAAAATGTATTGTAACTGCATTTTCGGCAGCTCTATAACTTTCGCTTCCCCTAATTTGCCACTTAGTCCTTATTTTAAATGAGCGATGTTTTTGATAAAGACGGGGCAAACACTGTTCTTTGGGACTGCAGTTTAGTATAAGCAGTAACTGGAGATTACATGTGTAATTATATCTTTCTATTCTTGTTGCTATGTAACTAATAAGAGTGCTGCTGGTAACCGCTTTCTACCGGCCTACATTCCAACAACCCGACCTGTTGTTTCTATGCGAAACTGGCATGGGTACGTCAGTTTCTATAGATGACTTGATGATATCAAGATACGAAATTTTGACCTCTAACCTGACCCCCAACATCGCTATGGTCATCGAATATGCGTTTACATAAAGACCGCTTTTCCATGTGGAAGTGATACTTTCTGTGAACACCCTAACTTGCCCTTTATGTGTTTCCGTGTTTTGTCATTTCCCTCTACTGCCGATGGGGGAATGTTATTGAGCAAATTTCTGACAAAATTGACAAAATGTGACTGCTTAACATTTTGCTTGGATTCATGTCTACGGTGACTTTAATGTTAACAGTGTTAAGTGGCTAGTCTACTTAAACAAGACTGACGATAAAAGGGGTTTCGTCACGATGTCTCCCTTGCATACGAGCTTACTCAAATTGTTGACCACTCAACACGCGTAGTCGATACCGATGGACACTTCAAAAGCCTTTCCGATCTCTTTCTGACAACTTACACTGAATAGTGCACATCTACTCTCTTATCTTTCCTAGGATCCTCCGATTACTTAGTTGTCTCAATTAAGATCAACCCCAAGCTCAGCAAGTGCTTAGATGTTCTTTTCCATTGCAAAGTTTTTCGATATTAAAGAGCTGCTTGAAATCACTTAAAGCCTCTATGTCTGAAATCCCTCTTAAATCTATTTTCCAAAAAGAGTGTGTCGTGCACCACATCTGAAATATGTGAGTGCATACCTGCTGATATTGAGAGTTTTATACCCTCCAAAATCATTCAAAGATAGACCCATGGACACTCAAGTAAACTCTGATTGGGTTGCCGCTATTGCCCACAGACACCACTATTTCAATTGCGTTCAAAGAAATAGTTGCTCCGAGACAAAAGCCTCCTTTGATAAGGACAACAACGACTACCAAATGTTTATATAAAAGGCTAAAGAGTCTGATGCTCACTTAGTCTAGAATAGCCGATAAAAAGCGTTTTGGAAAATAACAAACAAAACAAGGTTCTTAGCAAATTCAATGTCTCTATCCCAACCATCATATACGGACCAGCATTGATATCCTAATCAGGCCCACCTACGCCCGGAATTCCTGTCTATGTCTGAAAGAAAACTCTAACCGAAATCTAAATAACTGTATGTAATGTTGCCAAACTTATCATTAACCTTGATGCCAACAAGGCAACCGGCTCTTAAAAATACACCCCAGTCATAGAACACAAGAAACTGCAACACGAAATAGTTATATCATTACAAAGCCGTTCTAATCCTTGCTTAACTATTAAATGCTTTCCATCACACTGGAAGACTTATGTGGTCTTCCAAGGATTTAAAAATACTGAAGACCGGTCTTATGCATCCCAGTACAGACCAATCAGTCTTCTGTGCATCATTAGTAAGTTGGTTGAATCTGGAAACAAATCAAGTTGTTGTCAACGATCTCAATAAAATCTGTCTTTGTTTCTATGGCAATAATATGTCAATATTCCGAAGAGTATCGAAAGTCAAGATCAAGCTTACTCCCATCCTTTCGACTGAGAACGCCGTGCAATGGGGAAGAAGTGACTTGTTATGTTTAACACCTCACCACTAATGTTCGGATGTTTACTTGTCCCCAGCCGAAATGAATGGGTCACTGCTTGAGGAAGTCCCCTTTTTGATAAGCTTGTAGAATCGCTTTCACTCCAGACCTAAAATGGAAAACTTACATCAGATCTGTTGCTAAGGTCGCTGTAAATAATGTTGGATCATTATACAGCCCAGAAAGTACTTCAATCCTTACGCAATCCTCTACTTGTATAAAAGCGAGATACGGCCTAAGATGGAGTACTGCTGTCATCTGGGGATCATCTCATTTTTCCTTACAGCCTCTTTCACACAGAAAATATGTTGTCTGATTCTCTCTACTGTATCCTAATGTTCATGGTAGGTGGTCGACTTATCTAAAATATCTGATACCCACTATAAATGTTCATAGTAGAAACTTATGTAGCTAGAACCACAGCAAAAACATTCCCTGTTCTTTGTTCGTACTTAAATCCAAACGAAACTTCCATTGACGATGTTTATTTCTTAGAACATCGTACCTGTAGAACAATATACCAAGAATCTGTTTTCCAACTAACTACAACATGGTCGTCTTCAAGTCTAATGTGTCCACATAGTTGTTGAGCCGTTTTCCTAGATAATAAATTATTTTGAAGTGATTTTCTGCCCATCCGAACCATTTGTTTTCGATCCCTTCGAAGAGGCGAATACAGGCGATTATAGTCCAGTTGTCCATCTCTTATCTTCGGGTGGAACCGTGTCTAGATAAGTCGTGGCGCATTATTAAAAATGAAAAAAATTGTTTCATCAACATAACCTACAAGGTCGAGAACGAGTTATGTAGACAAGAATACAAAAATATATTTAGTTTGTACATATGTACAAAAGTTAGTTTGAATCTGGGTCTTTTATCTCGCCTACCCCAAGGGCGACACATGGATATGACGTTATGTCACGTTGAAATTTACACACATTGTCATTTCTTTTTATTTATTTACTTTTTATATCATAATTAATATATTCCTGAAAATATAAATTTTGTTACAAAATGTTGACTCCAGGACCGATTCTGTAACGGCTAAAACACTGCCTTGCGACCTGTGGTTTATTACTAAAAGCAGAACATCTATAATTTCCTTATAAGCCTTCTATTGAGTCACCCTTGTTTTATGTCACTCACATCAGACAGCAATACTTGGTTTTAGGGTTACGATAGTCGGTGTCATAGATACGAAAACTGTTTCCGCTTTCTATTTCTTACCCAAGTTCATGACGATATTGATTTAATCGTAATTACTGAACGCGTTCGATAGTGCTGGAAATTCTTATTAGATAAATACCGTACTTAAAATAGCGACATTAGTAACGCAAAACAATCATTCTGTTCATTACTACACTCTTTAAATTGGATTTAGTTACTTCACTTGAGTCCTTCTAATACGCGAGGTGTGCTGATATCTCCAATCAAGATATCTTCTCGCAAAATTGAATTTTAAAATAAACGGGAAGCCATGCTGCGAGATGTTACCAGTCCTTATCAAATAGAGGATATGTTCCTTGCCTGTCATCTTTGCGAAATTGCCTTTTATTGTTTTTATATTGACCATAACGGTACTATTTCGCTCACTGTGGGCGCATCGTCTTCGTCTTTTTTATATGTTCATTCCAACTTAGAATCACTGATAGAATATAATAAATGGCAGCAGTTTTTTTGGAGATTTCTTTTTTAGAGGTTCAAATTTTGGGGAATATTTTTGGAGAGCCAAATTTTATAGAAACATTTTAAAGAAAACCAGTTTGAAATAATATTAAAATGTGTGAGAGAGCGACATAAATGTTATACTATAAACAAACACAATAATGAATTCAACAACATAAATTCACACAAGAGATATTTTATAAATGTTTAAAATTGAAGCCTACAAAATAGGAAAACATAGAATAAGTGTTCATATTTTGAGTGTCCTAGCAGAACGAGGGGGATTCATTAGTTGAGATATCGAGGAATCCTGAGTCGATAATTTAAGGGCTGTGAATCATCCACCGGGCTGAAAAATAGTAATCAAAACTTCTTTACTCAATTACATGAATTACATTTCATTGAAAGTTATTAAATAGAGTCAATCATCATTTGTTTTTATAGGGGATTCAAGCAGTGTGTGTGTGTGTGTCGTCTTTAGTGTGCGTGTGCGTTAGACAGTGAAAGAGTTAATGTATTGCGTATGTGTGTGCGTTGGTGTCAGTGTGGCTATGTGTGCGTGAGTTTAGAACAAGACATTATCAGCGTACCAAGGCCCTAAAGAGGGGGTGATGGGGGCTGAAGAAATGTCGATGTTAGCTCTCTCGTGGATTAGGGCTAAACATGCTTGTTGAAGGAAAAATATGGGTTTATATGCTGTCGATGTGGCTCTGAAAGGACAATTTCTATGAATTCAGAAAAATCCCTTGATTGGTTCAAAATATGATTATTTGTTTTTATTATTTCTGTTGAATTTGTGCTCAAAGCGGTGTGCGCAGAACCGAGTTTAAGCACTATCATTTTCGCCACCGAAGTATACACTTCGCTCCTACAGTTGTTCATGATTTCAAATTGATTACAACGTTACCAGGTAGCTTGTGGCCATTTTCCGAGAAATTATCACCTTGTAAATAGGTTTATTTTTCCTGTCGTTTGCGGAGCCTTCATCAATAATGAGGTGCTGACGAAAGACACCATGACATTATCAGGCAAAATTGATTTCATTGGTCCTTAAATTAATAATTTACTTTTAACATTTCAGTTATGCCCACTGCACGTGTACACTTCCCATCCTTTATTCTCTTTTTTATTGCCAACTGACTGATGGTCACTGTTTAGATATAAAGATATTAGTGTTTTGGGGTTGTTTCGAAGTCAGCACAGCTGACTAATAAACAAGAGGCGAGCTTCCCAGATATTACTTTCTACCTTAGAAAAGAATGACGGATTTAGTGCGTGTCGCCTGATGTATTCTGAACCCTGAGGAAGTGTCAATGAGACTTATTTTGAGGTTAAATTGACTTTTAGCAAGTACCTAGATTACAAATTAACTTTAAACGGTTACGTTACGCCATATGCGTGATTTCTTGTGTTTCCTGTCGAATTTACGATCAGTGATTTGGTTACTACAGTATATGTGTTTTTATTCCATTAAAGTCAAATATTACTTTCCTTCCAGAATTTCTGTATGGATGTAATAACTCAACCCCCGCAAGAAATATATATATATATATATATATATATACTCGTGCTGGTAAAAAAAATAGAACATATGTATAAAACTGTAAAAATCATTCCGTTTTAGATAATTTTCGGCTTTTAAATTGTGTAGGCGAAATATTCTATATGTGAATAACAATTACAACTATTTTTAATCATTTGTCATATTTGCATTATCAGACTTGATTGTTACAGAGTAGTTTATTGTCACATTAGGAAATTCAACGTTTCAATTTAATAGAACATTATTCGTTGAGTAATCTTAAACTCAAAAACATTATGTGTTTAAAAAGATTTTGCAAGTAATTTCATCATAATCTCTCATTCTTATTGAGGACAATCTGTAAGATGTAATTGGTGCTAAAATATTTCTATAATGCTAAACTAACTGAAATAGTTGGTTTACGATATAAACTTTTTTTCATATCAATTGCAATGTCAGTTTTTCAATATTTCGCGTTTCAAAATAATAGAACAAGACAGCTAAGAAAACAAAATAGTTTTTTTATTAACTTAAATACAGATAAAAAGTAATCAATATTTAGTAGCAGCACCTTTTGCCTTGATAACAGCATCAATTCGCCGGGCATGGAATCAACAAGCTTCTCGCAACTGTGTAGACACCGAATCCCATGTGTTCTGTATTGCAATCTTCATGGCTGCACGGGTAGTAGGTTTTTCTTTGCGAAGCTTCCTCTTCATCTGATCCTACAAGGCTTCAATAACGTTAAAATCTGGCGAGTTCGCCGGCCATTCAAGAATCGGGATTGATTGTTCTCGGAGCCAGGAAGTTGTGGACTTGGCAGAGTGTGTCGGTGCCAAGTCATGTGGAAAAATGATGTGTGTGGCGTCACTGTCAAACTGATTATCCAGCACTTACAGTAAATTAGCTTCCATGATATCTTGGTACACTGTTGCGTTTACATTTCCTTTGATGAATCAGAAATTACCAACACCCTTAGCACTCATACAGCCAAAAAAAAACATGCAAGACTGCGGGAACTTCACAGACTTCTTGACGCATTCTTGGTTATACCGTTCCGTGGATCTTCGCCAAACACGTGGCCCTTGGTCGTTGAAGGAAATACAAAATCGAGACTCATCTGAAAAGATCACACGCCGCCATTCGTCTGTAGTCACGGTTTGATGAGCAGTTGCCCATCGTAGCCTCTTCAACATCTGATTTTTGTTAAGGAGCGGTTTGGTGGCAGCTATACGATTTTGGTATCCCAGTTGCCGGAGCCTTCGGTAGGTAGTGCTTCGTGAAACGTCGGCACCAGAAGCCTGTTTCCACTTTTAGTAATGTGGCTTGTTGACTGGAATCGACTTTTCTTTGCCACCTTGTCCAGTGCCCGGTCTTGTCTTTCAGTGGTGATTTTCTTTCGTCCGCATTTCTTGCAATTGCTGTTGGAAACACCCTTAACAGGTTTCTGAGGCACTTTGATCACTACCGATTTTGAACATCCGACCTTGGTTGCGATTTCCATGTGCGTCTTTCCTACTACACGCAAATCGAACATTCGCTGCTTCTTAAACAAAGATATGTCTTTATAGCGACCCATAATGAGAGAGTATGATTAAATTACTTGCAAAATCTTTTTAAACACATAATTTTTTTGAGTTTAAGATTACTCAACGAATAATGTTCTATTATATTGAAACGCTGAATTTCCCAATGTGACAATAACTACTCTGTGACAATAAAGTCTGACATATGCAAATATTACAAATGATTAACAATAGTTGTAATTGTTATTTATATATAGAATATTTCGCCTACACAATTTAAAAGCCGAAAATTATCTCAAACGGAATGATTTTTACAGTTTTATACATATGTTCTATTTATTTGACCAGCACGTGTATATATATATATATATATATATATATATATATATATATATATGCTTGCATCTACATTAGTACGTTGCTGCGACACTGTTGGTTTATTATTATATACCAATAATAATGTATACGTATTATTTATTAAGTTAATACTTACAAAATACTAGAATTAATTTTAATAGCTAAGTAAATTATCGAGAAAAAACATTTATATGAAGTTCAACAGTATCTAAAAAAATGCAGTAATTCAATACTATAGGTAAAGACGGACGATTAGAGATTAGATCATTTTAATGTCAGTTAACATTTCAGAAGACCCGTTGTATTGGGTATGATCGTTTTCATCAGTACCACATCTCATATTGCTGAGGATGGGTTGTCTTTGCCTCGTAAACACAATTAACATTTTTATATTCCAGGTACTTGATCCGAATATTATTCCAGAGAAAAAAGTTATTAGACTTAAATAAAGTCCGATATATGGTCATTTACTGTGACCAACATTTATTTATTCTGTTGTAGACGTGCCTGGGAGACTGAATAATTTAATTTGCACAAACAAGTAATAGACAATGAGAAAACAGTTTTTGTTGAGTATGAGAAAGATGTAAATAAAAGTAAACTCAATAATTACTTGTTTTCTACATATTTTTGTTTGTTTCAATATTGTAAGTTAAAGGCTTTGTTACATTCTCTACTCAGGAATTAGAGACTTGCCTTTAAGGATACATCATTAGGTTACACCAGGGCTAGCAGCACCACACACTTGAGTGTCTTGTGTAACACGGCAACATTCAACAGAAGTCTGGATATCTCATTATCGACTTTGTTGACACTTTAATAAATAAGCATACATGATCTCTATGTTAAACATATCAAGACAGATTAGATAAAAACGATCCTTCTCGTATTAATAATGGGTAGATTGAAATGTACGCAGTCCATCTCACATTTAGAATAATTTTGATAGAATGTGTAAACAACATAAACTTATTTTCTTTTCTTGTCTCTCGTTAATAGAATATTATGCAACACAAGTAAGGTAAGCAGAGCAGACTTGAAATATGTAGCCTATAATATAATACACTGTAATAAGAAGGTCTTACATATTATCCGCTGTGTATGACATTTAATAAACACTTGAAAGATGTAAGTACTTCGTCAACGTGTTACATCTATTGCAGCACGTTTTACGCATACGCACTCATTAACATATTGGCCAGGGTTGCAAGACTCAATTTGTTTTCTCACGAAGGGAACATCCTATTTTAGCTATAACTATCACCATGTGTTTTACTACCAATCCAGGTCAGAGTGGATCTGAAAGTAATTGCAAATTTTGAGTGACTTCTAAACACCTGTATTATGGTTTTACTACTGGATATAGTTTTGTGTCGTATACCGATATATAGCAATTCGATCCGTATTAATACAAACATGGTAAAAATGGAACTGGAAGTAATGATAACAAAAGAGTGACCTCATAGTTTTCAACGTTCCTATGGAACCTCAGCACTGGATGCACTAGACACTCATACCCAGAAGCCGTAGGTGACTTCTCAGTCACAACGTGAAGAAAAGAGATTCGAGACACCGTTCTGGCCGGCTTTTACTATGACTGCTAAAAGCTCTACCTCTTTTTAAAAACAATCTCACAGTATTCAGCTAGCAGTGTTCACACTAATAATTGTAACTTAGCAACATCTATTAAAGAAAACATTCCGAGTAGGCGTTAGGACAATTATCTGTACGTGATTCCAAATACAAGTAATTCAGTTTCATTAATGTTCACTCTTTTTTTACATTATCTTAATATGTCAGCATTACAATTAACATTTACTTAATTGCTGAAGCCAATGCGTACAGTGCCTTACTTTGAGTATGGTATTCGTTATTTACCACTCTGTATAAACGCACACAATAAAGCTAGGTTGTAGATAAAACCAACACATTTTATCCCAGCTATACCAAACATCAAATACTCTTGCCTTTTGTTCAGAATAGATGATGCTAGAGATTCGGCAACCCTAGTCTTACTACTCAATTTGTTCGGAAGAGGTGCGGCTGTGATTGATCAACCCTAGACTCACTATACACGCCTATTCAGAATAAGTGCGGCTATAGATTGAGCAGTTTTTGCCTCACTACACACTCTTGTTCAGAAAAGGTGCGGTTGGTGTTTGAGTATTCCTTCCCTCAATGAAGACTTATGTTCAGATGGGGTGCGACTGGGATTGAGCAACCCTTGCTTCACTGCAGAGTCTTGTAACTAAATGGCGCAGCTGTGGATTGGGTAACCCTTGCCTCATTCGACTAGGCATTTTGCAACCCTTGCCTCACTACACAATCTTGTTAAAAAAAGGTTAGGATTAGGATTGAGCAATCCTTGCATAATTACAGTCTTGTGCAGATGAGTTGCGACTAGCATTGCTAAACCATTGAATCTTTAGGTGCGGCTGTTGATAGAGCAACCCTTGCCTAACGACAGACTCATGATCAGAAGATGTGGCTGACTACACGCTCTGGTTTAGATGAGATACGTCGGATTGAGCAACCCTTGCCTCAGGACAAACTTAAGTTTAAAAGAGGGGCGTCTGTGAGTGAGCAACCCTTGCCTCATTACAGAGTCTTGTGCATAAGAGGTGCAGCTAGGATTGATCAAGTTTAGAATAATTACACACTCCTATCCGGAAGATATTGAGCAACTTATACCTCACTACAGAGGTGCGGCTCGAGATTGATATTAACTTTGACTCTACAACACCTGATCCTCTCCAAATCGTAACCCATTTAGTACAGGCCAAGATATGCGTTGCTTAATGTTGATTGTACAGCACCGGGTTATCCCAAATTGTCACCCATTTAGTACTGGCTAGTATATGTGTTGCTTAACTTCTCCCTACGAAGAGTAATAATGACAATAGAACGTTTCTCCCGGACAACGCGAAGTATTTGTTTCTATAAATATAAAGTCAAGGAGGCGTCCAGAGCTCTACTAAAATAACTCTTTCTGGTTCCCCATCCCTTTGATGAGGACAATAGTTCGAAGAGAAACGTAATAAAAATAAACAATAATAATGTGGCAGGGGCGTAAACATATTATCAACACTTATTGCTATGACGTCATGTAGCAATCACTATGAGGTCATGTGCGCCATATAAAATTAAAATTGTCATAACATTAATCGAAAAAATGACCATTTGAGCCCCCAAAATACATATTTTTTGTAATTTTTCGATATTATCCCCAGCGTACATCCGGTAAAAATAATACCTATTTTATCAGTGTTTGTTGTGTATTTTTCAAGTTTTAGCGAGACATACATACACACACAGTTTTACTTTATATATTAAGACTAGCAGGGGTTACCTGGCGTTGCCAGGAGAATAAGTGTAACAATCTCTCTTTTCCCGGTCGCGTCTCATCATCGCCTTCTCCTTAGCTCTCCCCTGCCCCTCCCCCATATTTCTTTTATTAAATGTATTATTTCTGTCTTCCCCCGTCATCACACTCGAATCCGACCCCATCTTTATATTTAAGTTATCGTAAAAAACATTCTAGAAAGTCGGTGGGGTTTAAACCGTTAACCTGTCTGCCTTCGTCCTTTATCGATAACCGTTGCGCCAACGAAAAGCATATTCAACCTGACATGAAATAGATTTCTTGAAAGCGTATGGGGGACAAAGAAACAAACACATTAGAGCACGTCATCAAAAATGTTGTGTCCGTTCTACATGAAGAAATCAATTTTTATTTCCAATTTTTCGATATTATGAATCGAAAGATGGTCGATTTAGAAACTTCTTTTTCGAGTATCTTGTAAGCGTTTTGCAGACATAAACACACACCAATAAACACAGACTACTTTACTTTATATAATACTAGCAGGGATACACGGTGTTGCCCGCGACGATAAGCAACAAAATAGAAGCGGTTAAAATGTGTGTGCAACATTTTTCATATTAATACTTCTGTCCTCTACCGCTCTCAATCTGTCTCTCTCTATTTCTCTCTTTCCTTTTTTCTTATTATTTCCCCTCTCTTCCCAACACTCTTTTTTCCTCAACTGAGCTCATACTTCTCTGTCGTATCAAAGAACCTATATGGTTTATTTGTTCATTTATTATGTTCATTTATGTAGCGCTCCTGGCATACGAAAGAACACATAATGTAGGGAAAAAAAGAAAGTGATACATACCGATTGCTGGTGCCGGCCTTCAAGGAGGGGGGGGGGGGGCGATAAGACCAACATGAGCAGAGATAAAGAGGTGATATTTATATATGTTAAGAATGGGGGTGGCAGGTTGTTACAAGCCTATAAATACAGTTTCTACCTCTCACCGGAGAGTTGATTAGTGGAAGTGTTATTGTGTTCCAAGCCTTGGTGGTGACCAGAATTAGTACTTTATTCTACTCACTATAGACCAGACACTGGATCGTTACTCCTGCAGAGAAATCCGTTCGCTGCCCCATTACATATTGTTACCGGACCTATTGGTTGGGTCGCTAAGGGAGCAATTCCTTTTGCAACCCACCCCCGACTACTGCTTCGGCCCCTTTCAGGGTATTGACTTTGAATTGGATTTTTTCTTACATTTGGATTTATTCCTACAATAAAGCATGTTCATTCATGTAGCGCCCGTATTATATAAAATAATTCATATTAATGTGTCTCTGAAATATCAAATATCCCATATGGTTCATGTGTTACCCTTAACCAAATTCATGTTTATTTATGTACCTCCCCTGTCATATGAAAGAACTCATAAAGAATGTTCATTTATGTAACGCCCCTATTATATAAAAGAACTCATATTACTTCGTCCCTGTCGTATAAAGGAACCCAAGTGGTGCATTAGTGCCCCTGAACCAAAATAATGTTTATTATGTAGCGCCCTTGTCATATAAAAACTCATAAAGCTTGTGTATTTATGTAGCACCTCTATTATATAAAGAACTCATATCAATTATTAGTTTGCGATTTCTTCACTAGCTGACAGTTGCGGTAACGTTCAGATAGTTGCGGATATTAGCAGTTAGTGGCGGGCATCGTCTACAAAAATGTAAAATTTCCTTTTCTCCATTATAAGTTTGCGATTTCTTTACATGGCGATCAAAGGCGGACATTAGAGGAAAGTGGTGGATACTTGTGGATATTTGCAGGTAGTTGTAGGCATCATCTACTAAAATGTAAAATAAATAAAAAACACTGACCCATTTCCTATTTTGAATTATTAGTTGGTGATTTCTTTACATGACAGACAGTTACGGAAAGTGGAAAACAGTGGCTAATGGTGGCGGATATTTGCAGGTAGTAACGGGCATTAGCTGAGAAGAAAAAAGAGAAGACATAAACATGACAAAAAAAGAAGAAACAACATGGTGGTTAGTTGTTTGCTAATCGCCTCATCCTTCTTCCTAGAACTCGACTCAGACTGACAGAATATAGGACGGTACTGATATTTCCTCAGCATGAGCGTCTATCAATTCCCACACAACCGCATCTCCTCATTAGTGTTTTTCTGCTTTAATTTAATATAAGGACTTGCAGAAAAAGAAGAAGAAGAAAAAAAAGAAGAAATCAAGTGGGTGGCTAAGTAGTAGAAAAATAAATCAAGGAAGAGGCGAAGAAGAAGAAGAAGAAGAAGAAGAAGAAGAAGAAGAAATTCAGGTGGAGGCTAAGAAAAAGAAGATGGCGAAAGAGAAGAAAAACACGAAGGAGAATAAGAAGAAATATAGGAAGACACGAAGAAGAAGAAGAAATGAATAAGGACGCGACGAAGAAGACAAAGGAATAAAGTAAGTAGAAGGCGACGAAGACGAAAATGAAATTAAAGATAGGAAGTACAAGAAATAAATGAGGAGACGTATAAAGGAAGAAAAATGAAGATGGAAGCAAATCGGAAGAAAATGAAGAAGTAGAAGAAATTACAGATGAGGCAAATAATAATTAAAACATTAAGATGAGGCGAAAAAGAGAAGAAGAGGAAGAAATAGATGAAGAAAAGAAGTTCACGGAAACGCCTCTGTTGTACTAAATGGCTGAGAGTTAACATCGGCGCGTCTGTTGTACAAATAAGCAGACCGTATACGACGGCATCTCTGTTGTACCAAAAAAAACACAGTTATCTCTGTTGTACCAAAGAACAGAAACATTATGGAGGTCCTCAGTTTGACATAGTGGCACAAGATATTAGTGGCTCCTCTGTTGTACCAAAGAGCCGACAACATATTGCGGCATCTCTGTTGTACTAAAGAGCCGACAGTTTATAGCGACGCCATTGTTGTATCTAAGAGCCGACAGTTTAAGGCAGCGCCTCTGTAGTACCAAATGGCCGATCACTTACGACGGTGTGTATGTTGTGCCGAAGTGCAAACGGTTTACGACAGAGACTCTGTGTTACCAAAAAGCTGATAGTATATTGTCACGCCTCTGATGTACAAAAAGAGCCAACAGTGTAAGGAGACGCCTCTGTTGTACCAAAGAGCACCCAGTTTACGGAGGCGACTCTGTTGTACTAAAGTATTAACAGTGTATGCCGGCAGCTATGTGGTACCTAAGAGCCGACAGTTTACGCCAGCAGCTCTGTTGTACAAAGGAGCTGACAGTTCACGTCGGCGCCTGTGTTGTTCTTTAGAGCCGACCGTTTACGGCGGCGCCACTGTTGTATCAAAAAAGGCCGGCAGTTTAAGGCGTGTAGCGCAGAGCATGAGAGACAGACGACTTCTGTGGACAAAGACGTGTGTCCACGGCGGTCGAAGAGAAGACGGTTGGTTTGCTGCTTGTGCGGAGAAAGGCTGAGGGCACAAACCCGGAAACAGCCATTTACGACAAGTTGAATTTCATTTTTTTAATAGGAAACGACGACGGGCGGCTTTGGCGTGCTCATTTGCATATGCGAGATGTCGTTACTACAAGAAGCACGAAAGAAAACGTGATTTGGACATTCGTTGGGAGATGAGCGCGAACGAAAGAAGAAGAAGATGAAGAAGAAGAAGAAGAGGAAGAAAGTGACGCATTTATTTTAGTGAAAGCTTTGCATTGACTCGTTCAAGCTATCTCGGCGTTAATATGACAAGCAAGCAGTTCGACATTCGATTGATTCTAGAGTTTAGTGGGACTGTCACTGATCTCCCGATACTAGAATGGCTAGAACAGGTGGAACTTGTTCGTGAATTGTGCGAATTTTACGAAGTTGCGGGAGTCCTTCCATTGCTGTGTATAGACAGTTAGGCAAGGAACAGGGCAGATATAAATCATGTCAAGCAGTCACTGATAACTGCGTTTGCAACTGATTAGTGTGTGTCATATGAGGACTTCACGACGCGACGGCTACAACCCGGTGAAACTGTAGATGTGTTTTTGGCTGAGCTTCGAAGACTTGTCCTCCTTGTTGGGGAGATACTCCTAGAAAAATGGATGGTGTGCGCTTTTGTAGCAGGACTGCCGAGTCACGTAAGGCAACATCTTCGATCGTCGTCGAGAAGTGATGACATGACTCTAGGGCAGATTTTAACTAGAGCACGGGATATCATGGCAGGCGAAAAAGAATTAATTGCGGCAGCTATACAACCGGTTCGGTCTAGTACCAATCGGACGGTACTCACTATGTCGGCTAATGCTAGCATTAACTGCTATAAATGCTCTGGTCCAAACCACTTCGCAAGCGTCTGCCAGTATCAGCATGGTGAAGGGCGTAATGGCCCCAGATACAAATCGCGAGGAAAGATGCAGTGCTCAGATGCAAGAAGATAGGCCACGATTCATCTGAGTGCCCGGGAAACGAAAAAGGAGACGAGATATCAGCGCCAGTCTCTCCTCAGTAAATGTAAGAGAGGCGCTCCCTACTGTTGAAGTATGGATTGGTGAGAAGAAACGCAGAACCCTGGTGGACTCTGGATGTTTCCGGTCCTTGATAACTGGACCAATATGTAGTCCTCGCAGTCGTCAGAAATCTAATATCATGACGGCTGGCGGTTAAATTATCCACAGTAATGGCGTTGGAACCATTTTGTGGGCAATTACCAATATAAGTCCTATAACGGTCGATGTATTGGTCGTGGATAGCTAGCTATTAAGTTTCGACATGCTGCTTGGGGTGGATGTTATTATAATTCAGGGTGGAGTCACCACTGACCAGTTTGGCGAGGCCATCTTCTACAAAACAGATATTCATGTTTTCACTGCGATTAAGATAGAGGAGCCTGATTTTTAGCGCTGTGTGTAACGAACAGGCCAAGGTGTGGAAGTGGTCAGGTTATCACCCGCCTGGTAAACTTAACAACAGGGTGCCTGAATTCTCAGTGCCCGCTCTAATCCGGCAAGACTATAGACATGAGCTACGAACGTGACTAGATAATGGATAGCTACTTCTGTAAGAAAAACTAGGGCCGCCAAAGGGTCTACTTCCGCTAATGGCAGTGTTCCAGCAAGAAAATATACGGTACGACTAATTCTAGATGTTTGCGAACGGAATGGCCACGTCGATGCCTATACCACGTGCACATAAGCTGAGAGAGTTGCGAACAAAGGACTCCAATGAGTCAGTGCTCGATCTACTGAGGGCTTACCTACAGTTGCATGTGCACCAATCCCTGTGGCCATACCAGACTGCTTGACACAATTGGGTTTTGGGCTCAATGTGGCACCAGCCATTATGCGAGCCATCGTAGATGTTGAATTGTCGACGAATGGCGCTATTAGCCGGGAAACATCAGCATATATCGATGTTGTCTTTATAGACGAAAATATAGTGTCCGCAGCTAAATTGAGGCAGCACCTGGTCAACTTTGGACTGGTAAGCAAGGAACCTGAACGGCTGCATGACGGTGCGTGAGTACTTGGCCTGAAAGTTTGGGGGAAGTGCAATATGCTGAGATTGGAACGAGGTAACGAGACCCCAAGTATGCCACGCAATATCACTCGACGTTCTGCGTTCTATTTATGCGGAAAACTAGTCAAGCACTTCTCAGTGGATTAGAGTGGCAGCAGTGTTTATTAAGAGGAGAGCAGTGTCAGTCACCGAGGGCTGGGACGATTAGGTGGATGGTGTACCAATGACAACAATGACGATAGAAATCGTTGCGATAGTGCATGATGGAGACCCCGTGCGAGGCAAACGGTTTGTTGACGGTCGTGAGGTCGATGTCTGGGTTGACGCAAGCTCTTTAGCGACCGGGTTGTCACTAGAGCACAATGAAGTTGTGATGGAAGATGCAAGTTGGTTACGCAAAACAAACGAGGCACAGCACATAAATCTAGCAGAGCTCGATGCTGTACTAAAGGGTTTTAATATGGCACTGATGTGGGAAGCATCTATATTGCATGTTTTACTTACTCTGCCTGCATGTACAAATGGATAACGGTGAAGTCCAGGTGCATACTAAAGCAGCGAGTGAAATGCTAATAAGACGACGACTGGGTGCACCTTCAAGCTTGATAAAAGAGTACGGGTTGTCAGTAGATATTACCTTTGTGAAGTCAGAACACAAGCGAGCTGATAAACTGACGCGCGTACCGCAGCGGTGGTTTGATTTAATCAGAAAGGTAGCTGAACCCCAGAGCCATGTATGCACTACAATAACAGGCAAGCCAGAATCCGACCAAATAAAGTCCCTCTATCATTAATGTGGTCACTCTGACATAAAGATAACGTGGTACTTTGTGAGGCGGTAGACCCAATGGCTTGAGTGGAAGTTGCTAATTCAGGGGACAACTTACCTGCATGACCCTTTTCAAATCTATTGTCAACAAATACATGTTATCGACCGTTCCAATAAGCAATTAAATGTGGTCCATTCCAGTCAACATTTGCAATTATCTTATATCATTTACCATCATTTAATTTACAATCGATTCAACTCTTTAAACATTATTTTTGTAGGTACTTTTCGCTTAGATAAGTGCTGGTTGATTAGTTTATAAGACGTTTTCACGACTCTTATTGATACAGGCATTATTAAACGCATGGTAGTGGTATGTTTTGATCAGAAATAGTTAATAGCGAGCTGGTTGTCTCCTTCAGAGTAAACGATCGAGTAAAATGGTTGCTTGTGTCAACATTGATTCCTGTGATCGTTTCCAATGTCATGAGGAATGTTTGACATTCTGCGAACATTCAGTTTTCTTACCTGATAATGCCCCACCACATGCACCAACGATTATTTTAACCGTGTTTTATCTTGTTATCCTTTAAACGCGACCGTGTAATTTTGGAGTATTCTCAAGGTAAGAATTTACTCCGGTGGAAAGTAGTATAAGTTAAATAATGACATGTCCGACGCCATTCTGAGTGCTCATACAGATGTTCCATCGGATTAATTAAATAATCGTTATTAAAAGTATTAATTCTACCATAAAAACAGACTTCTATTTTTCATAGTTTTTGTTTAGAAGTTAAAGAAAACTACAATCAACATTCTGCGACCATTCAGTTTTCGTGCATGATAGTGCTCCACCACATGCACCATCGATTAGTTCACCTGTCTTTTAACGATACATGTGATAATTGTCCTGAGTTGAACTCGACCAAACACCTCTGGAATACTCTCAAGGTTACAATTTTCAAAAATTGAATGAAGGAAAAGTCCAAGAATAACCTGTGGGGCGCCATTCCAACTGCTGGTACAGAGATTTCATAGCATTAAATAAATAATAGTTATTAAAGATATAAAGCGTGTCCAGAAAATAGAATAAACGGTAACATTTTTATTTCTCTTTGTTTTAAATTAAATTAACTTAAACATTTTTTTTAAATTTCAGCCGTCTGTTGAACCAATACATGTTTTACCAATTTTGTTCATAAAGTGCTAGTGAATTATGCAATATTTCATCAAATGTGTTCTATTAGTGACCTTTTAGTAAAGAGCAAAGTGTTGCATCTGTTGTGATAAAACATTTAAATGTTTCTGTCATCGGTCAGTGAATGGGAAATCCTTTAAGATTGATACATTTTTCATTTTTTTCTCGAATCTAGTGTGCCCCTTGTTGAGAACGATATTTTCCCCACATTAAAAACCGACGTGTCCAACTCTGTCCTCGTGGGAAGACAAGTAAATCAATTTCCGATTTACAAATACAACAACTTTCATTGACATTTGTTGAAAATTGTCTTCGTTCTTACAAAAAAACATGTGACTTTTTTTTTATATTGACAGACCGTCTGATATAGAGGTTTAAACATATCTGAGAGTCAGTGTTTAAAATAAATAATTCAGAATAGCGATTCCGGCCGTGTTTAATTAATTTGCAGCAAATCAGATTGTTGCAATCACACGTCGTTTGTTTTATTTCTTTTCTGGTAACGCTAATTACAAATTCACTAATCGCATATTTGACTTTACCAGCAACGTGAGTTGTTGTTAAAAGAGACACTTTAATTAGAAAGACCTTGAGTGTTTGAAAATGGTTAGTAAGGCTTGATTTTATATTGGACTCTCTTCAGATACTCATGTTTTATTAGGCTTAAAATTTCATTTGATCTGTCAAGCTTAATTTTTAAATATTATTGGTCGGTCATATTATGCTTCGTTCTTTACTTGTCCCATAATGCGAAACGTGTTGCCGTTAAAATGTAAAAGTTGAAGCAAAAACGTTATTTAGCTTACAATTGATTCGTTGTAGAATGTCGACATTAACTCGGTACATTCTTGTTTTACACATATAGTCAACCCACAACCCCACATGTTAGAAGTAAACGACTCGCACTGTTGTTTACTCCGATCCTATCTCGATTGGTTACATAAATCATCAAAATACTTTTAACACAATCCTCAATCCACATGAATCAAAATGACACCAACACTGTTTATATTTTCATATTCGTCTCAATCTTAGAATTCTCAACACAACGAAAGTCGCATTCCAAACGCGACGGTCCCGACTCCTGATTTACATCACTCTAACATCTAGATTATAATTCTTTGTAAACATTCTTTCTTTATCACCGCGGAGTAATATCGTTACAGTTCTGTCATACTTATTTTGATGCTCGTTTAAGTATGTATGAAATAGGTTATGTCCGTCCGTTTGTTCGCTACGCTCAGATTTTGAATAGCATTTCATCGATAAATGCGAAGATTAAAAATATCTTCTAAAAAATACCCGTTTTGTATCTTGATTTTACGATTATGCAATTATATTTGTTATTTTGACAACTCCAAGTAATTATAGTCGGAATAAAATTTTCACATTTACATTTTAAACTATAAAAAGAAAGGGAATTATAATGTATTTAGCGTCTGTAGCACTATAGTCTGATATTTAGATCGATTTGGCAATTCATTGATGTATGTAAATGTATGCTGTGCAATACAAACAGTTCTCGACGATCAGCTGGAAATGGTAATAAGGTCCCATTTCGCAGTATTTAGTTCGTAATTATTTAATCGATTAATCATTTTCTTGTCATGTCGACAATAGCGAAGAGGAATTGTGAGACGCAGCTTTTGTTCGTCCAGTCAAAGTTTCATGAATGGATTCGTTGATCGGATTAACTGTGTGGGCTTAATTGACCCAATTTTCCCGAACGCGTCTACTGTCCTCTTCAATACAATAATTAAAGTAAGAACATTGTCGCCAAATATTTCGCATATTTCATTCGAAGACTTTCCAACTATAATGATAGATCGGCATTCAAATTTCTCCTCATTTAATTGACATATACACTAATTCACTGACATTGCGTTACTCATTCTTGTATATATTAATAAATACAATGTAACATGACAAACTTTTCTGGTTAACGAAATGAACCAAGGAGAATTCGATGATATATAAGGCCACTATTTAATTTACAATAATGTATAAAGCTCAGATCCTCGTTTTGCCATGATTGAAATGGATGCCTTATTCCTTGATAAGCTTCTAGGACTGACCTTGACTCTAGACTTGAAATGAAATACTCATATCAAATCTGTTGTTACGGTCGCGCGAAAAAATGGTTGAATTTTTCTATCACCTCAGGAAAGTTAATTATTCGTCACGTAATTCTCTACCTGTATAAAAGTTAAATACGTCTAAAGATTAAGTACTGTTACGATATATGAGAAACTTCCGCTCAGAACATATTTTCCTGCCTTGATAGTATAACACCGACTTCGAAATCTAGTGGGTCATGCCCTTTTCTCTTCTCTACAGCCTCTTTCTTATAAAAAAGAGGCTTCTAGTATTCTCTGTATCGTTATTTTCATGGTAGGTGATCGACAGAGCTTTAATCCATGGTACTTCTTTGTAAACATTTACAGCAAGAACTCGTTAAACAACAGCCACTTAAAATAATGTTCGTTTCTTCCTCCTAAACAATCACACTCTGTCTAGTTTCAACCATCGTTAATAGTCTCTCGAACAAACCTATTAACCTTATCATCGAGTCGCTGTTGCCCCTTGAAAAACGGTAACTCGTTAGTTCATAAAACGTGTTGTTTTAACGACGTTAGTATTTGCAGTTATGTGCGGTTATTCTCTCACATATACCGCCTAGTTCTCACAAACAGTCACCTATACGATATTAATTACTATAAACGTCGCTTTACTTCGGCGTTCTGACTAGAACAAAAAAGGGAAACAAAGCGGTATTAACCCTAGAAGAGTTGAGCCGGTTACTTGTGAAGAGTGAAATTTCAAAGGATTATTAAATCTACAAGCGTTCCCGATTCGCATGTATATTGCGGTCAAAGGAAATTACGACATTAGGTTTTGCAGATTTTTTCATGGGAGGTATCGACGTCTTCTCATATACAGCGCCTGGTATTCTTAAATAGTCCCTCAGCTGGTACTGACCAAGCTCAACCTCGTAATTTAACGTCAACGTGAGTATGCCGTATGATAATCACATGATGTCAGAATGTAAATGACTTTCCTTTTGTAAAGTAAATATAACTTTACTTTTGCATAGTTAATAATTTGATATACATCGTTGCATATCTATAACCAAAAGTTATTCATAATTCGGTCGATAAAGTTTTTATTTGAAATAGAATAACCTTCGCAGAAACAATCTATTTAGTGACAAACAATATCAATTCTGTCAAGCAAGATCTACATCTAACGTGCTGACTGTTGTATCGAAAACGATCAATACATCAATCGATGAGGGGTTCATTTCTAGAGCGATAGCTCTTGATATATCAAAGGCTTTCGATAGGGTTCAGCACAAACTTTTTTCTCCATTTACCTGCTAACTATGGTATATGCGGAAATGTGGTGACAACTGTCAAATGACTTCTCTCCGGTAGGTCCATTAAAGTAGCGGTGAACGGGTTAGAAGTCCAACTTTCAAAATATCAATGCCAGCGTACTTCAGTGATTAATTTGGTGGCATGCCTTCTTATTGGTCTTCATAAATGATTTTCCAAATCGTAAACTGAGGTCATTCGTTGATATCTACGCAGACGACACAACTATATATGGCAGCACCTTAAAGAGCACTGGTGCCGAAGATATTTCTGTCTCCATACCTTCCAACAAGTAACACGTAGTACAATGGGAGAGAAACTTGCTTGTAAGATACAACGCCTCTGAAACGAAGCTTCTCTCTTTTCATCACCAACGCTCGGATCCCTATTTTTGTTTAGTTGAAATCCATTGATCTCTTCTTAAGGGAGTCATCATTCCTTAATGAGTCTATAGAACAAACTCTTACCACAGACCTTAAATGGAATACTTACATAAAAGTTGTTGCTAACGTTGCTTAAAAAATGGTTGGATCATTCTATGTCGCCATGAAATACTTCACTCTTGATGCAATCCTCTGCCTTTATCAGAGCCAGGTCCACTTTTTCTTGTCTTGACAGGGTGAAAGCCGACTGCTCAATCTTGTGGAGGGAGCCATTCTCTTCTCTGTCGCCCCTTTCGTACAGAAGATATGTTTCTAGCCACTCTCTACTGTACCGACATGTTGATAATAGATGCTCGACAGCTCCGATATATCGCTCCCTGTAAAACATTTACAGCAAGAACCAACTTGGCTACAACCACAACAAACGACTTTCCCTTCTCTCTCTCCGTACTAAATACAAAGCACAACTTCAACGAACAAAGTGTATTACTTAGTGCGTCCCGTCTGTGGAATAAAATAACATGAAACTGTTCCCATCCGACTACACTATTGCCGTCTTCAAGTCTAATGTAAACGAATACATGTTGAGCTAATTGTTTGGGATAATCAATTCCTCTTAAGAAATATTCTTTCCCTTCTCATTGTTGTTTCCAATTCTCGAGTAGTGTCACTCAATTCTCAACCGACGGTCTCTTAAACCAGTATCCTCTAGTCGTCGTCAGGCCTTGATTAGCGGTGATCAATTAGTAAAAAAATGCACAAAAGAAAAACATGTACAGTTGTTAATTGTGATGGGTTGTAATAGATTTTCGTTGTTTATTGATTCAAGTAATACTGTAAGATAATAGGGGGGTTGCAGATACAGACCCCGTCCTTGGATTGGGTGGCAGCAGCATAGGAAGTCAAGTGATGTCACTTCCGTTGTGATGATAGTTGACCCTTTCTGTTCCTGACGCTGGACAATACGGTTGTGTGAAAACTATCCTCCCGTTAAACCTCCACGGCGGGACCTGAACCAGTAGCAGAGATAGTATGAGTATAATTCAATAGGGATTCTCTCCCCCCCCCTATCTCTCTCTCTCTCTCTCTCTCTCTCTCTCTTCCATGTAAGAAAAAAACACCCGTCTGTCTGTTTGTTAAATAATATTCGAAAACCCCAAAACAGCCTTCGGTTTATCTATTCATGACGATATATATATATATATATATATATATATATATATATATATATATATATATATATATATATATATATATATATATTATATTATATATTTATATAATATTATATATATATATATTATATTATATATATATATCATGTTATATATATTATATATATTATATTATATATATATTATATTATATATATATAATATTATATATATATATATTATATTATATATATATATATATATATATATATATATATATATATATATATATATAAGAGTACGTGTATTCAAATGTATCAATAATTGGAAGGAGAAAATGAAACAAAACCATGATGAAATGCATTTTATAAAGTTTAATAAGCCTTAGATAGTAATCAAAAACAATATATAAACGGGAAAGAGAGGAAAATATTTTTAAAAAAACAGTTCGAAAGACGAAAGTACAAGCGCATTATTGCGTGAGAAAGGTAACCGGAAATGATAAATTATTGCTATACGATCGTAATAAAGAGGAGAGAGGGAGAGAGAGAGAGCGGGACACGTAGTGAAGAGAGCGAAAAGACAGGAAAACTATTTCTATGAATATGAATTGGCAGGAAAATTTATATAGGGTACACATTAGACGGATTGGAAAACAAAAGTAATTTAGTGTTTGTATTTTCAAAAAAATATATGTGTCTCGAACTTAAACTTCTTTTCTTATAAAACCAATACATTAAGGCGGACAACTTACGCAAGAAATAATGTGCATCAGGGAAAAACATCAACAAGGTTACAAAAGACGACCGCATTTACAAAGAACGAAGATTGGATAAAGATAAAACAATTCAAAAGAGATAATACAGAAGTGAATGATTTAATCTCATCGAGAGCCTACTATCTATTTATGAGATAATACGGAGAAAAAGTATCCCGCTAAAAGAGTTGCTCGTAAAATTCTTGATGAGAAACTATACTTGAATCCTTAATTAAATGGTTGCTCGTAAAACTCTAAACACGAAGCTATACTTGAATCCTTAATAAAAGAACACTAAAAAGAAAAGCTTAACCTGTAAGATTTATAAATTAGAAAACGCTGGAAATAAAGTAGTTGGGCAGATAAAGATAAACAACCACAAAAAATAGGGAAACCATGATAAATAGAACCATGTTACAGTCAGACAGACTGTGAAGATACACAATCGAAAAGATGGGAGATATTAAGACGGAATCAAGTAAACTGAGACTTCTCAGCAGATATATTTGTTCAATAATAGCCTTATGGGAGTGGACGTATCTGTTGGAGATCGGGTTCGACTTGCGCAATTTGTGGCGAGGTCGATTCGTGCAGATTTAGTGCAATGTTGTTTCTCACGGTCGCGGTAACGGGTGATGAGACATTGAGTTCAAAAATTAGGTCACACCTGTGCGTCAATCACGAGATTTCGTGATGTCACAGTTTTCCCGCTGGGAAAACTGGTGTGAGATTATCAGTTTAGACTTGGAAACCGATGAGCCATCACGCTTTATCCATGTAGCGATTACAAGCTAGGGGATTTCGGATCCGCCGAAGTAGAGCCAGACGAAGTCCCCATCTTCCTTCCTTTGCAAGTAGCTAAATCGTTAGAAATTTAACAAGCATAAGCCTCTCTCTCTTTTCTACAACGAACTTGCTCAGTATCGACAAGCTAAAAAGTAATAAATGGCTCTAAATTAAAAAGGAGTAGCCTTGTTATATTTTATCGTGTACGGGGAGATTTGGTTTCAGTTACAGAAAAAAACCGCCGGCAGAAAATGTAACAACAACAGGCGTATGCAAAGAGTGATGGCGGCGACGGCTCCGCAGGCTAACGATAGCAGCGGCGACACAAATGCCTACAGAGATATCAAGCTGCAGGTGACAACAAAGCACACAAGGTTAGTACGAATAGTTCCATACAACGGCGAGGTAATGGAAAAAGAGAGAGACAAGGAAAGTACGAATATTTACCGGGCTGTTACGATTCTCGAATCGAGAAACGACATATCGTCCTGTTGGCAAGCGATGCCGTTTCGGAATCAACAGACGAGGAGTTTTACGACGCAAGAGATTCCGACACAACGTGTTATCAACTAGCAATTTAACATATTAGCAAAAATACCATAACCTTACCGCCACTCTTATAAAATTATGTACAGCCAACCGCAAAAGTTGGTAACAAAAAGTAGTTTAAAGTATCGGAGAAAATGTAAAGACTGCAGAAGAATAGCGCCATCCACAGGTGGGCAGGATGACCATGGAGCGTACTTGAATCTTGGGGGGTATTGTCAATCAAGTCTCAAAGAACACTATCAGCAGTTATCAGCGATAATCTAGTGATAAACGAGTCTGCTTAATAGGAAAGCTAGTCGCAATGGTGATCGAATAAAGTGGATAGAAGCAACAATAAGAAGAGACTTGTTGTAAATCAGACTACAAAGTACACTACGTGCTTGTACCACTGTTGATAGGGAGTAATAATTAATTTTAATAAATTATTCGAAGAACCGCTAAAACGCAGTGGCACAACAGTCGGCTGGTATCACAGTAGATCGGATGGTCTAAGAGAGCGAAAATAACGAATAACCACACCATCACCCAACCTACGACCAGAAAAGTATTTTCACACAAATTATGGATAAATCAATAGTTAACCGCTTCTGCAATCGTACCAAATGCACTAATAAAAATGTGCGCGATTAAACTTAAAATGGGCTGGGCAAAATAACACGTGAATAGAAACAAAATCATGATCGACAGCCGCACAAAACAACGCTATCAAGACAAAACACATAAAAATCAAGAAAAACGCTTGGAATCGAAATATAAATCAAATTATAACTAAATGCAACAAGCTGACCCAGTGTAAATGTCAAAATACATTAAGTCCAGAAATAACTGTGCAAATAAACACAGTTCGAAGATTCAGACAAATAATAGTAATACAAACTGGAGACAGTATTCGAAAATAACAAGCATGACATTGAAATACAAATAGAAAATATCATGAAAAAGAGAAGATCTAACGTGGTAATAGTCAACCAAATAACTGCAAGTTAGTAAGTGTTTCAGTAGAGAAGCAATAAACATTAAGTTAATGTATGGAAATTGCAAAAGCGCGGACGCGGCTACGGAAGATGAAACTACAATAATATCAAGCACTTTAGGAGCATTAAGGACAGTAAAGAACAATCTGGAAAAAATAGTAGTAAGTGAAACAAGGGTAGTTTTTTTACCTCACGGTACTGATGAAAAAAGCAGACCTATTAAGAGTTTATTTGTGTGCAGAACACACCCCCACATAAGCGGATGACACATACGTACCACATACTAGATAAAATGAAATGGCATTGTTGCAATACACAACTAGAAGTAAAGTTGATACATATTGAGATCAATTCATGATATCTTGGATTACTTTGTTAAATGTATTACTATTATATTTTGAATGTGAGAGGAGATGAAAATTCAGATGAAGGATAACATCACACAAACTCCAACGTGAACGGCACAGAGATCATCCTAAAGATACATTCTGTTAATGAAATTACAGAAGAATTACGAGTAAACATCGTATGAGAGTGCAACAATTCCGTTACAATAATTATAGGAACAAGTTCAAAGTACTGAAAAACTGGAAAGAAGATACTAGCTTTTACCAGCAAGTGACCATTGATAACAAAATCTGTGAATAATCCTAGCGAGAAAAAAATACTCATTATTACAGAAAAGTTAGAAGTTCCCCTATGTCTGTAAAAATAAAGAGGGCATATAGCAAAATGTAAATACATACATCAATAGGTTAAGAAAATATTCGTCCGTGTTTTAATCAACAAAACAATTCCCTCGCATTCATTACATTTAATATTTAGTTTTGATCTATATTTTTCTAAGTAGTCAGAAATATGGATAGTCGGAGGAGTTTTCGCTCTCACACTTTGATCTACTAATATTGCAACCAACGTATACTGGAAACAATTTTTTGTACTTCTCTACTCCGTATTCCAATCATGAAAATTACGTTACATCCTCAAACAACACAATGGGCGACCTGCCCCATCTATCTACCATTCTCTTTTGATAAGCTGAGTTTTGATTGGATAATCTAAATAAGCAAATATATTTTACATTTGCTTAGTGATTGTATTCAGTAATAAATACTAGTTTAAAATAATTACAGATTAGAACGAACTGATACACTTCTATACCTATTCATCCAAAGATCATCAAACTGTACGTTAATAAAAATCAATTGCTGAGTAAACCTATCAGTTCTCTTTAAAATGAATCTATATTAAATTTTATCATCATCATTATATTTTTGACGTATTATCTTTCACTGTACGTTTCATACACACCGTTTGATTGTTTCATATTTAATTAAATCGGTTTTATTTATTACATCTGACGAAATTCGATGTGATATGCTAAAATACCAGTTGTTCTCTTATCATGCTATGCGATACTCGATTGCTTAAGATAAATAAAAAAATATTCTCGCTTTTTTAAAACACAGCTTTTAAGCTAAATTCAGCTGGCTACCTATTTCACGTGACTTCGTTATATATTTAGTTATATACTAGATTCCTAAACGAAAGTCCGCTGCAAGAGTCCGTTGGCACTTACACAGCGTTATTATCGCTTAATAGTCATTCCGTCATTCTTTTGTTCTATAATGCAATGCTTTCGCAAAATAAACACATAGCGAATCATGTTATTGTACTGATTGGTGCAGTTCCATATCCTGTCGTTTCCACTCAGCGTCTAGACAACGGTTGAATGTAAACAGAGCCAATATTAGTTGCCATCATTTTAACATGATGTTTATAACAAAAAGATTAGCCAAGAATAATGCAGATAATCAGGAACGGGAAAACATTCTTGAATCAATTGCATGTAGTGAGTGCCACGAATAATTCCAGGAGGAAGAGTATTTGTCAAAGGTTTGCATGACTCTTAAACCACAAGACAATTGTGAGCATTATCATTAAAGCAAACCTTATTAGAAATAAAACCGTACCCTTCTATCAACAGAACAGTTGTTCCAACTTTTTTCTTAAACAAATGCCTCACAATTTACTAAAATGATGATGTGTAATGACATTGCCAGTTGGATGACGAACCAAACTATGAATGGAATGGACATAATTTGATAACGGTCAATCAAGTGTTTGTTGACACTGGGCTTGAAGATCAACACAATGAAAAGGACTTTCGTAGTTATATGTTTCACAGATGGAATGTTCTTGGAAATGAATTCTGTTGATTCAAATTCCGTTTGGTCATCAGAACACACAAAAGGAAAATAGTTTCGCAGTGGTGGTAGAGGGACGGGCATTATTTGTAAATTGCGACGCTCTATTTTACATATGAAAACCGTAGCTTCTTTTTCTGAAGACAACGTTTTTCTAGATTATTTCAATCAACGGTGACTTTACTTTTATAGTTACTTGTTCTGTCCTACTAACTAGACAAAAAAATATTTACATAGAATGTACTATTGTCAAACGTGTTATTTGATAACATACATTGAGAATTCATATGGTGTCTTATTCGGGAAATAATTTTATCGTGTTAATTTATTAATTAAGCACGGACGTCTATTAGTTAGCACAATATAAACACTATTCACTTACCTTGCTAAAAATCAAATATATATTTAAGAATTGAAAAGAAGTAATATCGGGTTATGGGGTGAGAGAAAAAGTGTATGCGGTTCTTCAATTTTCCTGGACAACGTCACTATTAGGTCCCGTGCGTAATATATAAAAGATGAGGCAGCAGTATCTGAAGAGGAGAGGCATGCTATTTTTTTTATGGTTTTACATACAAAAATAGAAATTTGTCTAAACTAGAAAACAAGACATAATAATTTCTGAAATTGCTAAAAGACTTAAGAAATTCAAACCAAAGAGTGGACGCACGGCAAGTTAAAATAGTTGTCTTATTACAACACATAATGAGGTAAGTCAGAACGGAATAATTAAAGACTAAATCCTAAACACATACCCCATATTAAGATGAACACCAGAGAATTGATAGGAACTCAGAAATGTTCGAATAATGTATGAATAACAATATAAATTTATCCCTCACCCCAACGACATAACAAACAAACATAGTGACAGCTACGTCCTGTGGTATCCTTGAAATTGGTCGCGGATGGGTTACAAAGAAAGAAAATTAACAAGAAGGGTAGTACTATGATAATCTTGGCTGAAAGAGAACAAAGAGTACTGGACCGTTTAGGGTGTTCGTTGTCACCAAGTTTCCAAGGACTGTCGTCCGAGAAAAATCGCTTTTAAAGACTGGTATAATACAAAAAATGTGTTATGCTAATAATGAAATATAATAGAAAGTACTATAATATCTGCAGCGAATTGGTGTCACTTAGAATCCAGCGGAATTTGCTGGTTGTTTTCAGTGAGAAACCATAGAAATAAAGAGAGCTGCGAGAACTCTAAGTTAGTTACAATGATAAGAATAATTTTTACTATATACATACTACACAAATATAAATGACATAAAATACTGAAGTACGGGCATATTAATGTTTGGTTCGATAAGATCCTAAAATCTGCTTTCGCTCCTTCGAGACATACATCAAATATATAACTGAATTCGCTAAAATAATTGTATCATTGCCTCTGCCTCAAAATATATAACTTTTTAGGTTCTATGATGGAGTACTGCTGCCACATTCGGAGAGGGCCGACAGAACAATCTTTTTTTTCCTTGACAAAATACAACATCGACATTACAATCTACTTGGGGTGATGTCTTCTTTTTCCTACCGTCCTTTTCTCATCGAATAGACGATTTTAGTATTTCTCTAATTAGTCGTTATTGTCACGGTAGCTCAAATCTCAGATTCCCTCTGTAACATATTCACAGCACGAAATCCTCCGCCTACCACGACTGCGAATAACTTTCCTTCCTCTGTGTACATTACACACCCATCTTTAGTACAATATCACGAGACTCCGTATTTGGTACTTACAATATAGTAGTCTTCAAGTAAAATGTCAACAAATACTTGTCAAGTTTTCATTTTAAGTAATCAAAATATGTACTTTCAACTCATATTTTCAAACCATCTCATAGTATTGTTCATTATCGAACTGACAACCTCATTAAACTTTATCCTCGAGTGGCATATGACTTTGATAAGTGGTGATTATTAATATAAGAAAATTATGTATACTAGTTAAGCAAGACAGATCAAACTTAAATATCACAGGGCTATCAACTGATCGAAGTCTCCCCTTATAGAGTTGCATGGACATATCTAAATCACGGAAACAAAATTAATCAATACCCGCTACAAACGTCCTACACGTAATATGACGTTCAATTTAGATTGTGACAATTAATATAAAAAATTCTGGAAAAGAAACATTGGACAAAAATAAATTTTCGTCGAATGTTTTTTTTCCATTCCCTCCAGCATAAGACGTTTTTTATCAGAAACTTTCCAAATGCTTCCATATTTGTCCAAGACATTGGACTCAACCAACTAATAATATTCGCTCAGGAAAATAATACGCTGTAATAGAATAGACTCTTGTTCAAATTTAATAATATTCTCTAAGACAGCTATTACATGCTGTATGATTATATTTACGTTCAAATCGTTGTTATTTATTTCAGTATCACAATTTCCTAACACTACCGAAGAAAATAGAGTTGAAGGCATTGCAGTTTGCATACCAATCACTAACAGTGATTTCTTGATGATGATGGTTGGTGCTATTCCTTTGAATCTGTGTGATAATATTACTCCTGAATATTTCAATATTGCCCGTTGTCTCTAATATGGCCTTTCATTGTGTTTATCTGTTGAATACATTACAACTTGACTGCTTCCATGCACACAAAAACATGTTCAAGTACAATGTTAACAAATATATGTTGAACAGTCTTCCTAAGTAATCAATGTTTTGCCATTCCGTTTGTCCTTTTTTACTACTCTCATAGTATTGTGCATCATCTAACTGGCAATCTCAAGTGTCTGCTGGCCTGGGTAAATCAGAAATACAAGAATTACAAGAAATAGGTCACAGCATAATATATAAGATAACATTATTATTCCAGCTGAAACATATAAAGAGTAACATGAAAATGTCAATAATAATTTATTTTCGATTAAAAATATGAATAGACATATAAAAATTTAAAAAAAATATTTTGTTAAACAACCAAACAATGTAATTGAATGTGTTATTAGTTGCATTATCGAACCAACATATGGGAAAAACATTTTTATCATTTTTACTTGTGAATAATAATTTCATACATTAATCATTTGAAATACTGTCATCACTTGAAAGGGAAAATATTTTCGATTAAAGATTTTAGTGGCAATAAATGAAAAATAACTAATATGACGAGTTTTAAGTTGATTTTATAATGTACGTCATTACATAAAACACAAATCTGGTGATGACAACCTGTTCCATTTAGAGTTTTCTGCATCCAAAATGAAGAAGTTCGCAAGAATATTTCACTTTATTACCAAAAATGGCATCGAATGACCACTATATGCGTTGTGTGCAATTATCAAAATGTATTTCCCACCTTATATTAGGTCAATATGCTACGTCTTTCCAACCCTTACTGAAAACAAACAACAGATTAATAATATTAAGGCTTTTATTACGGCAATGACGTTACATAACAACATAATCAAAGGTATCAAGGAAATGTCGCTACAGTGACATAGTAGTTGATTCTGAGCTTAGAACATTTTCAATTGAAATTACGCCTAAATTAAGTTGTTATAAACAGATTAAAATTTTCAACCATTGTTCTAATTTATACACTTTAATTTAATGTCTGTGTAGTTTTAAACTGTACAGATATTCGAGATGAACTTGACAGTTTTTGAAAAGAAGAAAAAGTAAAATCTTCGCCAATAATTGATGCATTCTAAAATTCAAAGTACATATTTCGGAGGATTATCGTTTGCCGAATACAGTTAACTCGAGAAGCCTCCCTAAATTTTAGTGCGGTCTTCAGGCGTTACTTGAAACTGGAGAACCAGCCATTTACATTCTCATTTAGGGACGCTTGAACACCAATTTGGTCATTACAATCAGATCTTCATTATTATTGCAGTCGCTACGGTCGGTGTTTTTTTGGCGACTGCAATACACATAATACATTGTCAATGCAGCTGTTTGCTCCCATTTTTCTCTTCTTTCTGGTTTTTTATTTCAATGATCCCTGTATTTTTTACGGTGTTTTTTGCTGCAATGATCAGCCGTTCTGGGTTCTGAGTTATGTATTTTATCAGTTCTTTTTTGCGTCATCCACAGAGTACTCTATATAATATAATCTTTTGGATTTAGTGCATTGTGTATGGTTAAGGGTTTCCTAGTCTTACGGTTCAGGTTACTGAGTTCTTGTATTCCTCTGACTAGTTTTCCGAACAGTTTTAGGCAATATGTCTGATCTTGCCACACTGGAAGCACCGTATGCGCTCCCATCTTTTGTCCATGCAATTATTTGCCATGTGACCACTCCGCCAACAGCGAAAACAATTTATTTTGACATGTGAGTCCATCCTCTGTGGATTTCTAAGCACATCTGGGCTGACTGCGCGGCCATTATGGCATGCTTCTCAAGTTCTGCTTCACTCCTGATGATAGCTGTTCTATTGGAGTCGCTTCTATACGTATGGATGCCCTCAGGAGTTGGTGCACTCGAACGGGGAGTCCGGCCACAAATGCGTAAGGAAAGTCTGTTCAGGCAACCACCCCCAAACCGAACACCAAGCTTTTTTAATACAGCAAAGAAAACATCCACTGCCTCGTCTGCTGATAGTTTCCGGGTAGTAAAACGTGTGTAAGCTGTGTAGGAGTCCATCGCAAAACACTTTATAGAGGTCGGCCTTCGTTTGCTCGACATTAGCCTTATAATGCTCGCTTATCTGCTGGTAAACGTTCAGAGCGATTCCCGTTTGTCGAAGGGGACTAACACACTCAACCTGCTTGACCCACACAAACGACAGGTTAGCTCCACTCTCTTAACCCAGTCCACAACAGAAGTAGATCCGTCAAACTCAGGGATTAGTTTTAAGTTGAACTTTTCGTCCGCCATTATGTCAAAAACAGCACAGAATTGCCGAGATAGCTTGTAACGAAGAGTTAAAGAATGCTCTACCACTGAGTTGAGACGGGACGCCGAATTATGCTTTCTGTACTTTTTACTAACAGCAGGTCCACAGGGAAAAGAGATTAGGGTTGCACCGTGTATTGTCCATCAGGGACAAAATGGAAACATGTAACTTTTGTCACGCGACGAGAGTTCACGTATGCAAATGAGGCTTAGTTTGCATGCGCTGATTTTCTTTGTGATACAAAGTGTAGACACTTTGCTCCGACGACTTGGTGGAGAAAGGTTGACGTTGTGTCTACATCGAGTCTGAGAGAGAGATAAAAAGAGAGTGAGAGAAAAAAAGGAAACAGAAATAGGAAAAGAAAAACATCCAATTCCCTTTTCTTTTCCTCTTCTAAGTCGATGGGATGACTTTATTCCCTACGAATAAGTAGGTAGGTGGGAGAGAATGTAGTATCAAAAGTATTTGATACCCATCTCCCCCTTTGTTAATAATGGAATATGCTACATACATGTAGTATATTAGGAGTTGATATTTTATTCCCATTAGTAACATTAAGCAACAAAAAATTAAATAAAGCTCATCAGTAAATTATTCTGGCTTCTAGTTTTTTATTACAACAGTCGAGCCATCTAATCTTTACCATTCACTCTAAGGTGTCCATTGCAAGTTATTTACATTCGACATTCATTGCATTCAGGTTACATAACTACAGCTTCCTACATAAGTTGTTACACACTTATCTTAGGTTTTCTTCCTTTTGCTTTAGAGTTAATTAAAATATAATTTTGAATCTAAAATCTAATTGCATTCATTTACACCACTTTCATATTAAGCCATGAAGAGGAGCACACATATTTCAGGTGTATTTGCATACATGATAACGATGTACTCGAATATTATTAATCATGATCTTCGAGAGATTATTCTCGGGCGAAAAAGGCACACCATTATCATCCATTTATTCTAAATCTTCAACTTAAATGTCCTATTTAATATTTTATGAAACAAAATTATAAAAAAGAAAGTATAAATGCTCAGAGTATTATACTGTGGCGAACGGCACAACTAAATACCCTCTTTCTTTCTTTGTTCGCTCAGTCCTTCTTCGTCTCTGAAGTGGAGAACCTCGCGAAGTAATGCAGAATCACGTTACCATAGGATTCCGACCACGCGTGATTTTAACTCTTTGAAAAGGCACGCGTTCTTTTCTCTTTATCTTTTTTCCTGCAGCGTTCTGAGGTGAACGCACACAAAGAACTCTCGTTGACCCCCCCCCCCCACACTAGCTCGAACAAGCAGTGTGGGGGAGGAGGAAAAAGGTAATCCTTTTTCTTCAAGAATCTATTTTTAATCCAAATGAACTCTTCCTTCAAACATACATATTGCATTCGACACACACAAAAAGACATTCCACACGCTCGCATATATATATATTTGCCTTTCTGGTACCTAAGGTACTAAAGCTTTTTTTTTTTTTTTTTAATGCAACTTAAATTTTATATGATTTTATTTCTAGCTACCATATCGCAGAATGGTTCTTGCGTGTAGTGTTTAGATAGCATTATTATTATTATTATTATTACTAGTATTACTATTGTTATAAAGAATTTTATTTGATATGCAAATTACCATATAGCACGGTAGTCTTAAGGGTAGTATATTTTTATTATTATTATTTTGATTATTGTTAGTATTATTATTATTAATTATTTATATATAAGTAACATTTTAAGCTGAATTATTTCGACACTTGATTGGGGAAATGGTAGTTTGATCTGTACCATTGGAGAGCCATGCATATAGCTGTCCTGTTTTTTAAATCTCCGAAACAGTTACATGGTAAACAGCTGATGATCCACGTGTTAATATTAGATCTTACGTTAAGGTCTCTTGTTTTTGTTTCACTGTCAGATACTTTATCCCCCTTTTTATTTTATTTACTTACTATTATATATTTTATTTATTTATGAATTTTCCTACGAATGTTAAGTCTGCACTATTTTGAATTTAGTTAGTTTCTGTGGGAATTTAAACTGCATTTTCCTTTCTTTTCTTTTTGTCTTTTTGTTTAAAATAACTCAAAGCTTCTTTAGACTATATATATATATATATATATATATATATATATATATATATATATATATATATATATATATACGTTTACAAGTACTGACTTACAAACTCTCTATAAAATATTAAGTAAATAATTTTTTTCTGTTAAATATAAATGTTTTCCTTTTTATTAACGTTATAAAATGCCTATTCTTATGTTATTTAGCTTTCTCATTCCTTCGCTTTCTTTTTGATATAACTTTAAGTAAAACTTTATTTAATCTACACGTGGTCCGGTGGAGTCCAAATCAGTGGGTTGACATGCCGTTACAAAGGCATCTATCTCACAACCTATGGTCGAGAGATTCATTCACGCATAACCACTTTTCAGGCAATCCTTAGTCACTGTGGTTAATCCTTCGCTCTCTTTCGAATCTCCCGCCATTAACAACACTTCCAAAGGGCGCCATAACTGATAACATCCACGGGGCCATAATTGGCGAACCCGACAACGGTAACACGCTAACTAAATCCTTCTACGATACAATAAATAAAAATCCTTCTAATAATATACCATCTTACGAAACAAATTATGAATAAATAAAATAAAGATAACCATTTCGAAACTTAAAGACAAACAAATAAATTTAAATATTAATCTTATTTAGCGAAGGAAACATCGAACAGAATAAGACGTTAAGTAAAACAAAAAATCAAAAGTTCTAAAATACGTATCATGCGGCGAGGTAACAATATAATAAATAAATAAATATATATATATATATATATATATATATATATATATATATATATACATATACAAACAAATACGCGAGCTGGTAACAAAACAAAAAGAAAATTCATATACGAAAAAAACAATATAAAAAAAGAAGAAAATACGATACAACACACAAACAAATTCTTTTTTCCAATAAATAAAAAAAATATTTTTAACAAAAAAAAAATCCTTTTCATGAGACAAGCAACAAAATCCCTTTTGACAAAAGCAAAAAAAATCCTTTTCACGAGACAAGACAAAGAAAGATAATCTAAAAAAAATAATAATAATAATAATTTCTAACGAAAAGAACAAGAATCTTTTTACAAAAAAATCATTTCTAACGAAGAACAAGAATCTTGTTACAAAAAATCATTTCTAACGAAGAACAAGAATCTTTTTACAAAAAAAACTTCTTTCACGAAACAAATTTAAACGAAACAAAAAAAAATCCTTTCACTAAACAAAAAAAAAATGAGTGCTTTTCGCGAGACAGGGAGAGATGGGTCTGCAAAATGTCCCTTTACAAAAAAATCTTCCCTGCCTCAGCCCAAGAATACTCGTACGAACGCACACAAATGTCAACGCGGCCTCGAAATTAATCCCTGGACAATGCCAGCTTCATACTAGAGACATTTCTTTCACCTGATATTTCCTCAGCACAAGAATCTCTAGGGTGAACGCTGAGTTCCAGTAGGAAAATACACACCCGAAAGCCAAAACTACTAAACATTACCAGCTTCGCGTGGCAGAAAATCCCAAATGTGCACAACAATTAAAATTTCGCCGGCGAACTCTAATTTTGCTAGAACAACCATAAAACTACAGCTTCATCCTTCCAGAATGAACACTAAATCCTCGCTGATAAAGATTATATTTATATAAAAAATAGATTTAATACAATTGGCAAAACGCCATAATTCGGACACACAAACAAAAAAAAATGGATTTATTCTACGCAGCGATAGCAAAATGGCGACAACTATTTTAAAAGTTTTCTCATAAGCTATCTCCTGTACGAATTACAAATAAAATGCCTAAGTCGGTATATTTGCTGCTACAAAAAAGAAAGACAAGTTTAAACAGATCCATCAACTCCGCTACTCAGCAGGGAGCTTGTGTGGCGAACGCCACAACTAGGTACCCTCTTTCTTTCTTTGTTCGCTCAGTCCTTCTTCGTCTCTGAAGTGGAGAACCTTGCGAAGTCACGCAGGATCACAAAGGATTCCGACCACGCGTGATTTTAAGTCTTTGAAAGGGCACGCGTTCTTTCCCCGTTTCTCTCTCTTCCTGTAGCGTTCTGAGGTAAACGCACACAAAGAACTCTCGTTGACCTCCCCACACACTAGCTCGAACGAGCAGTGTGGGGCAGAAGGGAAAAGGTAATCTCTTTTCTTCAAGAATCTATTTTTAATCCAAATGAACTCTTCCTTCAAACATATTGCATTCGACACACACAAAAAGGAATTCCACACGCTCACACAAACACACACACACACACACATATATATATATATATATATATATATATATATATATATATATATATATATATATATATATACGCTTACAAGTACGAACCTACAAACTCTCTATAAAATATTAAGTAAATAAATTGTTTCTGTTAAATATAAATGTGTTCCTTTTTATTAACTTTATAAAATGCATATTCTCATGTTGTTTAGCTTTCTCATTCCTTCGCTTTCTGTTTAAAGTAAAACTGTTTTCTTCTTTCTTTCTCAGTTTGTCTAAACCTCTTTATTTAATCTACACGTGGTCCGGTGGAGTCCGAAGCTGTGGGATGACATGCCGTTTCAAAGGCATCTATCTCACAACCTATGGTCGGGTGATTCATTCACGCATAACCACTTGTCAGGCAATCCGTAGCCAATGTCGATACTTCTTTGTTCTCTTTCTAATCTCCCGCCATTAACAACAGTTCCAAAGGGCGCCATAACTGATAACATCCACTGGGCCATAATACATTGGCGTTTTCACTGCTTATATAGATTCGACTGGATGTGCTTTTGTGATTTAGTGCAATATTTAAATGCTTACGTTCTTCTAAAAATAATTTAATCGCTAAACTAATTGTAATGGTTCTCAATTGCTTTTCTTATCAGCATGTGTTTTTAAATACTAACGAAGATATGTCATGCTGTCCCGATTAATTGTACTATTCATGCATTTAATACATTTTCCTCTGAAGTTTATATATTGATTTTGTATTATAAACGTTGTTTTATTTGTATTAAAATATTTATAAAGGGTCGTTTTTCATTCCCTTCATCTTAGTTTATTTCATAAAATCAATAGTGATTTTACCGTTGATACATAGTGTCTGCCTTAGAGACTTTTCAATACGGATTCGGGAAAACGTAGCTGAACAGGTAAAGACACATACGAAAGATTTAGCCAAGCCTTATACCAGATATTTAAGTTTCGGATTATTTTTTCTCGATTATTTTTAAGTTACAAATATTTGAATAGTTTGTTGAGTCTGGACACGTGTTTGTTTCTTACATGATGAGTATTTCTTACTTTTGACAAAGGTGTCTCTATTACATGGGCAATATGTAGTAGAAATCTATACGGGAAACAAATAATCTTAATATACGAAATCCTCGTTTTTAAAATTATGTTGATTACATCACCTCTTATTACTTTTGAAATCTTCATCATTGCATGTGGAATCATTTTTCCTTTTATATTGATCGATTACAAATATATTTTCATACAATTCATTCAATACTTTCAACTCTTAACTAATCTGTACTCTATTTCTAATATATTACATTAACCAGTTGTACAAGACGTTATTTTACTATTTCAAATCAGTTTTAATATAAAAATAATATATAAAAATGTAATCACTAGTTCAAAGTGTGTGAAAATATTACTTAAAACATAATTGTTTGCATTTATTTGTTATTAATTGTTATTTTTGTTGTGTATTCACATTCTTAATTATTGTACGTTTTGTACAGGATAACACATCAAAATATTGTTTATACTATTTAAAAAATGTATGAAAATATCTTTCAGGATTCATGTAAAATAATTGTAATCTCTATATCGTTGTTTATTTAGAATAACACATGTAAAATATACTAGATAATTCATTCATGATAAAACTCCTGAATTTAATAATAACCAGGAAGATAAAAGAGACAATCATTTTCGAATGTCTCGCCAAAAATGACTGAATCAAACAGAGAAATGAAGCTGACTGAGCAGCGCATGCATTGATACATACATTCAGATATTCTACGTAGATATAACAACGAAAATAACGAGTTCATAAAAATAAACAAAAAGTCTTATCAGGAAACAGAGAATGAAACCGATTATTTAAGATGAAACCAGATCTCGAAGAGCAAAAAAGCAAATTTTGAATCGCTTACTCATCAGTCGTGCATGTCAAAGAGAAAAATGATCTTAAATTAAAATGACACATCAAAATAAAGTTTATAATTGTAAAATGTAGACACTATCTGTATCAAAATGTTCCACAAAGTTTAGGCAATTTCTGATCATACTATACCATACTAAAATGTACGATCAAATGTCACAAATAAAAACCCTTCTCCGACTCTATTATCTATGTTTTAATGTATTAGCAGTATTTCGGGCTTACACACTGTTAAATGAGTATTCGGTTTAGTTTTACCGTAATTTCTAATTTAGATTTCATTTACAAAACGATCAATGTTTAATTACTTTATTATCTCGCGAATTTCATCTGATTAATGCACTGAATAATAACATTTTATTACAACCACACTTTATAAAAAAAAACTAATAATCCAATGTTAATGAGATGGATATAAAGTTTAAAGACAACAATTGATCTCATAGTAAACATTGTTTTCAAATCATAATTAATACAAAAAAGGTTCTAATTATTTCGACCACTAATCTTAATCTTCATATTAAGAAATATTTAATTAAAAAAAGCAAATTTGTAAATAAATAAAAAATGAGGAGAATGCGTGTATATACAATAAAAAGTATTCCCTACTACTCCCCATGTTTTTAATGGACACGTTATTGTTCTTATTCCTCAGCATTATTCGAATTCGATTGAATCACTTTTTCCTTAGGCATTCAAAACAGACTTCCGATATCTACTGATCTGTGCAAATAAAACTTGTAATGTTGCACTCACTCTTTTATTTATATGTTTTATGAAAGCAGATCTTAGAGTAAATACATTTACAGTGTGTTGCTAGGTTTTCTTCTATCAATAACAGCCAAAATAAATACGATATTTTCGCTATCGTCAGCCTGTTAATATTATTCAGTTATGGGTAAAACACATCTCATGTATGTATTTACGTTGCCTTTTTTGACAGAATCTCTGGTAATATGTGGATTTTAAGTAAAACAATGGTTACCGAATTGCGGCCTTAATACCGCTGCATAGCAAACTTGTGTCCTGTGCCTTAGCTTACTAGGAACCTTGCTTTCACACTGCATAACTTTGTCACTAAAATGTTGCAACATCCCTACAAGAGAGAGGAAGGGTGAGACTTCATGGGGTGTTTGTGTCAGTTGGTGAGGTTGGTCGGTCAGGGGTAGAACTATCATTCGCCATCGTAAGTAAATTCAGTCTCCACATTATATCGATTCACACACACACACACACACACACACATACACACACACACACACACACACACACACACACATATATATATATATATATATATATATATATATATATACATATAGGCAGCATCTTCTCTCGCAGGCAAGTATTGTTGAATATAAGAGACAACTTATGTCTGCATATCCTTTGGTAGATCTTTTGAATAGTCTAGCTATAGTTTCGTACTTATAACATAATTTCCGCCAAAACCATCTATAATACTAACTCATTGTCTGTACCTGATAATCTTCATTCCCCTGAAGATGGACCCGGATGGGTCGGAAAGTACTTGGGACACAAATCAAAATTATGGCAAATGCATCGGCAAATTCACCTCCGAAACAAAGATTCTGATTCGGACTATTGAAAGGATCTACCAAAACGTATCCAGACATAAGTTGTCTCTTATATACAATATATATATATATATACATATATATATATATATATATATATATATATATATATATATATATATATATATATATATATACAGTTAAAAAGTTTATTGTCGGTGAGACAGTCAATGGAGTACGATCAGGAATGGACTTGTTTCATGAACTTTTCTATCGAAAAAACGAAAAGCAAATCAGACTTTGTTCATAGTCCATTCTCGCAAGAAATTAACACGTGTATGCCCGTCGCCTGTAAGTTACGATATATGTTGCCTATTTATGATATTATTAGAGTAACTACTACAATGATGGTAATTTGACTATATTTCGCATGTGACGCCTACCAAATTATATAAAGTATAGTTTGTGAACTGTGTGTTGATGATATTTAACTTTAAATGCGTAGGAATCGATAGTCACCTTCTAAAAAACAAACATTGTATTGTCCGAACTTCTCTTAAACTACGCTCCAGTCTGTTTAAAAAAATGATCATTCTTGTAGTGTATATGACCTAAAACTGCATTCAACAATGGAGTCGAGATAAGTTGACAGAATTTCCGTTACATCACGGTAGACAATAGTAAAAAAAATCCCAGATACATGATGCGGATTATCGGTCTGAAATAGTAAATTTAAAAATGTTAATTAAAGCGGTTAATCTCCGGCAGCCTCGTGACTCTCTCCTTCCCTTATTTTGTACTTTAGTCCTAACATTCCATGAGCGATGTTTCTGACAAAGGAGGGAGAATTTCTGTTTGGGGTGTAATTATCTATCCACCAAATATTTATCGTTGGCTAGTTATTGATCCTGAAGCAATATTTTTTTAGCTTCTTACATCAAGTAGATTCATATCTTGGCTTGAGCAATTTCCATTAAAAAAATGTAAAAAAGTTCCCGTTTATTGCAACTATCAGCATTAAACGCTTATCTTTAACAATAGCCTAACTTGAGCAAAGTTACGTCATTCATTGATAGAATAAAGAGTTTGCCGAGTGGTGTTAGATGTTCAAGTTTGCCACTGGGGTGTCCTCGGCTGGATTCGATGCATCCCAACATCATATGATCCGCGAGAAATAGCCTTTGAATAGCGAATGATCGACGTTACCCTGTTAATATGCATTGGCATAGACAAAACCGTCACATCCAGAGGAGTAAACCGTAACCAGAAATCCTGCTATTCCACGGGTAGCAATAGTTCAAGTTGCACTCATGAACATCTATCTTGTTTTGAGAACAGCATGGATTCGCAGATTATAATATACATTTTACAATGGGAAGAAATAGCTGCTCCAGTTAGTGTAGTACTGTGGACTATCTGCAGGTTTTGGGCACGCTGCATAGACTATAAACGTTCAGATAAAACATAATGACTGTTTCACAATCCATTGATGGATGACCCAAGAAGAGGAAGAAAAAGTTCATCTTGATAGACTTTCACCATAGGATGAGATGGATTTTGCTCCGATGAACTAGCTACTCTGGTGCCCCCGACGTATATTCACTAGACTAAATCGACAAACAGCTAAATCCCATCCATTCACTGTAGAGGTCCCAATATGCCGGAGAGCATTCTACTCCAAAGGCTTATTTCCTCGTGCTGCTGGCCTCTGGAACTCTCCCCCTGCTCCCTGTTTCCCCGACAGTACTGACATGCGGAGGTTTAAAACTAATGTAAACAGACATCTCACTGCACTGCTCCCAACTTGGGGTAACACCCAAAGTCCTCACCCTAATCCTGAGTAACCCTTTACGACAACAGTGGCGACCTGCCTTGTTTGGGGTGTCATATGTTAACAAAAATAAATTCATTGAATCGCGTGATTCTGATGTTTTATGAGTTACAGCTTCTCCATCAACCTGTTGTAACGCATCACTGATTAAATATGAGAAGATTTCATTTACCAACTTATTATTATTTCTCAAGATGATAAAATATCCATTTGTAAAGACTTCTAGCTTGTCATAGTTGATTGAAGGAGAACAAACTACCCCAGTTGATTAAATAAAAGGGTTATGTTCGAAATTCTGTGCAGATTCCCGAATTCATTATAATTATTCCCGAGTTCATTATAATTATTCCCGAATTCATTATAATTATTCCCGAATTCATTATAATTATTCCCGAATTCATTATAATTATTCCCGAGTTCAACAAGGCGCACTTGAAGAAGGTCAGAATTTACATTAGCCGTAACGTTGTTAGAATAACATCCAAAACGAGAAATGATATAATTTTAAAATTATAATCGCAAATGTTTTGAAACATTCACACTTTTAAATTTCAATTTCATTTATTTTTATCGATTTGAAGAACGAAACAACAAAATAATTAAACGAATTTGTGAATTTTACATTTTAATCCAGGATGAATCACATATTTACCAAAGTGCGATGGAATACACACAACTAAGCTACTTGTGTTAAATATTCTGATTGATACATCTGTATAAAAGGCTTGGCTCTAAAATAAGCATGGAAGAACGTGGACAAAACTGACGGATGTAATACAAACCAGAGTAATATAGATTGTTATCTGCGTGAATTAGACAGGTGAACGAAAAATTACATTTTGGTTGGAAGAAAATCAAGGTTTTGTAAAACTCGAGCATAAGAACTGTTTTTTTCTAACATCATTACATATTGAAAATGTAACGCTATTTAGAAAACAAGGAACTTTCAATTACCATTGATTTTATGAGTGTCCTGAAACATTCAAGTGACGTCATACGATAAGTTGTATTTTGACTGCTATCAAATATTACCTTCTGTATAGTTATTACAAATAATCCGGTTCCAACACTCAGCTTTCATCGCCCAGGAGATAGAAAACCAGACTTGGCAACAGACGAGTGAAACAATGTGTAGGCTCAACCATAATATATGACCCATAGACATCAACGCGTATTACGTGCACGATAGACGGTACTTCGATTGAACTTACGTTTCAGCAGATACTTGCGCCTATGGAAAATGTTTAACGGTTTAGGTTTTCTCTTGTCACTAGGTTTTATTTCTGTAAGCTGAATAAGAACCGTAGAAATACACGGTATCTCAACGGCACGCGAAATACATAGACTAATTGGTTCACACCTAAGAACACGTAATACACATAACAAGAAAGAAAAAGATGAACAAGAACAAAAAACGGCAATATAGAAGAACAGTTTTACTTTAGTTATTATATTACAATTTAAAGACTGACATTCACCTCTTAATATGTATGAATACGGTTTTTTTACACTATTTCTGAAAATTGATAACTCAGACAACTATACTAATTCAAGAATAGCTAGATGGAAATCAATGGATTTTTACTTTATAATTAGTAAAACATGATAAAGTAATCCCGTATATTGTGAGTTCTCCAGGAAAAACTATCTTACTCGATATCATTATTCCGTGTAAGGCGTTTTTCTTATATTTTAAAAATAAACCATACGTGCCGAATTTTTCCTGAGTTATAAGATTGATTTATTCATGAAAAAATAACTTCCATTTTAATTGCTCTAATTTGCGGCATTGAGCAATTAACTCAAGAAATAACGCATTTCATAAGTCTCTATCTATCACTGTTTTACTCTTATTTCATACGGTATATATTACGCTCCCTCTCTTTCCTCTCTCTTTTTCTCTCCCTCTCTATCTATCTATCTATCTATCTATCTATCTATCTATCTATTTATATTTTTATATATGTATATAAGCCGTTGAAGTTAATATAAACAGAAAAATATAAGACTAAGAGAATATTCAATTATGAACAAAAGAAAATATCACCACACTACTAATTATATTTACCCTGTTGATTGAGAGTGAAAAAACAAATATAGAGAAGAACAAATACTCTACTTTTTATGTTGGTCTTACTATTTAAAAAAAAATTAATTGCTATTACAAACTCACTCTGTCCTGTTTCGACAATCTAACCCCGGATGAAATGTATAACTCAACGACTCACATTTTTTAGTATATATATATATATATATATATATATATATATATATATATATATATATATATAGTCTCGGAAGTTTCTCAACCATTAAAACTATATTTTTAAAAAAAAACAAAAAAAACTGTTAGTCCCAAGTCTTTCAGTGGAAAATAACTCATGTAAGTTAATTTATTTTTTACAGTTATTATATTAGTTTATTTTTAACACTATTTTAAGGGATCATCAGTTGTTTACCATGAAAAACTGTTTCGGGAATTTATATATATAGTAATCCAGGTAGTATAAAAATCTGCAGGGTAGAAATTCAAAGCGAATCAAACCAGGCTTATAAAAGAGTGCTCAATAAAAATATAGAGCTGTATTATGCATGATTTTTATTCAAACATGTACAAAGTCTGCTACACTGGCATGTCGATGTTATCGATCTACAGCTATCAAGAGCTGAGGTCTCATCAGGCAGAAGTTTTTTTGTGATCCAACTCAGTCGGTGAAATCCAGGAAGAATGAAGCTAAGCGAAAAGAAGGAGGAATAATAGTCATGTGACCAAATTTTAAAGAAAATTTGCCGTTAGGAAAGTTTAATTTTACAATAATTCATATTTTTATTTTTATTCAACGCTAAGCCGGGGCAGGGGGTGGCGAGGCAAAGGAAAAGAAGGGAAAGGAGAAGAGAAAAGAAGAGAGGTAGAGGGGATGTTAGTGACGGGTGTCTATAGCCATTTAAAAGTTGTTGATGGTGGGAGGGGGATTATGGGCCTAGCCTGACGTCATGACACGAGACAGTATTACCGTTGCATTCTCAAGAAACTAACAACACTTCTCTTCTAAGATGTTCCATTAAAGAAAATATTTAACGGCATAAAGTACACGTTTGCAAGAAAACTTAATAAATAATATCAAGAATAATAAAGAAAGAAAGAAATAAGAATAGGCTTCTAAAAACACAAAATAATATGAGCTAGAATAGACCTATCGGACAGGATGAGTCAATGGATATAAGAATAGAAATCAACAAAATATACCAGAATTCGATCCTAAATATGTATATGAACCCATTGCCAGATTGCAAGGAACGTAAATATATACATATATATATATATATATATATATATATATATATATATATATATATATATATATAATAATTTATAATGAATATTATAATATCCACATACATATATGTTTCATCTAAACCAATACTCATCAGTGTGGCTGAATATGAATCTACGACCAGTCGATAGAATTGAAATAGAAGACGAACATTACCTTTAACTTCTATCTAACATTTCTACTCTCACGTCCACTGAAGTAGCTGTATGAGAAAAAAAGGAAACATTGCTATTATTTCCATAACGAACAGAATCAGCCTCCGTAGAGTGTTCGATCAAGGGGAAGAAACTTTGCAATATAAATTTAGTTATAAGTTTTTCACGTTTCTCTTGCAGAGATATTTTCCTTGAATACACCTTTTGATAATTATTTATAATCAGTATTTTCAATATTTCAATATGTATATACATATCCATATATGTTTCATTTAAACCGAGACTTATACCTGTGGCTACATATTATTGTACCACAGGTGTGAGATTCGAACCCCGGACGAAAGTCACTTTTGAATTATAACCTATGTTATTTACTCGATGGCCATTTAATCAGTTATGCGACAAAGAAAAATAAATATCGCTATAATTCATTTACCGAACATAGTCAGCCTCCGTAATATGCTCGATGAAGAGGTAAGAACTTTCTATGCACACACACACATTCACACACACACACACACACATATATATATATATATTGAGTTATGTTGTATGATAGTATTCCAACGAAAGCTTGAACGCTGTGCTGGACTAAGCTCTCGCAAATTTGATTGCATAAGAATTGATATATTGAGATCCATTCTCGCTCGTCAGGAAATGTTTTTCTCTTCTAAAATTTACAATAATTTAGTGATTGTCTGCGTGCTATTATTTTATCCCACCCGTAATTGGGATTCGGTTAATTAGGCTTTACATTCTCTAAAAACGTCTGCCGCATTGATGATAGAAGTCAGCTAACAGGCAGCTTATACAGGGTGCTTTTATGGCGTTCATTTCCGCTAATGATGTTTCAAATTAAAAATAAATCTATTGAATCTTTGGATTTTCTCAATTAAGAAAGTGTGTACTTAGTGACGTCTATTTCATCTCAGAATTAGATTTTACAATTCATACAATTATGTTAGAGAAAACAAGGCTAATGAATTGATCATATAAGCGAGGTTTGTGTGATTTGTACACTTTACTAAGAAAATACAACATTGCTTTTACCAAGACAGAGCCTAAAATACAAAATTTCAAAAGTAAATAATCAATGAAAGGTAAATCAATAACTATGTTCCATGCATAAGTCAGAGCATGACAAATATGTGTTCAGTAGACCAGAACACCAGGTTTATTTAGATTGCCACACAAGAAAGATGTTAAGATGTTTCATTGTTTAAGTATAATGCGGACGTTTTTAGGTCGATACTTAAATACGATGAGTTCAAGCATATACGGAATATTCGCGTTAACACACCGATTCTACTTATATCCCCGAAGTTAAGCGACGTTGTGCCTGGTAAGTACCAGTTGGATAACCATTTTAGAATTTCAACCGTGTGTAAATGCGACTGTGGAATTTTTCTGAATTTATATATTTATTTGAAAGATGATTCCGTGGAGGTAGCCGACTTAATCCTACTAGGGCGGATGCCGCATGAGGCGATGTAAACCAGGCTCATTTAAAGCAAATATATAATAGTCTCTGTCGTTACGCGGTCCATTATTCTGTCACACGTTAAACATAGAATTTACTTCGCTAAACAAGTAGACTAAAAAATCAATCTTATTTTACTATCTCTATTAAAATGATCTATCGATCGGTCAGTATGGTAAGTATAAATTTGTAATTGCAGTATTAAATAGTAACACGCCTCTATATTAGAGGATATGTTCGCCCTTGTGTTGTCACACGTCAAGTTTTAATTATGATTTGCACCGCTAAACACACCATTGTGAACTTGAATACGACGCGGACTGACATCCACGGTCTGCAATGGTCGAATTCCATGGATTCCATAGCACCAGTATGACTTATCGATGTTAGCAAGCGTCTTGTGATTCATATTGTAAATATTTAATAAAATCGGAAAAACCAATGCCTAGAACAACATAAAGGCGATCAAAAAGTTACGAATTTCCTTTTCTTATCGAAAAACGTGCAGATTAAATAGTCACATCTGAAGACTATTTATTATTATGTGTGTAATGAAGTGACTTACGAATGCCATGACTAAATTGATTTCACATTTTGTGTAAAAAAGCGGATTGTTTGAATTATTACAAATGCACAACAATTATTTATATTTTAAAAGTTTAAGTTGGAGTCAGAATTGACAGAAATACGTTTTCTCGACAAGTACATTTAATCTGCTTGTTCCTCTACGGAAGTTTTCTTAAATGCCTTATTTATAGGATGTCTTTGATGAAATTCCAAGCAAAGTAAATTCATAGGCGTTGGAAGAACGTTATAAATAATGTGGCCGTTAACTTATGTCACGACATTAGAAATATAGCATATTCTTTGGTTTGGGAAACGTATGGTTGGATATATAATACGGTATGCCATGTATCTTCATGAAATAGAGCTTTAATATGTAAATGCGAAGATTGAATTAACGATTAAATAACCGTTCTTACTATTTGTGTTGAGCAAATTAGATTTATTTTTCCTCTTATTTTATTATTTTTAGTAGCAATGTTCTAGTATTGAATTTCAATGTTAGTATATTCATTGTTTTTTAGAGCTTTATTATAAACTAGCGGGGCTACCCGGCGTTGCTCGGGGTCATAAAAACATGTAATTGAAGAAAAATCGCGTGTGTAACATCTTTATATTCAAACTTCTATTTCCCCTCTCTCTATAGCCGTCTCTTTATCGTTCTACCTTTCTCTTCCCTGGTCGCACCATTTCACTGCTACTTTCTAATTTTGCCTTTTGCGAAAGCTGCTTCTTCCCCACCATTTCTCCTACGTTGCCCATGGCAATAGTATGACATATTTCTATAAAAAGTAATACATTTATCTGCGCCTTCTATATAGGTACTTATCTCCGCCCCGGTGTTCATACTATATACATATCTATCGCCACCCCGGTGCACATACAATATACGTACCTATCGCCGCCCTGGGGCAGATAATATATAAGTACTTATTGCCGCCCCGGTATGCATACTACATAAGTACCTATAGCTGCCCCGGTGCAAATGCTACATACGTACCTATCGCTGCCCCACTGCGAATGCTGCATACGTACCTATCGCCGCCCAGGTGCAAATGCTACATACGTCTCTATCGCCGGCCTGATGTGAATGCTAAATATGTTCCAATCACCGTCCCGGTGCGCGTGCTAAATACGTACCTACTGTCTCCCTGGTTTGCGTGATATATACGTACTGATCGCCGCCCCGGAGCGCATGCTAAATATATACCTATCACCGCCCTGGTGCGCATTCTATATACATACTTACTGCCATCCCTGTGCACATGCTATATAGTACCTATCGCCACCTCTATGCACTACTATACACGTACCTATTGCCACCCCGGTGCACATACTATATATATACCTATCGCCGCCCCGCTGCGCATACTATATTCGTATGTATCGCCACCCCGGTGTGCATACTATATACTTACCTACGAAATATTTTAAGTTCCAAAGAACAAAAAAATTTCGCCCGACCCCCTAAAAAGTTTGGCCCGACCCCTACAATTTTCCCCTACCCCTAATATCTCAAGCCGCACCCCCCAATTTTGTTTTAATCTCCCCCAACCCTGAGAAGTATTTTGAGTTCAAAACAAAAAAAAAAAAAAAAATTGGCATGACCCCTAAAATTTCCCTCGACCCCTCAATCTCTCCAGCCCCTCATCCTAACTAATTTTTCACTCTCCCCCAACCCTGAGAAATATTTTGAGTTCAAAACCAAAAACAAAGAAAAAAATTTGGCCTGACCCCTAAAATTTTCCCGACCCCTCAATCTCTCCAGCTCCCCATCCCAACTAATGTTTCACTCTCCCCAACCCTGAGAAATATTTTGAGTTCAAAACAATAAACAAAGAAAAAAATTTGGCCTGACCCTAAAATGTTCGGCCTTACCCCTAAAATTTTCCCTGACCCTTCAATCTCTCCAGCCCCTCATCCTAACTAATTTTTCACTCTCCCACAACCCTGAGAAATATTTTAAGTTCAAAAAAAGAAAAAAAATGTGGCACGAAACACCAATATTTCTAGGGACCGTTATACTTAAGAAGCACCAACATTGCTGGGGGTAGGCCGTCATACTTTAGAAGCACCTATATTTGTAGGTACTTATACTTTAAAAGCACCAACATTCCTGTAGACCGTCATGCTTTAGAAGCACCAATATTTCTACGAACCGTTATACTTTCGAAGCACTTTACTTATTGAGACGTGATTTAATATGTATACAAATATTAGTGAAAACAGTAGTGGAGCATAATTATTCTCTTATTTTACTTATTGAGACGTTATTTAACATGTATACAAATATTAGTGAAAACAATGGCGGAGCATAATTATTTCTCTTCTTACTATTCTTATTGCGACGTTATTTAATATTTATAACAATATTAGTGAAAACAGTGGGGGGCATAATTATTTCTCTTCTTACTTTACTTATTGAGACGTTATTTAACATGTATACAAATATTAGTGAAAACAATGGCGGAGCATATTTATTTATTCCGTTAATTTCACTGATTGAGACGTTATTTAATATGTATACAAATATTAGTGAAAACAATGGCGGAGCATAATTATTTATTCCTTTGATTTCACTGATTGAGACATTATTAAATATGTATACAAATATTAGTGAAAACAATGGCGGAGCATAATTATGTATTCCTTTATGTTCACTGATTGAGACATTATTAAATATGTATACAAATATTTGTGAAAACAATGGCGAGGCATAAATATGTATTCCTTTAATTTCACTGATTGAGACATTATTAAATATGTATGAAAATATTAGTGAAAACAACGGCGGAGCATAATTATTTATTCCTTTAATTTTACTGATTGAGACGTTATTTAATATGTATACAGATATTAGTGAAAACAATGGCGGAGCATCATTATTTATTCTTTTAATTTCACTGATTGAGACATTATTTAATATGTATACAAACATTATTTATTCCTTTAATGTCACTGATTGAGACGTTATTTTATATGTATGAAAACAATGGCGGAGCATAATTATTTATTCGTTTAATTTCACTGAATTTAGTGATCGATTTAGTACTTGCCATTATATGCTTAAGCTCGATTTTACCGCACCTAGTCACCATAAATCGTCACACATTTAGTACTGGCCACGCTATGCGTTGCTTAACTTTTTCTTTTTGACCAATAATAATGACAACAGAACGTTCATTGTATTGTTTTATTCCCGGACAACGCCAAATACAAGGAGGTGTACTAAATCGCTCTGTCTTATTCCCCTCCCTTTGGTGATAGTCCGAAGAGAAATGAAAAAAAATCAATAATAATGTGACGATGGCATAAAAATAGATACAAACCTATCACTATAACGTCATGTACCTATCAATGTGACGTCACGTGCACAAGATAACATGAAAAATCGTGATCACATTAAACGAAAAAATGGCTATTTGACCCCTTAAAAATTAATCATTTTTTTTAATTTTTAGATATTATTTTCTCGAGGTTATGGCGGTTAAAGTAATACCTGATTTGTGGGTGTTTGTATAGTATTTTTTAAGTTTTAGCGAGACATACACACACAGATTTTTGCCTTATATATATTGAGATTGAGATGAGATGAGATTGAGATGAGATGTTACTTAAATGCTTCAGTACCTTTTCATTAGTAATTGCATAACTAAGCCTACGTTCGATATATCAAAAAATAAGTGTAATAACTGATGGGATAAATTTTTGATTACGTTATGTTTGGTAAGAATTATCTTTTAAGTACAGCTCGTATTTATTTTATAAAAGTTGAACGTGACATCTAAAAGGTCTATTATTTTATGTTTGCTCATACTGCGAATCTTAGTCCTAGTTTTCCCCGTTTTATAGGCCTAGGAAAATCTTAGAGAATTGGTCATATATATATATATATATATATATATATATATATATATATATATATATATATATATATATATATATATATATATGGAGGGAGAGAAAGAATGATAGAGGGGGAGAAATAGATCGAGTCACTAAGCTGAGTACGGTTCAGTTGTTATTTCTGTTAGAGAAAATATGAATCGCAAAGTGACAAAATTGAAGGATTCGTAAATACCTACTCTCAATACAAAAACATGTATGTATAAATGGGCCGATGCAGACCGTGCGAACCCATTAAATCAAATATCTGCGTCTTTCAGGTTTAAATATTCTGGCTGACGTATCGATGGAACGAAGAGAAAATAAATTAGCTTTTATCAGATTATCTTAGTATTTAATAGATGTAATAAGTGTAAATATTTCACCCTATAATGTTAAACAGCCCTTATCATATATTTCTGTAGTAGGATTGTTTGGTGTTTCTCTCTCCTTTATGTCCCAAATAATGTGCCGGTTTTGTGATGGAAATTGGTCTACTGGCTTTTGTTTATTGATGTTGATGTACCTTGCATGCAATAGTGGCTCTATCTTGATGGTCAACTTCTGAGAGACCCATAGCCCTGGGGAGGGGCATCCTTAGTAGACACTGGTGTCTGTACATTACTTTGTACAGTGTAAAATAATAATTTTTTAGTGTCTAGTTTGGTAATGTCCTTTTGTGGCCAGTAAATAATGCTAAAACTATAGTCTATCACTGACATAGCAGGTTGGTTAATGACAGTAACATTGTTTTTGTTTATCAGCTGGGTTTTGCAGATAATTCTTACACGGCGTTCGTGCACTATGATAATCTTTATTTCGATCTTGGCGTGTTGAATTGTATCATTCTCTTCAAATCCAAGTTATGTGTAGTGTTTCTGATCGTCTATTGTTTTTATATCAGTCTCTCTATATTTTCTACGTGGTGCTTCTACGCAGCTCTGAGGGAACTCTTTGCACATTTTCCGAGGCAAACCGCATTCCAATATCTTTGGAGAAGGTATGTAAAACGTGCAAGAGTTGAATTCAGTCAGTGTTTTAATTGGCACCTAGTTTGATGTTATGTATGATGTTATAGTGGTGGACTCTTTTGTTAGCATCTCTGGCGTAAGTTGTAGGCACACTGACATTGATTCTGTAGCTTACTTAGCGGATCTATCGCCTAGCGAATAAGTAAAAGAGATAAGTTATCCTCTTGGTAGAATACTCTAAATCTTAACTTTACTATATGATTTAATGTTGACAGATGTTTTAGTATTGTTAGTGTTCAGTCAGTATATTGACACGTAAAAATACATTCGCTGACGAATTTCTCGCACCCAATAAACAGTTTTAGCGAAAAAGAGTTGTTCAATTACATGAAATCAAACATATTCTCAGTATTGAAGCATTTATTACCTACTATGTTAGCAAATCGCAGATTTAAAAGCTTCCACACAGAATAGACAAAATTTAGCAGTATCGGCAAAACAGACTAGAAATAAACTGAAGGGGGAATAACGTTATAACTGATGCTAACAAATCTCGTGCATTCTGGAAAGGCATTTAGGAAAAAGAAGTAAAACATTAAGATGATGTAGAATGGATCAAATATATTGAAAGGAGGTGTCCTCTGGAGTAAACGACAAACGAATATAAAAGCCACCGTTGAGATGTTGAAGGAGAGGTCTAACAAACGTCCACATTGAAAAGAACTTGGAGCTGACGGAGTCTAGGGACATTGGTTTTAAAACATTCCGGCTCTTCACCCACTTCTTGCAGCAATGATAAATGACCGTTTATACAACAAGTAGCTTCCATGGGTAGCTGACAAAGAGCACTACAGTCTTGATCATAAAAAGATAAGACAAAAGGGGGTGAAGTGACAAAGTTTAAACCAATCACTTGCCGCTTGGTTATGTGGAAACATTTCTCTAGTATGTAGTTCGAAAATGTTTATAGTGATTGGGATCAAAACAATTTGCTACATACGGAACAGATAAGCTGCAGAAAAAGATAACAGGACAGCAAAGATCAGCTTCTGATCGAGAAAATGATCCTGTGAAACTGCAACGAATAACTATTAAGCTTGCCATGGGGTGGGTATATTATAAGAAAACATTTGATATAGTACTTTATTCATAGATACTCACATGCTTGGAGATTTTAGAAATAGCCACCAAAATTCAAACAGTTTTTAAAAATAGCATAAAGAATTGAGAAAGTTGAATTATGTAAAGTGAAAATAAGAAGGGGGATTTCTCACGGCGATTATCTTCCCTATTGTTTTTTTTGTTGTCATTAGTGTGATCCGATGATACTTCTCTAACATAATATAAAGACAGGATATGAACTTGGGAAAAGACTTCTTACAGTCAACCACTTATCATTCATGGATGACCTTAAAGGTTTTGAGAAGAATAAACATGAACTTGATACCCAAATGAAGTGAGTTAGATTATTTAGTGACGACATACGAATGTAATTTGGCATCATCAAATGTGCTATTCTTGTTATAAAAAGAGGTAAAGTTATCCACTTAGATTACCCTGAACTCCAAACAACAGATCTGATAAAGAATATAAACAGTGAGAGGGGGTATAAATACTTGGGAATCTGGGCGGCAGATGAGGTTAAAACAAGGAAATGAGAAATCACAGCTTAGTACAACATAAGAGTAAGGGTTATTCTTGAATCGCACATTCACAGTCGAAATACAATCTATGCAATCAATGCCATAGCTATCATTCGATATACTGTTGATATACTCTACGTGAATGTAGATGGACACTAAAACATGGAAATAACTTATAATTTATGGAGCTTTTACAAAGAAAGGAGATGAAGATCGATAATATCTACTTCGGTCGGGGTTTAAGTGTGTAAAATGTGAATGCAGAAAAAGGTTGTTTATATAAATATATTTCTGGAAGTTATGAGATTCTTCTTCGGGGAGTGAAAAGAGAAGACAAACTAAGAACTGGGGTGTAAAAGAATCAATGGTTGCCCGATAGAGGATTAAAAGTATTTGGAAATAAACTATACAGTGTATTCTTTAAAAACACTGCATTTAGAGATAACAGCTGGAATTGATTGGTCATGGGTGATCTGAAAAAAAATCTAATGAAAGCACCGTAATGGCAAACCATGAACAATCCACTTAGACTAGCTCCATCAAAACTTACATTGACAAAACTGGAGAATCACCGATGTGCCGATCGTGTAATGAAACGGAAGAAACCTAAGCGAAGATTATATTTGAATCCTCACTGCAAGAGCAACATCAATATCAAAAAACGGGCACACAACAATGTCACTAAGACACTACGTTAGAATATATGCAAACTTTATGAATTGGACCACAATAAGAAGTAGTGGTAAAAGAGAACACCAATGTCAAACTTATTTAGGTGTGTGCATACAAACGGATAAGATTTTTGAACATTCCAACCCCGACTTAATCTTTCTAACCAAAAACAAGAGAACATGCTTAATCATTGCTATAGCCTGACCCTTCAACACCAGAGTGCAGCAGACAGAACACGAATAAAAAAATCAAGATAAAAATTGGAATGTGTTAGACCTTGGAAATGTAAAAAAGTTATGCTCTTTTAATGGATCGGGATCTGTCCACTAATAGTTTCTAAGTTTTTTACCTTGATATAGTATATTGTTTAGCTCCTTACATCAAGTAGCTCCATGGCTTGTCTTCAGCGATTTCCACAAAAAAGACAAGAGTGTAAATCAAGGAGACAGAAAAACGAATCAAATGCACGGAACTTTAAAGGGATATGGAGCATGAAGAATATAAATATAATACTAATAACTGTAGGATCACTAGGAACAGTCCACAAAAACTTTACAAAAAGACTAAGAGAAATTAGAATAAAATAAAGACGCTGAAACTATACAAAGCACGACAATAAGAAAAACAGCTGCAATCTTACGGAAAATTTTCAAATACGGAAAAGAACAGCATAAGCGACAAACAGTAACGAGTCACACTGAAGTTACAAGAGGAAACAAACAAAACAACAGTGTAATGGTGTTCATCACATAACCCAGGAACAGAAACTGCAAAAAGTTCATCAAGTGCTATCACCCCACCCCCTTAAAAAAGTCATAGAACCAGCCTCAACTAATACACATAAAATAGTTGTGAGAGATCAATAGCGATGGGATAGCCGAGGAGGGAGAGCACTTACCAGACATTCACTGAAAATATGTAGAGAGTACTGTGACCTTGAGGCGGCTTATGTCCACTCAAATCCTATAGAAGATCAATGGTCGTTACCAGTGAGAAAATTAATGGTTAGTGGCTGTTGCGATACCTCATAGGTATTTGTAATGCTTATCGAAAAGAGGTGAAGAGTAATGGAATTCTGGGGAGGCTTGTTGTCACTCAGACTCCAGGGAAACCAGCCGGATATTATCAGTGAGCAATCACTGACTTGTTTGAGAACTCTTAGTGAGTACAAATAATAATAATAATAATAATAATAACAATAATAATAATAATAACTAGCGGGACCCTGTGGAAATTCCACAGTGTTTTCTACATCAATCTGTATAATTTACTGTTAATAATATTATCCGGTGGCTAGAAATATGCACATATTTTACTCACCAACATTTTGCGTGACGGGATGGAAGTATATATATTTATTTATATTACTGGGTTGCCGGGGAAAAAGCTGTCTCTACAGCAGTGACTATCGGTCGCGACTCCCTTCTAACTCGCCCCCTCCGTCTCCTCTCCCCCCTCCGTTGTCAGGGGCAAAAGTAAATACTAACTCTTCTTTTATAGGAGTTTCAGATCGTGACAAACAAAATAAATAACACACACGTATTAATATATAAATAATAATAATTAAAAAAAAATAATAATAATAATAATAATAAGAAGAAGAAGAAGAAGAAGAAATTTTAAATATTAAAAAAAATAATGATAATTAAATATCGTAAGCCTGAAACCGGCCCATTTTGTGTTTCCGCTAATGGAACGGGATACCAGAGTTCTATACTCAGTTGAGTCATAGCAAAGACTAAACAAAACGTTGCTAAAACTCTCAGTATTATAAGGTCAGGATCAAGGACAATGAAGTAATCCTGGGAAAAGATTGGCGCCCTCCCCTACATCTCACGTTAGTCGTTTATGAAAAGAGATCCTCTACTGTAATCGGACACTTTAGCCTTCTATAAAGTCTGAAATTAGCGATCACCTCACCTAAAATAAGCGAACGCCATTTTTGATTGACGAATTAGACAAAATAGCTAAATAAATATTTGAAATAAAAAACACTTAATTTCTCAGATGTTTACTATACAATATCATTGCCCTCGTCTTATTTTTACGTCTCTATTTGGTACTATGTTACATTGGGACCCGGGCTAACTTTGACCCTGACCTTAATTTAAAACCTAACCCCCAATGAATCTGAACTTTATAGCTAACCCGAACCCCCCACTGACCCTAACCCTAACAACGGGGTTAAAATTAGCGCGGGTCCCAATGTAACAAAGCACCCTCTATTTGTTAGTAAGTTAAGCTTGCATTATTATGTCCTCCGGATAAGAGTGAAATAATTTAAATAAATAGTAATTTGTATTCAATTAACTCGTGTACAATGGACATATCAACTAAAAAGGGTTGATATGCCGTAAAAACTGGCAGATTTACCGAAAGAAAACAAAACTGTACTCGTTATTTTTTTTCGATTAGATGTTCTTTCTTATTATGCTTTGAATCACGACTTTCGTCTCTTTCGTTTTTATTACATTTTTCTTTTACTTTTTGCGATTTATTTGTTTTCCTTGCGTTTTCACTTTTCAATTACGTGTATTCTCTCTCTTTTTTTCTCTGTATCACTCTCTTACGAACACACACACTCTCTCTTTTTTTCGTACGCGCTCTCTGTGTTTCACTGAAAAAAAAATCAAACATTGCTTAATGTGAGTTAAAAAAAAACAACAAAAAAATAATATTGGCTGTCTCTCCAACCAAAAGAAAAGAAATAAACGGTTTTAACGTTTGAAGTTATCGTCTGCCTCCGTTCGCGTTGGCACAGCTCGTAGTATTCACTGTATTCCAAACATTAGTTTCATTCGTAAATATTCTAAATATATTTCAAGAACAGATATTGGATTCTTTTATATATGTAGAAGTATTTGAAGCACAGAAATTCATAGAAGTTACCTTTATTTTTGATAATGTTGCATTGAAAAAGTATTTCACAGTTCTCTCTTTCTCTCTCTCTCCCTCTCTCTCTCTCTCTCTTTCTCTCTCTCTCTCTCTCTCTCTCTCTCTCTCTCGTCGTTCAAATCTTTCACCGAACAGAAAGTGCATAAACTGTTTAGGTTACTAAATAAATAATGACTCGCTCTCCTCTCCAAACGTCGTCTCCTCTTCCTTCCACAATGTCCTCCTCATTCCACGCTGAAACAACAGTAGCGTGCGGGGTCAGTTAATGGTTTAATTCAGTTAATTTTTATTTATTTAACGACTTCACTTAATTAGCTCAATGGTAACGTCACCGCTTTTCAGCTAGATGTTTCGGTTTCGATTCCAAGTCTCTCCGTTCAACACAAAACTCTTGTGAAGGCTCAAGCTGTATGAAAAGACGGATTTTAGTGCATCGACTAGAATTTCGCTTAACGATGCGTAAATTACTTGAACTTTAGGGAAGCTTATTACAACTTTAATTTAAGAGACGATTAATAGTCGTTGAGTCGTTGCTCGCGATAAATTAATGCAAAATTGTCATCGAAAAATGCGGAGAGAGATGGAAATCGTTGAGGACTTGTTGTCACTAAGACCAAGGTTACACTACTGTTTTTTTTATCAGTGAACAATCATTTATAATAACTTTTGAGAAAACTCCTAGTAAATAAATATTAATAGTTATATTAATAATAATAAAAATAATGATAATAAAAATAATAGTACTATTGAGCCTCACAAAAATCCTATAAACTGATGTACCTTCAAGAGACACATACACATCTGTGCTTGTACTAGCTTCGGTTGGCACCACCTCAAATGGTTAGGAAGAGTTCAAGGATATTAAATACAGAGGAAAAGCACGAACTAGAGCTTTGCTCGAAATGTGCAGTGTGTACTATAATTTTGAGAATTTTTATTTCTACTCTAATTCCAAAAAAAACCTAACGGACGTTGTCCGTATCAAATCAACCGAAAACGGCTGTTGTCAAAATGATTTGCAACAGTTATTTTAAGAGCCGGGTAGTGGAGGATGTCTTGGGAAAAATGTTGTAACCCACACTTAAGGAAACACCATATTTTATGGTCAGTGAACAATCATTATTAATGATTTGTGTGAAACCCTATAGTCACTAAATGTCCAACAAGATTACTAATTTTATTAAAAAGGTAATTGTTACATATATACTGGAATTACCAGCTGACAGACATCACCTGACTGAGAAAAGAATACAGAGCCTAATATTACAAAACGAACTATAACTACTACTGTTGATATTAGCCATTATTCCACTGAACAATATGATCAGGAAATGTGATGACGGATAATAGTTTACAGATAGAACACATAATAAACCACCCCATGTATATATATATATATATATATATATATATATATATATATATATATATATATATATATTGTTGAATATAAGAGACAACTCATGTATAGATATCCTTTGGTTGATCCTTTCAATAGTCTGAATAATGATCTTAATTACGGAGGGGAATTGGCTGATGTATTTGCCATAATTTGCATTTGTTTCCCACGTACTTATGGTCAAATCCAGAAATAAGTTGTCTCTTATATTCAACAATAATTGCATGCAAGAGAAGATGCTGCCTATATATATATATATATATATATATATATATATATATATATATATATATATATATATATATATATATATATATATATATATTCGACTAGAAGCTGTTTGCTAAAAAAACAAAAGTAACTGGAAAAGTTAATAAAGCTTACAAGAATCCTGAACCAGGCCATTCAAATGGAATTCGGAATGGAAGTGTGTGCACTGCTAAAAATTAAAAGGGTAAAGTGGAGACAGCTGATAACATGGAAATGCACACAAAAAAGAGATGAGGGCACTTATAAATATTTGAGAGTTTTTGAAGCAGACATTATCTAATAAACATAAATTAAAGAAAAGAGTCGATTAAAATACCTGAGACGAACAAGAGCACTCTAAGAAACAAAATTAAGTAGTAGAAATCTATTAAAAGGACTCAACAGCTAAACAGTATCACATATAAGATACTCTGGTCTATTCATAGGCTTGACAAAAAACGAACTCAGGCGTCTTGACCATACGACTAGGAAATTAATGATCATGCACAATGCACAACATCGAATGATGATATTAACCGAATCTACGTGAAAAATGTTTAGTGTAGAAGACTGTGTGGATGACACAAATTAATGAACTGGAAAAATGCATGACTCAGAATACAGAATGTCTGATCCCTGCAGCAAAATACATCATAAGTATAGGTAAGACAGAGATCAGCAAAACAAAAGACGTAAGACAAGAACACAAAAGTTGGAAGAGAATCCGCCTCATAGACGACTGATGAGAATTGCAAAAGAAAAGACTCACGAAAACACCTGGGCATGGCTACGTGAAAGACATTAAACAGAACAACGGAATCGCTTCTGAGAGCTGCACAGAAGAATACGATTAGAAGTACACAGAACGCGGGAAAACAGTAAATGCAATTTCTCTGGATAAAGAGACAAACGGTAAACTACATAATAAGTAAATGCAGAAAACCAGCCCTGAAAGAATTAACAAAATGACACGACTATGTGTGGAAGGCGATACAGTATGAAAACAAATGGTACATACACAACACGGAGATAGTACTGGAAAACACAAGGAGACCGGGTCTCACAATACTCAACAAAAAAAACACAAAATCGTATATTTCGCCGTTCCAGCAGTCCAAAGGGTGAAGATCTGTACGACAGAAAAATGAAGTAAGTAAACGGAACTTGACAAAGAACAAATGTATATAGAACATCAAGAAAGTCAGTATAATAACAATAATCGTAAAAGAATAAGAGACATTTCCGAAAAAGCCAGAAAAAATATTGACAGGAATAGAATCAAAGGGAAGACTGGGACAATACTACGGACGCAATAGTGAAAACAGCTGGAATCTTAAGGAAAATCTTCGAATGCGAAATCAAACCCACATAAATTGCGAAAGCGTGTATTGACATTTAATATTGAAATTTAAAAAAAACATAGAGAGATCACCACTACATGAATACAAGGGAACTTAAATTGCAAGAAAGTTTATAAACTGTCATTCCTAACCACCCAAAAAACAAGAGAAATGTGATTCTAGCAGCCTCGGCTTTTTCCACACAAAACAGTGCAAAAAGCTAGGTCAAAGAGGATGGCAAGACCGAAGAGGAAAGGCGCTAACTAGATATTCATTGGAAAGTTTCGAAATATTATAAACTTTGTGTTGTAAGAGAAAACCAATGGTCGTTGTCAGCCTCAAGATACTGGTAAGCGACTGTTGAGATAACGCAAAGTCATTTAAAATGGTCATCAAAAGAAATCGAGAGTACTTAAAATCTGGGGAAACTTGTTGTCACTCACACTTTAGGGTACACCACCAGTTATCGTCAATGAGCAATCACTGATGATAAACTATGTGAGTACTCCTACTGAGTACATACTACTACTACTACTACTACTACTACTACTAACAATAATAATAATGATAATAATACAACAATGCGTACGACAGAATCCCTCAAGCATCGAATTGAATGCTTAAAAATGTACAAGATACCAGGCAGGATTATTAATCTCAACAAGAAAGCAATGGGAACATGGAAATTAGAACTAACAGCTGGTGGACAACACTTGACGGAGATCAAAATACAGAGATACATTTTCCAAGGAGACTGACTATCACTACTACTGTTTATCATAGCCATGATGCCACTCAACTACATACTCAACAAATGGAATGCCGGGTACAAGTTCTCAGGTAGAGAACAAATAATAAACTATCTCATGTACATTGTTGATCTGAAGCTATTTGAGAAAAGCAAAAAGGAACTGGAAAAGCTGATTAATACGACCAGATTCTTCAGCTACGACATTCAAATGAAATCAGAATAGAAAAGTGCGCGTCACTAGAGATTAAAAAGTGAAAGATGCAGACGACTGAAGGCATGAAACTACCCAACCAAGAGCAGATGAGGGCGCTAGGCGAACAAGACAGCTATAAATAGTTGGGAGTTTTGGAAGCAGACACAATCAAATCAACAGAAATGAAAGAGAAAATTAGAAAAGAATATCTGAGAAGAACAAGAAAGCTATTAGAAACATAATTATATCGCATAAACCTAATCAAAGGAATAAATACCTGGGAAGTATCACTAATAGATATTCTGGCCCATTCATAAGCTGGACTAAAGAAGAACTCGGGTACCTAGACCAAAGGACTAGAAAGTTAATAGGGTAGGTCGATTTTGGAATCATAACAAGTGAATAGATGGGAAAGTTGCAAATTTCCATAAATAATCACAACACAAAATATTTTTCTCCAAAATGTTGTCGTTTTTTGAGGAAATGAACTTAAAGTGTGAAATGATGTTAGATTCTGTTAAACTAACGGTGTTATTTACCAATTTTAACCGGTAAAATTTAGACCAGACATTATAGCAAATAAATGCAGTAAATATATGTAAGAGTATTTTATGTGCAAATATCCATATTGTTCTCAATAAATCGAATAATAGTTACAAAAAATTGAAATACTGTTAAATATTTTATCTAAAATAAAAATTATGATTTTAGAATCTGGTCAAATTTGTATCAAGGTAATTATCTCCCTTTTGTTTATATTGCTGTGTTGTCAAACATCGTTAAATAATACAAAACAAAACAAATATTATATATTTTTAATTAAAATAGACTCATTTAAAACGTATTTAATATATATATTTTTATAATAACTTGTAATTTTCTTTCATGTAAGAAGTTATCGTATTTTTTCACACGTGGAATTAGACCTTTCGGTCGTTTACTAGATAAGTCGTATCTTTTAATAAAATGTATTCTGTTTTTAAATTTTAAAAAGACTTAATTATTTTTTAAAAATGTTTTAATAAGCACTGTTGTAATTTGTTTCGATTTTCAAAGTTATTGTTTATCATTCATAAAATTTCAAGTGTATATCTGTTCTATCATCGCTGCAGATCCTGCTAGACTGGCCAATTTTTATTTTTGTTCCAATCAACATGAAAAAAACGATTTTTCATCAAACTCTACCATTGCGGTACAAACTTTTACTTAAATCTATATTTTATAATTAAAATAGACATACTTATTTTTAAAAAAACATATGATGTAATAAGCAGTGTTTTAATTATTTTATATTTTCAAATTTATTGTTTTTGATTCCTAAATCTTAAAGTTCTGCCCTCGGTCAGTGAAAAAGAGATCCTCCTAGACTAAGGTAATTCAATGTCCTCCCTTTTTCCCCACCTGAAAACCCCCCTTTGTGTCTCAGTCTGACCTCGTGGGGAGGCAAGTAAATAGACTTAATTACTTAAAAAAGGGTGGTGTATTTTTTCATTTAAAAAGTTATTCACAAAACTTTCCACGTGGATTTCTTCAGTATATTTTAATCAAATCTATTTTTTTATTAAAATAGATTCAGTTATTAAAATATAAATCACTGGTAAAGTTTAATTTTTAGATGTGTTTTTTGTTCCACTAATGTGTCACCATTTACCAAGGCCCAAAGCGACTCCAGTAAAAAGATGGGTGGCTTTTATTTTTTCATATTTTATTTTCAATTTGGTAATATTCATTCAATATGTGTAACTTCTGATATTCTACAGCATATTTTCTTTTAAGATATTTAAAGTTAAATGGTTGGAAAAAAACGCACAATTTCTACTCGCAGTAATGATGCCAGAACATTTTCAGGTCCACCTGCCCCATTAAATAAAACGTAACCCCCAATTAATCGACAAGTTATCCAATACAGCTATTTCCTTATAAATACATGTCCACATTTGACAGATTTTGCTATTTCTATATTAATAGCAAAGGACATAATTGGCATTTGGAAGGCAGTAAACCCTCGTTTACTTCTATTAAGTAAAATATTTATTACAAGTAAGGTGAATATCATTTCCGAAAAGCAAAACAAATAAATAGAAAATCTCTTGGGCTGAAGCCCAAGAAAAACATTTACAGCAAAAGCTAGACACACTGTTTGACATTGCTTCTTGTACGTGTAAACTGCTTATTTTAAGCGGTGATTACAAAAATATGAAGTGCAACAAAGAACATTGCCAGACTAGCATATACATTGTACTTGTCCTTCGGAAAAAAAGGTAAGATTATTTTTTGTTTTTATTTTTTAAAATGTTTGAATAACAAAGTTATTTACATCTTAAATTAAATGGATTTTCATACTTGTATTTAATATTTAAACAAATGTAAATAACAATTCTTATTATTTTCTTTTGAAATAATATTGTGATATTGATGTTTGTTAAAAAAATTAAAATTTGATATTTCAGATTCCAGTGGAAGACAGAGAATATTTGAAAGATCAAAGAGCCAAAAAAGGACTGAAGGGCACTTTTCAGCTTGCCCCAATAGACAAAGCTTCCATAAAAAAATGTAAAAAGAAAACAAAAAGATTGGAACGACAAAGGAAATTAGGTTCATCACCAAATGATGCATCAATATCTCATGACCAGGATGCTGTTCTTTCCCACTCCAGTCCTGATAGTGATTTAACAGAAATTGATAATTTTGAGCCTGTGGCACCTCTTCCGGGACCTTACAGTCTTATTAAAATTCCTCGATATGCTATGGAATGAATTAGAGGTGATGTTTCTTCCAACCTTGGAGCCAGCCTTACTAACGTCTTTCTCTTAGATTTAGATGCCATGGGTCTTCTCAAATCTAATGTCAATATAAAAGATATCATAATTGATAAATGTAAAATAGATAGAGCAAAGGCAAGAATGAAAGAAAATGCTCATCAAAGACATGATGAAACAGTGGAAAACCTTGTTCGCATTGGGGTTGATGGATGAAATGATGAAGACACACTGTTGTATAAAGAGATTTGGGGGCCAAATGGAGAGAAAATATTTGAAAAAAAGCAAAGGGACCAGAACGCCACTTGACCTTCACAGAGGAGATGGAACACAAAAGTGAATATCTCACTCATAGGGCTATCTCTAATAATGGTGCAACTGGTGATATTCTTGCAGATAAGTTGCTGGTGTTTTGAAAGAATACAACAGTGTATCTACAATTAAGACTATTCTAGTAGACAACACCAATACAAATACAGGTTGTGAGGCTGGACTTGTAACACTTCTTGAGAAAAAAAATACCGAGAAAAGTATACACCATTGGCTGCTGTTTACATCAAAACTAACTTCCATTTCGAGCTCTTTTAAGATATATCGATGGAACTACAAGAAGTCCTACAACTTTGCCTGGTCCTCTAGGTAAATAATCTGGTAATGACTATAACAATTTACCCGAAGTAGCATTTACTCTGGATTTTCGTTTTACTACTGAGGAAATAAGCGAACTAACTTTTAACCAGAGACGTCTATTAGAATATACAATAGGTATTTCTAGAGGAAAAGTTGACCCTAAATTTGCTGCATGGAAAATTGGGCCTATAAATCATGCATGATGGTTAACTTTAGCCATCAGACTAATGTGCTTATGGACACGAGGTGTTTATCCACAAGAAATGTCTGGAAAACTTCACAGCCTTATTAGATTCATATTCGAAGTATATGCAGTAAGCTGGTTTGAAATAAAACGGGATAATAAGTTTCATAACCAGCAATTGTATATTTTCAATATGATCAAGAAACAGCCACCTGAAATACAACACATTACATTAAAAAATTTACAGCATAATGCTTTTGCTTTACTGCCTGAAAATGTGTTCTATGCGATGGTAAAATCAAACTAACTGGCAGTGAGGGAAGAAGCAATAAAAACATTTTGTCCATTAAGTAAGTAAATATTTCTTCATATAAAATTGATTAATTTGGTTATGTCGATTTATCGAATGATTTTAAATTTCGAATTTCATCATAAAAATTAAAGTAGGTAGGATTACATTTTAAGTTAACTCAAAAAATTAACTTTTATATTTTTTAAGGAGTGGGGAGCCAGCCAATAAAAGAATTTTAAAAATAACACACATCAACTTTAACGCCAATCATTGGTATGAATTGATTAACCTTTCGCAAAGTGAAGTTTGCAAACCAGCATTTACAGAATCATTTTCTGAAGATAAACTTTTGGACTCACTAATGAATGGAACAAAGCTGAAGTTGACAGATTTGCCCTCACATTCTCAAAGTGTTGAAAGGGCAGTAAAGCTAACAACAGAAGCTTCCCAATCAGTGTATGGGTTTGAAGCAAGACACAAGCACATACTTGCAAAGGTGCTGTGTCATAAAATGAGGCCTTCACTTGCTTCTAAGGGATCATATATAGAGAAATGTAATACCATATGTTAATTACAGACACAATTACTTTTATAATGCATTGTTGCACATAATTTACATTTTCAGTCTAACACTCATTAGATACATTTTTTTTACTTAGTTTTCATTTTCAAATCTCTCCCATGGGTTTTTTGAGAAACGTTAAAATTAAAATTGTATTTTCTAAATCAAATGATCATCTGCTTGGAACAATTGTATACAATTTTGTTTTTTGTCTCATTTAAAACAAAAAGTAATTATCTGTTCTTTCAAAATGTTATCGCTGTTCCTACTTAATTAATAAGGTAAAAATCAGAATGTCGGTGCTGGGTATGAGGGAGGGGGTAATATTCAATTTTTAATTCTAGTTACCTTTTATTTATTTGACTTTATTCATTTCATTTTAATGAAACAAAACGACAACCTTTTCTGGTTTAAACATTGAAATTTATAAATGTTCTAACCATTTCATTGGCTAAATGTTTCACAAATGAGGATTGTTCAGTACATTTATGGAGACGATCTTTGATTCCATTTCCTAAAAAAAACCGTTTAAGTAAAAGATCTAATTTTTGGTATGAGTATTTATTATACCAATACACAAATTTCTTTACTAAACGCAAGTTGAATTTTTTCAAAAAGTGAAAAATCGACCTACCCTAATGAACATGCACAACGCACTACATCCAAAAGACGATACAGGCAGACTATACGTGAAGAATAACGAAAGGGGAAGAAAACTGGTGAGTATAGAAGACTGTGTGGACGACACTAAAAAGAGCTGGAGAAATACATAAACCAGAAAACAGAAAGGCTGATGACCTCAGCAAGAAACATCGTCCCACTGAACAATGCAGGAAGCATCGAAACTGGACAAAAACAGACAAGAAAAGAAAAGTAGGAAAAAACTACATGGACGCTTGATAAGATTAACAAGAGAAGAAGCCAGCGAAAAAAGCTGGGCATGGCTAAGAAAAGGAAACTTGAACAGAGAAAAAGAATCTTTACTGATGGCTGCACAGAACAATGCGATTGAGACAAACTACATTAAAGCTAAAATAGATAAAACCTAGAAAAACAGTAAATTCAGACTATGTAGGCAAAAGACGAAACAGTAAATCATATAAGTGAATGAAGCAAACTTGCCTCAAAAGAATACAAGAATAGACAGAATTGTGTGGGAAAAGCAATACACTGAGAACTTGGCAAAGAATTGAATTTCGAATACGCAGACAAAATGTAAAACATAAACCAAAAACAGTACTGGAAAACGAAAAACAAAATCTTCTGGAATATGGGTATACAAACAGATAAACTCATACAAGCAAATAGACCTGATGTCATTATAATCGACAAAGAAGGAAAACTCTTGCAAAATCGTAGACTTCGCCGTTCCAGCAGACTACAGAGTGAGGATCAAAGACACCGAAAAACGGAGCAAATACACAGAACAAGACAGAGAACTGAAAGGAATATAGAGCATGAAGAAAGTTAGTATAATACCAATAATCGTAGATCACTAAGAACAATCCAAAAAAACCTGGAAAAAAGACTGGGAGAAATTGGAATCAAAAGGGAACATCAAGACCATACAAAGGACGGCAATGATCAAAACAGCTGCAATCTTAGGGCACATCTTTGAATCCGAATACCAACCGCATAAGCTACAAAGGGTAACCAGTCACAAAGAATTAACAACAGGGAGAAAAGAAAACCACACGAAGAACACTACAACACTAACCAAAGAACAGAAACTGCAAGAAACATCACTTCATAATCCCTCCAATAAATTACACCGGCCTCAGCTAACATCACACAAAAATGAACCAAGGAACAGATATTACAAGAAACACCCTAAGCTCTACCCCTTCCCTCCCACCCCCAAAAAATAAAAATAAAATAATAGTGCCGGCCTAGGCTGACACCAGACAAAGTATTTACTGAGGGTCAAGGAAAATGAGAAGACCTAGGAGGGACAGCACAACCAGACATACACTGAAAAAGTGCAGAGAATGCTGGGATCTTTGGGAGGCTTATTGCCACCAACATCCTAGAGAAGACCAAAGGTCCTTTACCAGCGAGAAATCAATGGTAAGAGGCTGTTGCGATACCACAAGGTTTTTTTGCTGTGGTTATCGAAAAGAGGTTAAGGAAATCTGGGGAGGCTTGTTCTTACTCAGACTCCAGGAAATACCACTGGTTGTTGTTGGTGAGCAATCACTTACGATAATCTGTGTGAGAACTCCTAGTGAGTACAAATAATAATAATAATAATAATAATAATAATAATAATAATAATAATAATAATAATAATAATAATAATAATAATTATCTATACAACCACGAAAATAAATATGACACCAAGAAACCGGTAATTGGAGAATATGTTAGCAAAGGGAAGAAATGTTCAACAACATTGTTGAAGATATGTATTGAAAGAATTGACTTACCATCTGAAGCAAAGCACTATTTCGTGTGGAGCCTGTTTGCGAATTTTAGCTATTTCGCTGTATATATTTAACAGGGCGTGTCAAAAAGTGTGATCTTGGAAAGAGTGGGAGATGAATGGATAAGACCGAACAAAAAACACTCTGTAAAAAAAACTAAAGTTAGATTAAAACCAATTCTGACTATCTGAGTGCTATGACGAGATGGAAGGAAATTTCCTTTGAACAGAAACATATTAAAATTATTTAACTAAAAGAGTGATTTAATGGCAGGATTGGCGATGGTTAAGCAAATCGCAAAGCTACAGCGGATCTCAAACATTGCAAGTTTTATGTCGCTGTCCTCGAATGACATGTTTATAAAGCATTGAGGAACAACTGGGCGCCAAATTGAAAATGCCGGAAGAGGGAATTCGAAGAATGATGTGAATCCGTGAGACAATCGACGGGCATAACTGGCAGGATTTGCAGATATTGATCAGAAACAAATTGTGAAACCTAATTCTCTCCAAGACTTCAAACAAATATTTCAGGTGATTACTATAAAAATACTGACACTTAGCGATTTAATATCGACTCCCAGAAACTCAGTAAATGGCGGTTACTCAAATGCCAGGAATAAAAATGTACCAACGCAGGCGTATTGGCGACCTAATCCGTGTAAGACGGTCGATGATCAATGTTTAAGCTAGAAACTACCACATCATCTATGACTGTAAAAGCTATTTTAAAATAATTTCTCATGGATAGTCGCAGCAGGGCATTCATGAGAGATTTATTACTCGCAATTAACGCGAACGTGGGAAAACGTGCGCCGGTAATGGCACTGCATAGGCCGTTGCCACCAATAAAAGTACGAGTGAATGACAAACAAGTGCCCTTGTTAATATTGTATGTGATTTATTCCGATATGTCGATGAATGTAGGGACACGAGCAGTATAAAATAAGTCTACCGAGAGAAGGTCGAGTTCAGAGGAAGTTGCACCGTGACATATTTTACATATTTATTCTTAAATTGAAATATTTATTGTTGTGGACCTGGGTAAGGCCGAATGAATGACACAGGAACACATGGTTTAAATGAACAAAGGTATATATTATATATTAGAAAGAAAGAGATACAAGGAGATGTGCTCTCAACCGCCATTGCCGGTTTGCCTGGGAAGAAGAGAACAAGTGTCACGTGCTTCCCGTATTTATAAGGTGGACGAGTCCATTAGTTCTCCGTAGGTAGGTACGACACCATAACACCCCCTTCCAAGCCTTACCTCCTCAGGAGTCTTAATAACGTTTCCTTTTCGGATCTATCTCTAGGTAGTCCGGAGCCATTCGTTTTCTTTTTGGTTGTCGTTTACGTGTGACTACCTGGGGTGCTGGTAAGTTGAAGGTGTCATATATCACGTCCATCACGTCTTCTCCTTGTGGGGCGCTGTCAGTGTCATCTGACAGTCTTTTTCTGATCTGATTTAGATGTCTCTTATGCGAGAACCGTGGTCCTTTTATGATATAGACCATTGATCCGATCCTCTTTTCAATTGTACCGGGTTCCCAGAACGATGCATTGTTTTGAACATCTTAAAATATACCCTATCTCATGGGTTGTATTTTTTCTTCGGTACCGTAGAGATTCGGTCACAATTATTATGTTTAGGTAATAATTTATCAAACACGGACTTCACATTCCGCGCAAACATCATCTCTGCGGGGGATAATGATAATGCTATGTTCATGTTTTTGTTTTTCTATATACTTGTAAGAATTGTTGTAAAGCCTTCTCCTTAGGAGTATCACCGGCCTTTTTTAATGCTCTTTTTAATGTGTCTACGAAGCGTTCCGCCTGGCCGTTTGACCTAGGGTGATACGGGGGCGTCGTTATATGTCTGATTTGAAACGTCGCGCAGAACTCCTCAAAATCTGATGACGTGAACTGCGTCCCATTATCACTCACCAAACAATCCACTACCCCAAAACGGGCAAATAGTTCATGTAGGAATCTTATCGTAACCTCTGACGTGGGACTCTTGACACGTAGTACCTCGGGCCACTTTAAAAAACTGTCGACTACGATTAAGTAGTACAATCCTTCCAATGGTCCCGCGAAATCCACGTGAATTCTTTCCCACGGACGGTCGGTCTTTGGCCATGGGCTATGCTTTATATGCGGTGTTTTGCCGCTAAGACACAGCCTTTACACAGCTTTACTGCTTTTTCAATGTCGTTGTCCATACCTGACCAGTACACAAAACTCCTCATTAACCCCTTCATCCTGGTTATCCTTGGATGGTCAACATGAAAATATTTCAGAATTTGCTTTCGTAGTTTTTCTGGGATGACCAACCTTTCGTTATGCATGAGTACATCATCACAGAGTAAGAAACTCTTTGCCGCATGTAAATCCTTATCTACCAATTTCATTTTGTTCTGGTGATAAATTCATCCTCTTGAGCTTCTTTTTTTATCTCGTATAGTGTCACCGGGAGCTAACGCACTGCGTTGCACAAAATCTCTTTAAAATCTCTTTCTGTTTGAAGAGACGCAATCACTGTGTCTTCTAGAGTCTCTCTCTGTTTTGGCACTAATCTCGACAATCCATCTGCATGATAGATTGTATTTGAATGCAAATGTTGCATTTTAAAGTTGTAGTTTAATAAGATAGTTCCCCATCTTTGTAGTCTATTAGCTGTATATACAGGTAGGCCTTTTTTAGATCCATAAATTGTAATTAGCGGCTAATGGTCTGTCTGTAAAGTAAATTGTCTACCATGTATGTATCGGTGAAACTTTGTTACTGCAAATATTATTGCTAGGGCTTCTTTCTCGATTTGAGAATACTGTTTTTTCCGCTGGGAGCAAGGTCCTTGATGCATGTGCGATGGGTTTATGGGTTCCATCAGGCATTTTGTGTAGGATACATGCTCCTAAACCATATGAACTAGCGTCGCTAGCTACGATTATGTCCAATTCTGGGTTGTAATCTGTTAGAAATAACTCTGACGTAAGTCTTTCTAGGATTTTATTGAATGCATCCTGACATTCCGGTGTCCATACCCAGGCTTTACCTTTTTTTAATAGCTCATTTAATGGAGCACGCAAATTATGCATTTCTGGGATAAAAGCCTGGTAGTAATTTGCTAGGCCCAGAAAACTCTGTAATGTCATGACGTTTTCTGGCGCCGGCATGTTTTTTATTGCGGTAGCCCTTTCTGGGTCTGGTCTTCTGCCGTCCTTGTCGATCACATGACCCAGATATTTTATTTCCTCCAGGAAAAAATCACATTTTTCTTCTTTTACTTTGAACCCATAATCTTGGATTCTCGCAAACACTTGATTTACATGTTTTTGGTGTTGTTCGATATCTTTGCTGTTAATCAAAATGTCATCGAGATACGCTATTGCGAAATCCAGTCCACCCAGCATTGTGTCTATTACTTGTTGGAAAATGGCTGGAGCGACCTTAACTCCGAACGCTAATTTTTCGAATTTGTATAAACCACGATGTGTGTTTATACATAACAGCTTAGAACAATCTTTATCCACCGGTATTTGTACTTATGCCTCACTTAGGTCTATTTTTGAAAAAAATCTTCCTCCATTTAAGCTTGCAAACACTTCTTCCGGGGTATGGAGTGGGTAGTGATAGTCCGCGAGGGCAGTATTCAGTCCAGTTGAAATATCTGCACACACACGAATCTCATTAGATTTTTTCTTTACATAAACCGTGGGTGCTGCCCACTGGCTGTGTTGTACTTTTGATAAAATACCCATCTTTACCAGTCGGTCTAATTCAGCGTTTATTTTTTTCAATCGAGGCGAAGGGTACTTTCCTTTCTTTCCTAAATACCGGCAGTACATTTTCTTTTAGACGGAATTTTGCAGTCATTTTAGTGCAGCATCCAAGACCGCCAGAAAAAACCTCTGGAAACGATTTTTTTAATTCTCGTTGTAGTTTTTCCGATTCTGTTGCGCGACTATTTATTTTTTACAAAATGTATTTATCGGCAACTTCCATAAATCAAATGCCTGCATAAAATCTGAACCAAAAAAATTATTCGAGTCCTTCAGTACCAGTAGTTTGAGTTTTTTAGTATTTCCCATTAGGGACACATTTCTGATTAATTCTCCTTCAAATGTAATTCTTTAACCAGTAACTGTTTGTTCTTGATAGAGTAGGTTTATTTAATCTCCTCCATGTATGTAAATTTATAATGGAAACGTCTGAACCAGAATCCAATTGCAATTTTATATTTTTATCCAGGATTTTCACCTGTACATATTTTCTTATGTTCATGCATTTTTCCTTCTTTGTCCTAGTGGCTTGAATCCGCATTTTATTTCCTCTGCCCGTTCTGCAGTGCGAACTTTTATGTCCAACTTTTTTGCATTTCATACAGGTTTTAAAACGGAATGGGCACTCATTGTACCAATGTGGATTACCACAGCGTGAACAAGGGCTTGGTGGCAATTTATTTATTTTTTTACTGGTTTGGTTTGTCTTTGTTACATCAAAATTATTATTTCTTATTTTTCTATGAGGTTGAGCTTTTGTTTTTTGATGTACCTTATTTATATGCGCAATGCCGGACAATTCAATGTCTTTTGAGTCCTGTTTTACATTTACAAATCTTTGACAGTCCTCAGCCAACTTTTGCAGCGTAAGGCTTGGTTCATTCTCTAATTTATTTAGAACTCTACGCCTTATCTCCGTGTCATTTCCTGAGATTAAACCTTGTACAAAAATTAGACACTTGAAATTATCTGCACTTAATTCAGTTAGTTTAAAATCGTCACAATGCTTGTTCACTATCGATGCAAAAGTAGCGTAGTCTTCCTTTTCTTTCTTTACCAGGTTCATGCACTTCCATCGTTTGTGGAATAGTGTAGTTCTTGGACTAAACAGTTCTGTCAATAAACCAACCGCTTCTATGAAAGTTAGCTCGCTAGTTTTCCGAGGCAAAATGAAATCCACGAATTTCGTATGTTCTGTGGTATTTAGTTTTCTAAGAAGGAGGCGTAGCTTCTTCGCATCACTCCAACTACCGCAGTCAATTTTATATAGGTCTTCATATCTTCGGAAATATTCTTCAAATGTATTATTTTCCGTGTATGAGTAATTATCAATACTGTTCCAAATTGTGTTCTGCGAAAACGTGTCGTCTTTTTCATTGTTTTGGTCACTGCGCGATATTGTTTGTATCAGAAATTCCAATCTTTCATCATACTTCTTTTTGTGTAATAAATGATTTTGGTTCTGTTCCAATAAAAACTTCTGAAATCTTTCCTCAGTTTGTTGTTGCTGGGAGATTTGGAATTTCGCTAGTTCGGCGATTATAGACTTAATATCTTCCATATTCAACCATTTAGTTTCTGATTTTATTTAGAAAATTAATATTTTCTCATTATCTTATGATTTTATAAGAGTTCTTTTCTTTAAATTAGCGTTTGCTAGGCGCCATTTTAATTATACAAAGATTATGAAACTTTTCCTTTTCTCGATATACGCGTATATTCACTTATTTTTTTATTTTATTTTGAAAATTAATATTTTCTCGTTATTTACTGAATTTACAAGAAGTTCTTTTCTTTAAATTAGCGCTGGCAAGACGCTGAGTTTTAGTTATGAAAAGATTATGTAATGTTCTTTTCTTATACACGTTTTTAATTTTAACGAAGAGAAAAAAAATCTGTTTCACAATTAATTCTTTCTGCATTTTAAAATATTTCAGTACAAGTCGGAAAAGAGAGAGAGAAAATAAAACTGACCTTTTTTTATCGTGCGTCTTTTTTTTATGGAGTATCGCACGTATGATTCATTTCATGTTTTTGTTTATTATATCTGAAACACGTGGTGTCGGTTTCATTTTTTTTTGTGTGTGTGCTCGTCAAAAAAACTCGCTGTGACGTTCGTCTAAAAAAAAACAATGCTCGCTTCCTTCGTGTTCGGTATTTTTTTTTTGTTGTTAATTTTCCAACCCAGAGAAAAAAAAAACGCGCATTCAATTTCAGTTGTTTTTTTGTTTTCTTTTTAAACTAGTTTTCCCAAACTAGAGGAACCGCGCACCTAATTTCAAGCTGTTTTTTTTTTCGATAAGCAGTTTTCAAAATTAGAGAACAACATGTCCATTTCAGTTTTCTTTTTCTTAAAAGAAAACAATTTTCTCGCACTTAAGAATTCAACGTGTTTTTTTGTTTTCAGTTGAGTTCCCTTTTCTTCTCTCGACCGTTCAGCAAAACCCTTTGTTTTTAATGCGTGCGGCTTCCTGCATTAACCGTGTGAGTGCATTTTCACGTGGTATTTTCAGTTTTTTTGACCCAAGAGTTCGAATTCCCTCGTCGCCATTTGTTGTGGACCTGGGTAAGGCCGAATGAATGACACAGGAATACATGGTTTAAATGAACAAAGGTATATATTATATATTAGAAAGAAAGAGATACAAGGAGATGTGCTCTCAACTGCCATTGCCGGTTTGCCTGGGAAGAAGAGAACAAGTGTCACGTGCTTCCCGTATTTATAAGGTGGACGAGTCCATTAGTTCTCCGTAGGTAGGTACGACACCATAACATTTATGATACTATGTAAACTGTTTGTTGCTTTTCCTCACAAACTTTTATGAAATAGATGCAAATTGATGCTACAAATAATGTATTTACATCATAGAAAAAAACCTGAGTTTGCCGGCCCTGAACTCCACGTTTTTACCAAAGGGAAAAAATAACAGTAGAAATTAACTATTTTCGTAACGGATGAATATTCTCCTTTGGGTATTTTAAATATAAAATTAGGCGACTGGTCATATCACCGTAATCTACAAAGTTAACTAAAAAACTTTAAATAAAAAAGTACCATATTGGTACAAAAGTAGACAGAATCTGTGAATAATTATTATTTCATTTACATTTCCCAAACGTATACACTTAATTATATTCATGATGATTAATTATTACAAGAATATTTTTCTAACGTTCAACATCTTTAAGTTATTGACGTTAAGCGAATACTGAGTGTATGTATTCGCCGACACAATGTTTTTGTAATTTTATCTCGTATATTACCTAGAACAAAACAACTTTAAACTCACGCATTATCGACATTTATGACATGAAGCCCAATACATCGAACGTAACCTAAGCGTAAATTAAAAAATATTTCTTATATAAACTCAAACATATTCCTTGTTGACACATTAATTCAATCATTATTTTTAAATTGTGGTTATTTGATTTAAATTGTTATGGAATTAAATATAATATTTATGTTTGATCGATTTAAATAATTAAATTTGCATTATTAAAACTAAAATGAATTAAAATCAATCATGTTATTAAACGAATCAATTTCGTGAATGAATGTATAGTTAGTACTATATGCTTGACTGTAATATATATATATATAGCCTAGCATTTAGGCACTTTGGTTGATTCTTTGTTTGGGTTGGTTATTATATTCATTTCTTAATGTAGTGTATATTATGTGTGTATATATGTTGACTTACATGTGGTACACTTTCATTATTATTGGGTGCATTTTGCGGATTGAAAGTGCATCAATCTTAATGCGTATCCGTCGTTTGCAGAGTCTATTATTTACAATTAAAGTAACTAATATTCGTACCACAAATCACAAAAAGTCATTTTAATCAATAAAAGAGTCTGTTTCTTATTATGTGATGGAACATACTGCACAGCGCAGTCACAGCGTAAATACATTTATTTCATTTTACTGTAAACGTTACAAGGTCAATCAATATTTTCCTTTGGTGTTTATCTTGCTTGAAAATGAAATGAAGTGAAGATATTACATTCTAAAATCTTAACATCTTACCTGCTGTCTCCTGAACGCATTCACCTCTGGGCGCAAGGCAAATGTGCTATCTCTGTCTGATTGATCTATGAAATAACTTGTTTTTATGGCTGTAACATTATCGGAAGAAAGTCGAAGAAAATAGTCATTAGTTTTACTAACGAAGTACAGAATACTCATCGAATCTGATATTTAAAATACTTTTTGTTAAAAATGATATTAAAAGTGAATTTTGATTGTAGTTTTTAAAACATCAGTCTCGGACAATTGATAGAATTAGTTATTAGGAGTTGGTAAACACAAAAATGTCAGAGTCTATCTGTAAACTTTTGAATAGAAAAATATTATTGGTTCGAAACATCCGAAATTCAAAGTGGCTAACCTACATACTTTTTTAATATCACATCAGTATATTACGTAGAGCACGGTAGCTTTATTTGAAATATCGTCTTCATTTATGACATGAGTAAATCATTACTCGATATTTGGTATCCAAGAAGAAAGCCAGGGTATTACTATTTAACATACCCTAATTCAAAACTTAATTACACAATGTTAATACTTTTTTTTTAAAGTGTGACAAATTATTTATTACTCCTTAATCAGTTCCATATAATTCATTATTGCACGTTATTTTATATTTAGTATTTTTCTTTATTCTTTAAGATATTTTACGAAATTTTCTTTCGAATAGTACAATTTTAAAGTTTACTCTTTGGCTTTTATCTTGGGTGTACTATTCTATCTGCTCTAGATGTTTTCTTCACTCTATATTTATGATCATTAAAACATAGCTGACGTAATACATAATAAGAAAAAATGTTGTTTAAATAAAACTCATGACTTTAATATCAGGGATAAAAAGGAACGACTGCCATTAGCACTGGCTTTGTAATCATTGATGCGTGATATGAATGGAAAACAGTAGAGAACGATTTCCAATAGGCGTCATGTGTAATCCCATCAGTAGTTGCCTCTTAGTGATACGCATTACATTCATAACTGTAGGAGTTCTAATGGAAGCTTTTTTTACTCTAAAAGCATAATGAAATAATGAGTGGTAATCACATTAAGTTCTGCCATGCGGAATGCACTGTATTTTTGGTTTTATGTATTTGATTGAATGTTGTTTCCCATCAGAAAAAAAGAGAAGGTAACATTCATCGTAAATACTTTTAATTATTTTTATCCCAAAGTGTGTTTTTTAAATCAGTAGCTGAACGAACATGTGCCAAAATAGGAAAGACAAACAGACAAAAGAACAATCAAATATGAATACGCAGAAACAGACAGGCATATATAAAGCGAGACACAGCCCAAAATAAATAGTTTATATATATATATATATATATATATATATATATATATATATATATATACTAGACGTACACGTCACAAGAACTATCACACTTTATTCTAATTATATTTCACTTAAATTAATACACTGGGACATATCTGTTACAGGATTGTTCTTGCATTACTAACATAATAAATGTATTGACATCTATAGGATCCTTATTTTTAAATATAACTATTATTTGTTTTTTACTATTATTATTATTATTATTATTATTATTATTATTATTATTATTATTATTATTATTATTATTATTATTGTTATTATTATTATTAGTATTATTATTATTATGATTATTATTATTATTAAAAGTAAAACGATATATTATTGTTATCTATTTTACATGCGTGTTAGTGGTATATGACGTTCACAAAATGCTCACAGAGACATTAAGTAATATTAGAATGGTTGAATCGACACACCAATTTAATTGTTCTAATTATCCGTAATTTGCAATTTAACCCTAACACATCCACTACTCTCTTACACACTTTCTATCTATTACTCTCACCCTCCCTCATGTTATGTTCTTTGACCAATCGTTCTAATTTTATACAGTTTACATCACTCTCCTTCTCTCTCTCCTCTCTCTCTATCTATTTCGATTTATTAACAGCGAAAAGTATAAAAACTAACTAGAAAATAGACTATTGGAATATTCCATTATTAAAAATGGGAATATCACCACATACAGGGTGGGCCAAAATAAGGGTCCTATCTTTAAATTTGAATAACTTGAATTTGAATAACTTCCACAAAATAAAAGTTAAACTCACCAAACTTTATGTGTGTGTAGACTGACCCTTCCGAGATTTTTTGAAATAAACAAAACAAATGTTAGCCGAAAAACACTTCTTAAAACTTACAAAAACTAAAGTATTGTTTTTTACACTGTTTTGAGTTTTTTAAGCAAAAATAATGTTTTCTAAATGAGGGTACGTTCCTTAGGGCTAATACCGTTCATGCTTGCTTCGGAAGGGGTCCTTTACTTATTCTAAAAAAATTTTTTTTTAAATCAATAAATAAAAAAGTTATGAATTTTTAAAAATAGGACCCTTATTTTTGCCCACCCTGTATATTGCAAGAAACAATGTGTATTAAAAGGTGAGCAACTGAGATAGCGAATAAGAATAAAGTAATTGTTGATTTTGTCTTTTAATTCAACTGACTTTTTAACTGACTTAGTAATTACTTTTTTATTTAAGAAAATGTAAAACCTGTTTCCTCATACTAGCCATGGGGAATCCTTGCATCCTTTCTGCTAGGAATTGTATTATTTCTTGGCAGATGTTGTCTTGTCAGTATGAGGTATTGTTCGACTTAGTCGTAGGGGCCTATCCACTCAGGTAAATCCTACTTCGTCAGTCTGGGAGTTGGCTCATTGCCTGTCGCCTGAGGTGCCTTTACCGGGAAATATTGACGGGTCAGTTCACGTATATTTTATACTCGTGCAGAGTGCACTCTTAGGGGGGGGGGTGGATTTCTCCACAGTAAACTGCCATTGTGAAAGACACGTATATAAACTGCTTTTTCGGTTTCTTCTGTTCATACAAAGTGGGGAATATTTACCACATTGTTATTCTAGAGTTCGATCCACCAGAAGTCTCGCAGTTTTTTTTTCAATTAAGTATGGTTCAGTTCAGTCCTGGAATACCATCCTCCCATACATTGTTTTCACCGGGGATGAGGTTCTTCATTGTTGGTTACGTTCTAATTGAAAATATTTTACTCTCCACTTATCTTCTCTGTTATAATGTCTACTTCGTCTCAAAAGCATAGATGATTCCATTTCCCCTCCATATGTAGTCATAATGATAGCAATAATATAGTAATACTACGACACATCTGAACAAGGTTAGTTTAAACGGTCTAAAAATAATACTAGAATTACTCACATGGGCCGACAGTTAAAAACGTTACAATCTCCTGTAAGTTGAAGGTTCACTTCTTGTTGAAGGCGATAATTAATAAGGAAGATTAACATAGATTAACACATGGTTGACAGAATAAAAAACAATCCACAACACGGTCTACGGTGTCGGTTACGTTATTTTTCGAGTCACTGTAAAAATATTCTTGTAAAATTTTTTTTCAGGGATCAATTTTAGTCTCAACAGATAGATAATAACTTGTACTTTCAGAATATGTTTGGTTTATCTAGTTGAAACTCGGTAGTTTCGCAATTATTTCAGCATTTGTTGCTAAAATTAACCAATGTCAGTGATTATTTTTTTATACAAATCCACCTTCCAGGACAAAAATATTTCTAACATAATAATAGCCTAGATCTAGTATCTCGTGCCAACAAAGTCAACAAGCTTCATTGCATATGAGCTGTGTTTGTATTATCTTTTGAAACATCCACATTTTGAAATGACAATTTTGTATCCATGTTTTATTATTTATTCGAGAACTTTCGAAAAAAGCTTATATTCTCAGGAACTTTCACAGTAAATAGAGTTTTGACCCTACTTAATACACCAGGTATCCCAGAAAATTATTTAAGTAAATAGAGTTTTGTACTTTACTTAATACACCAGGTACCCCAGCAAATTATTTAAGTAAATAGAGTTTTGTACTTTACTTAATACACCAGGTACCCCAGCAAATTATTTAAGTAAATAGAGTTTTGACTCTACTTAAAATACCAGGTACTCCAGTAAAGTATTTAAGTCAGGTAAACAAGTCATAGGATTGCAGGATATGATTTTATTTAGCTAAATCTGTTTTTACTCTCAAAATTCATGATTTGTATAAAATGTCCGATGATGTGTAAACAAAAGTTAATCCCTAACCCGTACCTCTTAACGGACTCATTGGCCGCAAAAGGCTTATAAGGCTTAAGAACACTACCTATTAATGTGAAGGGCAAGAGCGGTGAATAAGGGTGATTTCAATTTTCACAGCCTAAATGGCTGGACAGCAATAAAATGAAAAAAATCGAGATTTGCAAAATCTATCCAACATTTTCAACAGGAGATTAATTAGGGATTATTTTTAGTCTTAATACAATTTTCTAGTAAAATTGAGACACGTTTAAGGCATGAAGAATTACTCTAACCAATGTTATCGCATGTTGAACAATTTTGTTCAATTTCAACTATTTACACAATTTTCGGTCGACATCAAGGCTAATGGGCTGAGCACTATTGCAATTTAAAATCGGGATGATAACTGCCAACAAATACTTTACACACATTACTTTCATCTATTTTCAGGAATACTAACAATCTGCCCTTTAATTTATATGCCTCTTAAGAAATGAAACATACTGGCCGTCAGAAAAGAAATTTCACCACAAATTACAGCTTGCTTGAAAAGATTGAAAGACAGGCATATCATTGAAAAGCTACCCGTACACACTGAGGTATGCTTTGGAAGACAATCACTCTTACCTAACTCAATTGACACCAGAGAACACACTCATACATCCCAGAATAAGTAATCTAAGTCTTAATGACGCTTAACACACTGAAGGTTAATAAAAGCTGGTAACACAACACGGAAAAGAGAGAGAGAAACTCTTTCAGATATCTAAGACACAATAGCAATATGGCAAGGTGGCGAGATGATGCTAAAAATAAAGATTAGTATAATGAGGAGGAGGAGGAGGAAGAAGAAGAGGAGTAGGAAGAGGATGACGATGACGACGGGGATAATGATAATAGTTGTGTTGGTGTTAGTTGTGATGACCGTGACAGTGTAGCTGTGTATTTAAAGATGTCAGCTTCTACCAGCACTAATGGACAAGTTGAAGTGTTTTTTTTTATGTGTTTGAAGTACTTTCAGATTTGAATAATTTGGAAGACTTAATGAACATCAGTTAAGCTACCAAAGAGATCTTCTTTACCAAAGAGTACTTATAAAACAGTAGTACTCAATCAGTAGAACCCATAAAATCGATTATCATCAAAGTTTATCTCATCACAAATTATATAGAATAAGCTTACGGACATAATAATGATGACCATTCGTGGAATAGTTGTGTTGTATCTTTTATAAGATTTAGAATCTATATGCTCAAAAAACTATTAGTCTAATTGGAGTCTTCTTAAGCGAAAACGTGTCTGTTTGATTATAGCATATCTTTTTCCCACTTGCATAAGATAATACATACAATCATCGAGATTTTGAAGAATTTCTGAACTATAGAATTCTACTTGTCAAAAATATATGTTAGTTGATATTCTAGTGTACATGCACTGGCAGGTGTATATTTAGAGCAATTTGTACTGCATCATATAATGTTTTATTGATATACGAAATGGTAAAGACATCCGATTTGCAATGATGCATTGTAAAATCTTGTACACTATCGTTCGTTGTTTATTTGTTGTTGTTTCGCTGTCTATTTCAGTAATTCGCGCTTTTTTGCTGATAATGTGTACTCTTGCCTTTATCTAGCTATAATTTATTGTACGTGGCAACTGAACTGATAGCCATACAAGCACGGTGTAAAGAATCGGTTATTTAATATATCACCGGAACCAGATAATTTCCGAACCACCAGGTCCTTGTATTCATTAATTTATTATTATTATTATTATTATTATTATTATTATTATTATTATTATTTGAGTTAAGTTAGCACACTTTTCGTTACCAGTGATTTGTATTTGACCTCAGATTTATTTTGTATTTAAACATGACTGTAGTTTGTCAGGGTCATTTACTTATGTGTGGTCGGTTCATGTTAGTTTTGACTTTATCTAATATGCCAAGTGTTTTTGCCAGTGTGTGTGTCTAGTGTAAATTCGTCTGCTGATCCTTCAGCGTAACATGTGAGAAGCTGGAACTGCGAACTCTACTATGTGGTATATTTCTTTTATCATTATTATTTCTAACTATTAGTTCTCATTTGAATCATTACCAGTGATTTCTGACAGGAATAAAGTGATGTTTGTTCGAGTATGAGTGGCAAGTGTACCTAGGCGTCGATCACTATTGCAACTCACTGTGCGTTCTCGTAGCAACCAGTTAATATTGCGTTCTCAGTAACAACGACCTATACATTTATCTGGAATTTGAGTGAATCAGCTTCCTCAAGATTCGAATACACTAGCTGTCTTTCCAGTAGATGTAAGAGTAGTTTCAGTTTCAGTTTGTCCCATCTATATTCTAGCTATTTTTACAAAGTGCTATTATATTTCAACTTACTTGTGGTTGGTCAACTTTACCAAGCTGTGTAGTATGGATTCGGCACGACGATGCTTTGGAAATTGTTGCTGTTATCATCAATGCCCTGTTTTATTTATTGGGCAAATACTACCTTTGATTACAAATTTCCCTAGACTTTCTGTTTTCGGAACTTCCCAGTGCTTCGATTATTAAAATATCACGATGTATTCCATATTCCTAACAGCTTCATTTAATTAATTTTTCTATCACCTAGAACTTCACTTAATGAACTAATTGGGCGGCAAAATATCAGGTTTTGCTGTTTCTTTCTTATTCTTGTTAATAATAATTACGCCCGGCTGTTCTAGCTTGAATGAGTTAGTCCGTTTGAATTACCCTGGCCTAGAGGATGTTATGCCTTTCAATATTTCATTACAGACCCTTGCTTGTGCATTTATCATTTGTCTGTGTGTCCAAATGGCAGACGCCTGCACAATTGCAAATGAACTTCCTTCTTAATCCATTCGCCGATTTGTATATTCGTCTATCGCTGCATTCCATTATGAAGTGGCTTTCAGTTTCGTCTCTTTGACCATGGCTGTTTGTTGCTCCTTGTCTATCTTGGCGTTTATGTTGTTCGCTAGCACTGGTTTGCACGAGTAGCAGTGCTAGTTCCATGATTCTTTTTAAATGTTCATGTTTTTCCTGTTTTTATTCTTGGGATCGTTTTGTAAATTGTCTAGGCACTTAAGTATCTCAACATTTTCCTTTGAACGCAATTTTATTTCTCTTTTCGTTACTATCTATATTGTTTGGTTTGATACAGATTAAGCGGTGTCACCAGCCTCTCTGTATTAATTGTTTTGCACTCGGCGTTTCATTGCATTTCTACGCAATCTTTAATGCTCCTGAATGCTGGTTGCAGTGCATCAGTACTTTTCCGTTTCCTTCGAAATTCTTTTTAACTCAGTTCATGAAGGGTCCAGTAAATATTAATAAGGGTATTGCCCACGTGTATATTACTTTTAGTAGATTTTTATGAAGTAATTTAGTTATAGTTATTTTAAGATATTCTCTTTACTCATAGTTTTCATCCCGTTGAATGGATGACATCAGCTACTCCAATATCCAGTTATATATAATTTCCGCCTTTGAGACATGCTCTTGTACCCTCTCCCTTTTTTGTCGAGTATTTTCTCCTTTATCTCGCTTAATCTACATTTTGCCATTCCGATTTACATTCTTATACTTTGGCTACAAATTTTAGGTTTTAATCAACGATTCTAGATCTATTTTGTCATTAGTTTCAGATCATCCATATAAATGAGAGTATTTGTGTTTTTGTATACACACATTTGTATACATAATTCGGTATTAAAAGTATATCAGACATTGATAGATAACACTATGCAATGTCGGATTGTGCGAAAGTATATTTATTGCATTTTGTATACTATTAAAGTTGTTTTTATACAACATATTTAATCCGTTAGTTTAATTCTAAATATCATATCTTGGTTATCTATTCTTAAACACCTGTTGTACTAATTCTTCCTATTCCATGTTTAGTTTAGTTAATTAGTTTAATAGTTTATTTATTGTTTAAGTCACATTAATGATCCTTTAATTTTCGAAATATATTGCGACTTTTATGTTTATCTGTGATATGTTTACTTTCTGTATTTATTATATTTTTATAGTTGATTATGCTAGTCTCTATATTTTTATAATGTTTCCTAATGTTTTGTTATATTAATCTATTATATTATTTTTAAATAGCATAGCTTAATGCAAAATGTAAGATAAGACGAGACTATAGTTAACAAATGAATCACGTGGTTGAACTTATTATTCAGTACTATTTTAACTAGAGTCAGATTTTTTTGCTTGATCTATTTAAAAATGAAACAATTACAACCGTAAAAATGTATTGATTGACATGTAACATAGTGGTACTTCCTTTTTTACCGCCGCCAAATACAAAAGTGTGTAATGTTTTTCAAATAGTTATGAAGCAAGGTGTTTCTTCTGATGGTAACGTGTCGCAAAGGCATTACATTCTCTAAAGATTCCACAGTATGGAAAACTGAAAAACAGGAGCTCGGTTGTAGAATTCGCCTATTATTTACAGAAGTATCTTTTTTCGGCAGCTTTGATCACAAATAAAGACTCAAAACACAAAAACGAATTTTACATTGCGTACTTGTATTGGACGTCAGGATTATCCCACACTAATTTATTTAAACAGAGAGATCGCCTCACCAGAGTCTTACTTGAGAGAAAAGCACAAGATGTCCTTGTATATAGTGACAATATTTTGTTCTGTGATCTCATTTATCAAAATGCTTTACTTTTTTTTATTTTTACGCATACGTTTATCAAAAGGTAAAGGACAAATATGCAATTTTCAGATTTAAACTACCGAGTATCATAACCCACAAACTGTCAAAAGTAACTCTTTTTGAAGTCCAAAAGAAACTGAGAATGTTCATTCCACACCTTAACCTATATCTAAATGGCCCATTTCAATAAGAAAGTTGTATTCTCGGTTAAATAATGTAATTATTCGTTGTTTGACAAGCTAGTTTAATAGCTGATTAAGTGACACAGCGAAAACTTATATAGTGGTTTTATTTAACTTATGTGACTTGCTTGAAATTATTGAAGTAGTTTAAATTTAACACATTAAAGAAAATTATGCAATGATAATTGATTGTTTGATGGCTCTTTCTTGGTTGTGTTACGTATAACTCCCTTTTTTCTTAAGGGAAGGACCATTGCATCGTAAGTCACAATTGATAAACGTACATTTAAGTTCACAAACATACCTTGTTAGCGAAAACAAATCTTAAATCATAGCAGCACAATTAAATCCTACTTCGGGCCGGACACTCCCCCCGTGACTAGAAGAATTAATCTACGATCCTCTCTATTATGGGGCATTATCTCCTGGCATAGAACTCTCACAACAACCAAAGAACAGAAAATATCATTAATTTGGGAGAAATAACCACTTATCGGGCTGTTGCCTCGCATTATTTTCTGCAAGCGGCAGAGGACGTTCCGGGATACAGACATTTTTACACGTGATGGTTGCCCCAAAGCTTCCCCACGAATTGCACCACCTCTCTCGCCCCTGTCTCTTTGATCTATGTGACGTTACATTCGTCTTAAGCAACAGCAAATTTAGGGTGTCATTTTTTTTTAACATAGTTCACAACAAACAAGGCAGGCAGCCACTGTAGACGTAAGGGGCTACTGAGAAAAGAAAAGGGGAGAAGGTCGGGGGGTCAACCTAAATTGGGATCTGCGCAGCGAGATGTCTGTTTACATTAGTTTTAAATTTCTGCATGTCTGTTCTGTCGGGGAAACAGGGGGCAGGGAGAGAGTTCCAGAGGCCAGCAGTACGAGGAAATAAGCTATTTGAGTAGTAGGCTCTTAGACATCTGGGGACCTCCACAGTGAATGAATGAGATTTAGTTAATTGTCAAGTTAGTCAAGTGAATTTACGTCGAGGGGGCACCAGAGTAGCCAATTCATCAGAGTATAATCCATTGAAGTATTTGTAAAACAAGGACAAGGATGCTACATTGCGGCGATGGGACAGAGGCTGAAGCTTGATTGACAGTGAGGGATCTATTAGGTTGGTGATTCTTTTTCGGACCTTGTCAAGGAGTGAGAAACTAGTAGATGATGCACCAGCCCAGATGTGACAACAATACTCCATGCATGGGCGGATGATGGCTTTGTAGAGATACATGATAATGTCAGATGTGAGAAGTTTACTAGCACGGTAGAGGAAGCCAACCTTCTTTGCGGCAGCCTTGGCAATGTCTTCAATGTATTTGTTCCAATTCATGTTACCTGTGAAGGTTAGGCCGAGGAGTTTGAATGATGAACTCTCAGGTAGGGTTTTATTTGCCATGACAATCGGTGGTTGAAAAGGTTCATTGTAGTTATTGAAGGAAAAGAGCTTTGTCTTTGCAGCATTAAAAGTTACCAACAATTTATGACCCGAATCCACTACAGCCTGGAAGTCATTTTCTAAAGATTCAGCCATTGCCTCGGATATGATCGCGTTGGTTTTGCGACATGGCGAGAGTAAAGGGTGGTGTCATCGGCAAATAAACCAATCTCAGACTCTATGTCATCAGAGAGATCGTTTATATAGATAAAGAACAACAAGGGTCCAAGGATAGATCCCTGGGGTACACCAGCAGTTATGTCATGTTGCTTTGATGAACGGCCATCGAGGACAACCTGGATTTTTCTGTTGTCTAGGAAGGATCTAATTATATTTAGTAATTGCCCAGTAATACTGTATGAGCGTATCTTCAGGAGAAGCCATTTATGCCATACCTTGTCGAAACCCTTGCATATATCAAGCGCTACTGCCCTAGCTTCTCCTGCTTTGTCAAGTGTATGATACATGCGTTCAGAGAAGACCGTTAGGATGTCTGCAGTATATCGTGCTTGTCTAAATCCATACTGGCAATCAGAAAGAAGTTTAGCATTAACTAAGTGCTGTACTATCGCTAGATTGATTAAGGATTCAAAGATGTTAGCCAAGATCGGAAGCAGACTCATTGGGCGATAGTTCTGAGGATCGGTTCCATTCCCAGAACTCTTGTAGGCTGGTACCACAGAGGCAATTTTCCAGCTATCGGGGAAGCAAGATTCAGTGGACATTTATTGTAGAGTTTGGATAGGACAGGGGCCAGTTCAACAGAGCATTTCTTTATTACTATTACAGGTATAAGTTCAGGCCCACACACTTTGGAGCTGTCAAAGTTTTTTATGATGTCTCTGACCTGGGATGGGGTGATGACCAGGTTATCAAGTGTGGCTTCGGCCAGCAAAGGGAATTTGGGGAGGGGGTGGTTATCTGAGTCCAAAGTAGAGTTAGAAGCGAAACGGTGGGCAAGTAGTTCAGCCTTATCAGTGGCCGTGCACACGACATCATTGTGGTTTGATAGTGGGGGAATCGTTGATTGACCAATATTCACTACAATACTGTAGATTTTCCAGAAATCACGAGTACCTTGTTTTTGTTACTGGACGCGTTTTTTTGTTAACTCATTATACCTTCTCTTCGCTTCACCTATCACAACCTTGACATTATTTCTTGACTCTATAAATTTATGTCTATTAGTAGCTGACTTATGGCGGCCGAATTTACGGAATGCTTGTTGTCTCTCAGAAATGGCAGCTGCACATTCCGAGGTGAACCATTGAGGAGAGTGAGGCTTGCTAAAAAATGTTCGCATGGGGACATAGGCTTTAATGCCTGCTTTGACCTATTCAGTTAATTCGTTTGCACACTGGTTGGCAGAGAGTGGGAAGGTTTCCATCCATGGGGCGTCACTGATGTGATCTCTGATTGACTCAAAATCAGCCTGCTCGTAGTATCTCGTTGTTTTGAGCAACGGTTTATCAGCTTTTGGACGACTTTTTAGGGTTATATGTATCATTAGCACAATGTATTCCCGAGTGGGCTATGAGCTTTCGTCACACAAGCCTCGGGCATTGAGGTCAAGAAAAGGTCTAGAAGTGAGGCTTGTTGGTCTACTCGATCGGGGATGCGGGTCGGAAAATCGACAGTCTGAGAGAGGGAGTGAGCTAAGGAGAAATTATACGTAGAGTTGCCGGCTGCGCAAGTAAGGCTGAAGAATCCCAACCAGTCACGGTGGTGGACATTAACATCCCCAAATACATGTATCCGGGCATTTGAGTCAATTAAGAGTGCTCTATCTATGCTTACAGAGACAGAGTTTAGCAGAGTACAGTCCTGGGTCGACGGGAAACGGTATAAAATATATAAGCAACTGACGCTGTGATGTAAAGTCAATCTAAAGCACATTTAGTCGTAGTCACCTGATTCTAACCTATGTTCTCTAGTCAGGGAGGGTGTTCCGAACATAAACTCCTAGTCTGTGCATATGTTTGTCAGAGTCTTTACGGTATAGTGGGAGGTAGTCAGTCATGTCAAAGTTGTGAGAGGACATTGAGAATTAAAGGATAATTTCACTTAGAGCTAGGATATCCGGGGAGTTTGTCAGGAGAAAGGTTTCTACGTCGTTGTATGTTGGTTCTAAGTCCTCGGATATTTGTGGCCCAATGACCCCGGTTCCTCTGTATGTGTAATGTCGGTCTGAAAATCAAAATTACCAGATATATAGTAGAAAACTCACCCTTTACTATTGAATAGTTGTACATTTTTTAAATATTTTTAAAAATGTAGTTTTTTTCTTGCATTTTTAAATGAAATTGAATCAAACATATTTTTATGAATTTTTATTTAAATTCAGTAAGTGTATACAAGTTAGAGACTTTTTGATAACATTTAATAAAAATAGTTTTTGAATAAAAAGTTTCGAGATAATTCTTAATCTTCTTTATATTTTATGTTAAGAAGTTGAAGAATTATGAGTCTTGTTTTACTTTTGTTGTTGAAATTGGTTTAAACATGTATGCAGTCATTTTTGGTAGGTGGTTTGCGGAAGACCGCGGATGTGAAAGTATTTTCCAAACTATTTATGACTAGGTGTACCTAGAGCTTTTTTCTTTCTTTCTTTTTCACTGATTTCTTCTTAGCCGTTAAATATTTCTTTTTAAATACTATATAAATACATACTTCTTATTTAGGTGTTGTGTTTTGTTCTACTCAAGTCGTCTTTTCTCTCTATCGCTCTCTCACTTCCTCATTTCTATGTATCCAATTATCAATATCTTTGAATAGCAAATATTAACTCTCTTCTGATGAAGTTTTTTGAATGTCAAATTAAAATCTGATCATGTAATTTTATTTTAATAATGCGTTTGGGAGAGAAAAACTTTATATCTCTCATTCGTACAACTTTATCGTTGAGCGGATGGATATGAAAATATAAAGGATGGGGGAGCAGAATTTACAATCAATATAAGGTTGTTCTTTCTCAGTAGGCACTAAATTAATTGTTGTAAAACATAGCATATATTGATGTCAAAATTATGTTTAACACTATTATACTTATCTTTTCAGACATGTTTTGCCTATATGGGTAATCAGGAAAACAAATGCCAAAGAATGTTTGATTTGCTGAATACATTTGTCACACTAAAAAAGATTTCCTGAATAGTTGGAGTTTCTATAAAGTATGTCTATAATGTAAAGAATAGCATGGCTATGAGCAAAACTATTACGAGGGAGTAAGGAAACTAACAAAAACGTACCAAAGCTATTTTAAAGCTGTCAAATCCAAAATCATAAATGGTCAAGAAAAATTCATTAGAAAAATAGCAGTTGAACTTGAGGTAGATAACAAGACAATTAGAAATGAAGTAAAATATGATGTGAAGCTTAAATCTTTCATTTGAAGACACAAACGTTTTTTGACAACAGCTATGAAGGAAAATAGATTGGAAAGGTGCAATAAAATGATCACATAATTCACGAAAACATTCTCTATGAAATTACAGATTCTTACCAGTGAACTGAATGGGACATAAGAACAAAACACTCCGCTCACATTATAGCTTTAAATGTTGTAGCCTCTAATGGGAAGGAAATGCTTAACGAATTGCACAAAGCTGATGAAAACATCAATGTTAATACTTACAACAAGACTCTGAAATATCAGGTATTGCAATAGCTTAAAGATATATGTATAGACACAGTGTATTGCTGCTGCCCACGCAACTGAAAAAAATACAAGATTTCTGAAAATCCAACTTTGGCAATTTTAGGGAATAATTGATATAGCCGCTTTCTAGCCCAGACCTTATCCCTCTAGATTATGCTATTTCGGTCTTCTTTGAACATGTCGCCAATAGATCATCAATCGACTCTCTTAAAATACTATTAAAAAGAATGGAAGAAATTATCCCCCAACTTGAAGAACATCTGTGTAAGTTTCAGGAAGTGTGTGAAGGCAGTTATTGCGAAAGAAAGAGGACCCATACAATAAACCTATTTTCCATTTCTTAAATTTTCTTGTGACAGATGAATTCTTATGGCTTTCAGTAAACTAATTGGTCATACGTTATCTTTCAATCCTTCCTCAAAATATTGTAAATTCTGCTTCCCACTCTGTATATTTAAAGAATAAATGTTTCAAGATTTTTAAAATCAATTATCCGAACAGTATTGCACCATATTATATCCACTTACGAAAACTAAAATTAGATATAATACAACTAAACCTTATTTCTATAACCATTATTCCAATGTTGATTAAAAGCAGTTATATGAGTTTCTATTTTTAGGATTATGCTTCCTTCGATTTCGCTGGTGCTTAGATTGTACGTTTGTCTGGCAAGTTTACATTCGAAAAAATAATTTTGCCGTTCTCATACACTCAAATTAAGAAACACAATTTTAGATTCGGAGATATACCTTTATTATAGAATATCATACACTTTGTTGTGTCAGGCTTCAGTTTAAAATGTATTCGTTGACCGCGCAGATTGAATTTACGCATGTCACGTGTATACATTTTTTTAGTTTTGTTCACCAAAAACAATGCAGAACGCCACTGCAACGTATGGGGTTACTGCGAATAAGAGGCATTCTAAGTGAAGAGTTGTGCAACGAGATAATTTTCGTATTACACTTCTGCATGTTTGTACAGTCTGGGAAACAGGAAGCAGGAAGATAATTCCAAAAGCTAGTAGTTTCCGAAAAAATTATAGTTGAAAGATCTCTGGCATCTGGAGACGTTCACAGAACAGGAGGAGATCTTGCTGACTTAGGGGTTGATCGAAGACATTTACGCAGAGGGGGCACCAGTGCAGCACATTCGTCAGAGCAAATGCAATTATGGTACTTGTAAACAAACACAGGATACAACATTACGGCCATAGGACAGAGATTGGAGCTTGTTAGATAGTGTGAGACTTATTAGATAGGCGACACTTTTTTTAGGCCATGTCCAAGAGGGAGAGACTAGTGGCTTGTGCACAAGCCAAGATGTGACAACATTATTCCATGCATGTGCGAATGGTGGCTTTTTAGAGATATACGATGCTGCTAGATGTAAGAAGTTCTCTAGTTCAGTAGAGGAAACTTACCATCCTTGCATAAGCCTTGGCAATGTATTCTATGTATTTGTTCCAATTCATGTTATCTGTGAATGTTAGGACTATTAGTTAGAATGATAAACTTTCAATTAGAGTGCTATTAGCCATGACAATCGGTGGTTAAAAAAGGTGTCTTATCATTATTGAAGAAAAGGAGATTTGTAGAATCAAATGTTACCAACCATTTATGTCTCTATTCTACTACAAACAGAAGGTAATTTTAAAAGGATTCCACCATTGCCTTGGATATGTATGTGTTCATTTTTCAATCATGCCGGGAATAGAGCGTGGTGTCGTTACGAATATACCTATCTTCGGCACAATTTCATCAGGGGCTCGTTTATAAAGATCAGGAATAATAAGAGTTTAAGAATCGACTCTTTGGGCACAGCTGCATTAATATGATGTTGTTTTCATTTACGACTATCAAGGACAACCTGGATCTTTCTTTTGGCTAAAAAGGATTCATGCTTTACACTTGTGTGCGTGCATGCATCTAAACATACACGAGTCATCGATGGTTTTTACGTGTGTGCCTCATGATAAACTGATCATTAATAATCATCGATATATTAAAATATGAGCATAAATTATTATTAGCATAACTGTTTGCACCTGGTGTTCGTTGTATAAGTAAACAACATAACGTTACACTCTTCATGATTTAATTATGAATAGTCAATCGATCAGCTTCGTTTGCAAATCTAATTTGGTGTTGAAACTTATAAAAGGCGAATCACATCATCGGTGATTTGCTGGAATAATTTCAATTCACTCTACTACCCTCACCGGATCGATAGATGACGAGAATAACATATTCGATCAATGGATCTTTGTACATTCACGCATATTCAAATTTACATTCACAACTATATACGCACATTCACACATCCCAGTACGTATGTCTAAGTGTAATTAGATATCGTTGATCCGATTACATTGATCGTATTATCTACAATGACCTCCAGGACGATTTAGCAATTGTTACATTTAAGATGTCTATTCGCTTTCAAGTAAGATGTCGTCCGATGAAATGATTGGATTGGCAATGTGCCCACGGAAGTATTCTCTACAGAGAGCAATTATTTGTTTAATATTTTTGGCTAAATGTAGTAGAGACAGTATATGGTAATGTTCGAAGTTCTACGTGTATTTTTTTAAATAATTAGCGGTTAAATAAACAAATGAACCAGAGACGTAAAGCAGACAGGTGTCAGACTAAAGAAACAATCTTCGTACAAGAACAACCATAGGAAAGGAGAATGAAAAGTATTTGTAATGTAAGAGGCAACCTAAAACCTAGCTGGAGATTGTTGATGTGCTTAACAAATTATATTTTAGAAAGAAAGTTTTCCGTCATCAATTTATAAATAAATGACAATATCAAAATGCAGTGTCCAGGGGGTCACAGCTGACTATTAAATTCTTTTAACATTATTTAATAAAATTCGACACATTATTTTGCTATCAATAACATATCTTATTATGATAAAGAAATATGCATACAGTTCACAACACGTGTGTTCATCTGCTTGTATGCAACACAACACCTTCAACATAAATTATAATTGTATACGACTAGCAAAAGTAGTATTGTTAGTATATATGACGAACGAATATATACTACACTTTAACAAAGGAGGATGTAATACCTGGGAATATGGTATCAGAACAAACTAACATATACTATACTACACCTAAATGCTGAGATAATCGCTGGGTGGACGGTTTCATGACAACAAAACGATTCTGAACTACTCCTTTTCTAATAAAAAAGGAGGAAGTAATGCCGGGAAGAATTGCCTCATAACAACAGAAAAGATGTTACATAAAATCCGCCCTTAGAAAGAGAAAAAGAAGAAAGTATTATCAGAGAGGATGCATCATGACAAGCGAACATATATTACATCCCCTCTTTGATTGAGCACTGAGAGTTAGTAAATTTAATTCAGCAAAAAAGATAGTAGAAGAATACATCTATACGGAATTTCGAACAGAACTTTTTAATTAATTAACAGGAGTAGTTTTTTCTCCGTTTGTAAGCCATTTTCTCCGTTTGTACAGATATTATGTTGGTCATTTTTTATTGTATTCTTAACTAATATCGCCAGAAGTAAGGCTTGAACCTTCAACTTTCAGAATAATTTAATTTAAACTGGTTGTACAGGGGATGGTACAGTGACTTAGTTGATATCGACACGGACTGAGAACCTGGGTGTGCCAGGTTGAAATCCAAGTCATTCCACTGAAAACGCTTCCATTAAACCCACATGACACTTATGTCTAATCTCCTGGAGGGGGATAAATAGAAATCACATTAACACTTGTCCACGGGTGGTCTTGGCCTTAATAAAGTGGTGGTTTCTGTTTATATAAAAAAAAAACTTTATCCGCTGCACCACGTATCTATGTAACAAAACGAGAACAATCTAGCCGAAACGTATATATTTACTTTCAAGATAAGACTATTAGTACGGATAATTCAAATAATACAAACATGTCTTATATATTTGATGTTCTTAATAAGACATTTGTCTGACACAAAATATGTAAGCTTCCTGCTCAAGCTAGAATAAAGTTCACACCTGCCTATATTTCTTTACAGCAACCCTTGCCCGTGCATGGAGAAGTGCTGCCACATCTGGGCTGGTGTAAAAACCTCTACCTTTTGTTTCTTGGACAGGATGCAAACAAAAATTGGTAGCTTCCACACTGTCTGTCAATCTCCAGCCCTTGTCATACTAGAGTTTAATCGCTATCCTTATTTAAAAGGCATTAATATACTGTATTTGTACACACTCATCGTAAATACAACTGACCCTTACCCCGACTAACCAAAGATTCCACCACTTCACTGTAGATCTGTAGCAGTGTCCTACGATCCGCTATATTGTTTAAATATCAATTACTTCTATCTGCCTGCTGATTAGTTCAAGCAATCTACTTCCTCCTTGAATTGACCAATCAGTGGCATTCTTTTAGGCGAATCTCGGATAGCTAGCATATCTATGTAAACACTTGAGCGCAACCCGCTCTCTCTCTCTCTCTCTCTCTCTCTTTATTCTGCGACACGAGAAGCCTATTCTCTCCCTTTCCTTCTTCGCTACTGTCTCTCTAGGGACGCAACAGACATCTTTCCAAGCCTTCCGTTTTCTTCTTTAGCACGAGACGACACTTCTCTCTATTTCCTTCTTTGGCACTGCCAAACACAAGTCCCCCTCTCTGGAGACGCAACAGGCATCTCCCCGGACCTTAGGCCTAGGGTTCGACTTCGACAGGAAGACAAAATGCCAAAATGGTTACTGCAGCATACACGTGGACTTGATATAATATACACATAACTCCTTACATGTGAACTGACTTTCACACCGGTGTACATACTCACATACTTACATACACATATGGACACGTTATGACACTGTAACCGGTGTACAAACATCATATAGCATGAAGAATTCTCTTCTCCCTACTGGGGAATTATAATCACGAGAAATTCTTAAATTTTGTCTCCGTTCCTATATGTTGGTGATCCCTAGAGCATACAGCCTTCTGACAACTTTGTGGGTCTCGTCTTCGAACTTCCCTGCTACAGCCTCCAGTACCTTTAAAATTCAATTTCGCTTGTATTTCTTTCACTAAAAAAAAAATTATGTCCTGCTTACTGAACGGACAGCATAAAACACTTCTCAGCGGAAAACTAAAACGTCTCTAAATGGACATATTTTACCGAAAAGCTAAAACATTTCTACGCAAACATTTGTTCATTGAAACATTTTTAAAAAACGGACAGATTACTTCACTCACTACTAAAACATTTCTAACGGGACATTTTCCATGGAAACAAACAAACAAAAAAGTAAACGCATCTTCGTGTAAGCAAATACTTTAAATGAAAACGGTTATTTTTCCGCTACATTTAACCTGCGTTAGTGCGTACATGGAGAATAAGAAAAATGGGCCCACCAACACTATTAGAACGCACATACGTAAATATTCTTAGAGATTTAAAACCTTTCCCTTGCCTCGGCAACTACCCGACGCAACACTTAAAAGAATGAAAATTAAATTTCTTTGAAAGCGAAGACACACTGTCGACCAGACAACATTTCTTACTGACGCCGAAAACGAATCCCATAGATTTAACGACCTCCATTAAGCAGGAACACTTCAAAGTTTAAAGAATAGTTTACAACTATTCTAGGGATGATAAATTTACAAACCGTCACAACACTATGCCTCGTCATTCACTCTTAATTTACAGAATCACCGTTACCAACGGATATAATTAAGACAAACTCGTGACGGACAAACGGCGATAATCCTAACCTTCATTAAACGTGACCCAAAGCAAAGATTTCTTTTCACAGAAAAAACTAAAACAATTCACTGACGATTCTAATCATAATGTGGGAATAAATCCAAATGTAAGAAAAGATCCACTTCAAAGTCAATACCCTGAAAGGGTCCGAGGCAGCAGTTGGGGGTGGGTTGCAAAAGGAATTGCTCCCTTAGCGACCCAACCAATAGGTCCGGTAACAATATGTAATGGGGCAGAGAACGGATTTCTCTGCAGGAGTAACGATCCAGTGTCTGGTCTATAGTGAGTCGAATTCTGTACTAATTCTGTTCACCACCAAGCTCTGGAACACAATAACACTTCAGCTCTTAAACTTTTGAACTCCGGTGAGAGGTAGAACCTCTATTTATAGGCTTGTAACAACCTGCCACCCCCATCTTAACATATATAAATATCACCTCTTTATCTCTGCTCATGTTGGTCTTATTGCCACCCCACTTGAAGGCCGGCACCAGCAAACGGTATGTATCACTTTCTTTTTTTTCTCACACACTCCCAACAAAAGACAAAATAAAAAGTTAGAAGAAAAAGAAGTATCGAAATCCTCGATCTTTCAACTTTCAAACTCTAATCTACTATGCAAAAAAATAAAAATGTAAGTCATGCAAAAACGGCTCCCTGTGGTCATGTTCACACAACATAACTGCCCGCTGTCGGGAGGAACGCTAATCGTATACAAACTCTAATTTTAACTTTTTAGTCACTTTAAAGTCCTCTCTTAAAACCTCCACCAGTAAATGCTGGTTTCTTTTTAGACCCCCAATAAACTGGGTCTACTGGGTCGCCGAGGCCTACAAAATTGACAGAACCACTGTTCCTCTTCAGGTGGTGCAACAACTAAGCCCACACAGTCAAAATGGAACCAATCATTGCATTGATCACAGGCAATCATTGATCTCGAATCTTGAGGTCTGTTGCAAGATGGACATATCCAGATCCTGGTGCTTTCATGTGATTGAGAAGATAGGGTTTGGTCTTGTGAGTCAACTGGTTCTTCATTTAAGACTTCCTCTGCAGGTTGCTTTGATTGCGGATAGATTTCCAGTGGAAACAGGTGCTTAATGGAATGAATAAGTACAGAACGGTTCCCCTTTCTCACTTTGGCGGAACGTACCAATCCGTCACTACCTTCGATCAGTTCAAGGACTTCGCCTATAGACCAAAATGGCCTAGTCTTGAGGGGGTACTTAATTTACACTATATCACCCTTCTTGATGATGTTCTCAAAAGAAGGGCCTGATGGCCTGAGATTTCTTTCTCTTAGACTATTGGTATTTTCCAAATCTTGGTTTTCAAATTGGTCAAATGTTTGGTCAGTTCATCTTGGGACGAGTTAGCCGCTGCGCCAGTGGCATTCATAGCCAAATTCTTTTGGTTGTTTTTTTCGACCATGTTTGCTGTCATTTTCGATGCCGCTTCCCGATGCTTTTTGGACTGTTCATGATTCTGAAACGCCTTCTCTGTACTAAATTGTTTCTCACACAATTGACAGTAGGCATCTTGTTTTTTCTCTTCTTCAGCTATCTGTGCTCTTCTCTCCGTGCCGGGAGTGGGTAATTTGCGCGCCTGCTGCCTTCCTTGGATGTGGTAGCCGTTTCGCATGCTCCCTCTCCGGAATCGAACCCTTCTTCTTTGTTTGTTTCTTGTTTTTATTTGATTTTCATACAAGAAATGCCGGCTGTTACCAAAAGGGACTAGTCCTTTCGGCGTTGCAAAAGTCGCTCCGTACATGCAGGGTACTATTTTAAACGGTTCCAGGAATTGAATTGCATCAATTCCCAATAGCCCCTCAATTTTGATATAATTGTCGTGGGGACTGTGTTGGGTTGCCAGTTTGTGCCTCTTTAGATTCTTGAGTATCTGAAGAAGCTCCTGCAATCCATAAGAAAGGTTCAATTTGCTGGAAAGAATTAGGAGGGTGTGAACCCTTTCAGGAACCAGCCTCAAATCCAAAGAGGTTTCTTTAAAAGACATTGTCGCCGAGCCTAAAAAAGTTTTAATTGCCAACACCCTTTCCTTTGCTGAAGAAAGGCAATTCAATCTTTCTAGAACCGAGGTGTCCATGTAGGTTCTTTTGCTTCCCGTATCCAGCAGGCAGTTTATTTCAATCTTTTCTCTCTCGTTCCTACCATCACGCTGATTACGGGAGACATTTAACTGTGCTGGTAATCATTAATGTGAAGGCAGGTGTCCACACTCACTCCACTTCCGACTGTTGGGCACATTGCTGTTATATGGCCTTAGCATCGCAGCCACTACAGCTATTCTTCGTTTTTAGTGGACACATATTTCCCATGTGGATCCTTTTTAGGCATCTAAAACACAACCAGAGTTCTTTGCACCTTGTAAATCTGGCTTCATGTGAAGTGTAATAGGGGCAATATTCAGGAGAATGCCCATTCCGTCTACAAAATCCACAACCTTGTTGTTTTGAGTCCACCTTTGTGTTAAAGGTTTTCAGGGAAGAATAGGGTCCATCTTCCTCTTCTACCATAAGCCTTGGAGAGCGCCATAGCTTTTCCATTGGGGTCCTTTCAGGTTTTCTAATTATCAAAAACCTTTTCACTATTTCTGGAATTTCTGACAAGATGGCTGAAAATGTCGGGTAGGTTTTTCCAAAAATTCTGATTAGCTCGCCCTTTATATCGGATGATAGTTTTGCGAACAACACCTGTGATATTATGATTGCTCCCGCAGATGTATCATCATACAGGTCACAGTTGTACGAAGCCCTGAGTTCCCACACATCTGCCTGGGTTTTTTATTATAAAGTCCTTCACTTGCTCCACATCTTTCGGACTTTTAAGGCGAAAATCCAGCATTCCTTGGATAATTTCTTCCCTTATTTCTTCTTCATCCAGGTACTGGTCCTTCAATAATGTTAGAGCCACTGGGTAGCTGCTTTCAGAAACAGAAAGATGAGCGATAAGTTGAAGGGCTCTACCTTCTAGGAAACACCTAAAAAAATATAACTTACTAGTGGCAGATGGTGCACAGTTGTCAAACTTAGTAAGAAAGTATTTGAAACTTCTCTTATTAGATTCAAATTCCCTTACACTGAAATGTGGCCCATTCAACCTTATTTTAAAAGGTTCCACCACAAAAGACGAATGGGCTGTTGGGTTGAAGTGGAAGGATCTACCTGTTTCAGGGGTACCAGCTGCCTCCTGACTTTGAGGGTTTAATGGCTGGTCTACATTGTGGGATTGTTGATTTTTAGAAGGGACCACTGGAGTTTTTCCTTCTCTTGTTTCCCTCAAATCATTCATTTGCTGACGCACATCTCTCTTAAATCCGAAGGATGTCTGGAATAATTCGGCTAACTCTTCAGACTCCTCCTCGGCAGCCAGTTGTTCTTCCATTGTCCATGACACTGCCCATAGATCTTCTAGCCATCCTTCGATATCCTTTTCAAAGGACAAAAACACTTTCATCGGCATTTGTTCCTTTTCTAGACTCTTTATGGTCGATCTTATCTTCCGTTGAAGATGAGTACTTCGTTTCTCTATCTCCCTCATGCTGACTGGGTCCGCCATTTGGTTGTTAAATGGAAAGGCAAGTCCGTATCACAGCAACGTTCTTTTTCGTTGGTTGCAAATCCCAAACTATCCTTTTCTAGTCAAACCAGTTTCCTTTTGCAATATGTGGGAATAAATCCAAATGTAAGAAAAGATCCACTTCAAAGTCAATACCCTGAAAGGGGCCGAGGCAGCAGTTGGGGGTGGGTTGCAAAATGAATTGCTCCCTTTGCGACCCCACCAATAGGTCCGGTAACAATATGTAATGGGGCAGAGAACGGATTTCTCTGCAGGAGTAACGATCCAGTGTCTGGTCTATAGTGAGTCGAATTCTGTACTAATTCTGTTCACCACCAAGCTCTGGAACATAATAACACTTCAGCTCTTAAACTTTTGAACTCCGGTGAGAGGTAGAACCCATATTTATAGGCTTGTAACAACCTGCCACCCCCATCTTAACATATATAAATATCACCTCTTTATCTCTGCTCATGTTGGTCTTATTGCCACCCCACTTGAAGGCCGGCACCAGCAAACGGTATGTATCACTTTCTTTTCTTTTTCTTACAATAATTGTCGACAAGACAAACTCACCACAGACGAACGGCGGCTAGCAAAACCTTCACCGAAGGTTACTCGAAACAATATTTATTTATTCACGTAAAAATAAAGAACCTCTTCACCGAAGAGTATATGTAGTAAGATTGTCAACAAACCGACGAATAGCAAGAAGCATCAACGTAAGGACCTCAAATTTTAAGAAAGTGTGTACAGCAATTTCACGCAAACAAATTTGAATTCGGTAACTCGTGTTACAAGGAAGATTTTACAAATAAAAACGCCACTAGCGGATATGAATAAAACTTTACCACTTCATATTTCGTCTTCCGCGTTGCCACAACAAAAGCTTGGGGTCCTGGGGGGTGGAGCAGGTCGACGAAAGAGGTATGGAGAGAGAAAGGGATAAAGTCGCCAACAAACAGTGATTAAATGCATATTTTTATGTTGAATAATTATTCATAAGTATTTATAAGTAGGAAAGAAAAAGAAAGAGACAAACGAACTGTTATAAACAGAAATTAAATATTAAAAAAGAAAAAAATAAGAGGGACTATTACGACATTAAAAATAGAATAACTGTTTCGGAGATTTTAAAGACATTAATTATAAGTTGTTTGTAAAACATTACAAAATAAATAGCTGAGCAGCTTAAGTCAAAAATGATGAAGAATCGTGCGTTTTGGTAAGCAAGCATGAAACTTGGCAGGATTGCTCACAATCGTCTACTCTTCCGAAAAAACTTTTGGGCCACTCAAAAAATCCAAGATGGCCGCCATTTTTCAAGATGGCCGCCACGGATGGTAAAATTTATCATTTTGTGAACTAAATGCTTCATTTTTGACCGATTTCCACATATTATATATCAATTTATATGTTTCTGATGTCAACAAAGCCATTTCTGACGACAAAATAAAGAGTTAACACCATTTGAGTGTAATAAAGGCTATATTTTACACACTTATGTCAGTTTATCCCGCATTTTTCTCTTCTTGTTCTTGTGTTTTCATCAGGATTCACATGTTCAACACTCGCAATTGCAGCTGCATAAATTTGTACATGGAAGGCCGAATTTATAGCATTTGCATCTTCCAAAGCATTGTGTCTTGCATCCGCATTTTGTTAGTTCCTTGCAGCTTTCTGCAACTGGCGGAAGTGTTGTCCAAAATATCTTCCATGTATTGCCGTGCTTCTTCCACCCCCACTCGCCAGGACTATCAATTTCCATGTGACAGCATGTTGCTTGACTCCAAATGCACCCTGCTTGATATGTTGCACGCTTTGTGTGTTCAGTTAAAGCTGCTTTAGTTTAGTATGGAGTCATAGGGTCTCTGTTTACGAGCAAACATGTCCAATCTTACAGCATCTATTTCTGTGAGGGAGGTAGATCTGTCATACATTGTGATGACAAACTGGTCAATAACTGCTTGGTCCTCACTTGTTATGACTAGTGGATGACTGCTCAGCTTGACAAATACGTCCGTCACGTCAGGTAAAACATTCCATGTCTGAAATGCTGTCTTTTTAGCTTTATATCGAAAGGCTGACACATTGTCACAACCAGTAAAGGCATGGAAAAAGGACAAGCTTTTAACTTTTTCAGGGCCAAGTACGCTGATGACTTCATGTACTGGAATAAACCTTGTGTCATTTCCTTGACCAAATTCAATGAACATTGCCTCCAGGCCCAACTCTTTCAAGACTGGAAATACAGTGATGGCAATGACAAGGACATCTGTGTCATTAGCTTTCAGCAGTACTGTTTTGTAACCATGATTAACTGCATGTTTTGCGTGTACAAACATCCTTGTGTCTGATTCCTCATGGTTGCAAGGTGCTAGTCCTTCAAAACTGATATTCTGATTGCTAACAACATCTGCAACTCTGGTGATTACCACGAGATTTTCATGATCCTGTGCTAGTGAAGTGATTCTATCAGCCAGAAACTTGAAGAGAGCTGTTTTATTGTCATCATCCCTCAAGAAATTTCGCCAGTTGGGAGGGAGCTTGCCGTTGTGGGTTACCCGACGCTTTGCACCTTGTCCACGTTTTGTCCGTGTTTCAGCTTTCAAACTTGTTGGTAAGTAAACATCAAAAACAATGTCAGTCCTCTCGTATGCTGAACTGAATTTCAGTACCTTTGGAAAAAAATCAAGTTGTGCATACTCTTCGAAGGTTTTTGATTTGCAGGGTGGTATTGTGTTTACCAATGCTGAACCATCGATGATGATGACTGACACATGTGGAACTGAATCTGGACATGTAACTTTGGACTGAAGAAGCAATGCAAGTTGAGACTTTGTACCACTGTAGAGGTTTCATTTACACTAAACGATGCAGGAAAGGACTGGTTCTCATGTTTAAAGAATTCCATCAGGTCACACTCCCTGGATTGGCAAGATATGAATAGTTTAGAGAATAGGCGACAGTCATCTTTCAAACTTTTATGTTTGGCATCAGTCACTGCTGCTTCTTGTGTCTGGTCAAAGAAGTCTATGTTGTTCCTTTTGATTTTGGAATAGAAAGCAGCCCGGTTTTCTCCCTCTAAGGTCTTCATGAACTCTTTAAAGCGAGTCCTGCCATTCCCATAGTGCATGCGAACAGCTTCAGCTGCGGTTTCCGATGCTATAATCTTTGTATCCAGAGTGAGTAGATCGGATGATTCTTCTTGAAATGGATTGCCCATTTCATTGATGACAGCCGTGAGCTTTGTTACTTTGCCATAGAAAGCTTTCTGGGATTGACTTGTTTGTTCTCTGTGTTTCATGTTTTCAGTAACATCCTTGTTCGATGACAGTGCTTCATATTCTTCAGTAAGACGACTCACTTCTGGCCCTGCTACCATCCATCTTCGTAGTGCTGAAGGATCCTCTGTCACACCTACGACCCCACCCTCTCCTTTGATGATTGCATTTTCCTGTTCATGTGCTTGATCAATGGCCATAGAAGAAAATGGTCGCAATGACTTGAAGACAACAAATTTGCCATTTTTGAATTGCAAATGCGTATCAGGATGGGTCTGCTCTAAGCACAGCATGTCCTTCAGATGAACTGATAGCCATCTTGCATAGTTGTAGTTATTGTTGGCAAAGAAGTATGGTATCAGCTCCATCAGTGTTTCGACATAAAGTCTGAAGTCAGCTTCCTTGAAAGAACGTATCAGAGATAGTATGGTCAGTTCCATTGAAAGCACTAGATACCAGTAACTGAATTGCGGGCTCTCTGCTTTTCGCTTCTCACACCACTCATCAAAGCTTAAGATAACTGACGCATCTTGCTCGAAAGAAGTATCTGCAATGTAATACTCGTATGCTTTTTTCATCAGTGTGTAGAGACTACATGCAGTAATCTGGTGAGCGTATCGCTTGAAGCAGTGATGAAAGATTCTGCAATACCAGACGAAGCTATATCTGCTTCTACAATGGCTTCTATCCAACTACTTGCTTTTAGAAGCGACCCAATTGACTTCAGTGCAGCCATTTCAACATGCAAGCCGCCAAACATGATGACGAACTTATTTTCACCATATTGATGAGGCCAGTGCCATTGTATTTGCTTGGTCAATGCATAAAGTGGCTGATCAGCAGTTATGACTGGAATTTGCCCTGGGTTGAGGAACGCTATTGTCTCTCTAATCCTCTCCATAACATGTCGTATTGTGGCAACTGAGTGGGCTTGTTCTCGGAGGAGAGGTAGAATTGATGTAATGCTCACTTTGAAATCTAAACCTCTCTTCTCAGAAGCATGGTGTGCCGACCAGGTTATGTTAACGTCATCATCAATATGTCAGATGAACCTTTTCTAGCCACTGAAATTCATTTGCTAACAAAAGCCTGGGAAAGTCAATATCGACACTTGTTGGATATTCGAACTCTGGAGGCGACGGAGTCTTGTTCTTTAGATATGCAGAATGAATGTTTGTGAAAGATTCTGGAAGTTCAGGCACCCGTTTTATACTATGATTTTTGATCATAAGTGGCTCACGCAGTTCACCATCACTGTCAGACGTTGGATGTTGAAATAGTGAGATACTGGTACCATGAAAGGATGTTGTAGCTGTTGTTGCAGACGGATTGTGATCTATATTGTCCATAGCTGGTGTGGTGAAAAGACCTTTCCTAAGTTCTGTAGGGCACACAACACCCTCTTCAGTGTACCTGTCAACAACGGCATCACCCAATTGAGCAGATATTTCAAGCACCCTGTCATATGAAATGCTTAGTCCATGGTCATGTAACAGTTCCACAAGTCCTCGTTTTCGTGTTTTCCCATACAAAGATAGGCCCATAAAGATGGGAAAGGGAGTCTCACGATTGTGTGAATGTCTGAATGTGGATGAATTGCTTTTGTGACTGTAGCAGTTGTACTACAGGAGCTGAGCTACAGCCAAGTCTGTCTTTGATGAACCTAATTCCAGTTGCGACTTGATATCGACGCCGTGCTCCACCATACAAACAAATTGTTGTAGTGATTGAGGAATAGAATTTCCCACTGAGTCTGCACGGAATCTACCATTAAATTTCCATTCATGAGCAAGCATGTGTCTTCGCAAAATACTAGCAGCTTTATTGAGTATAACAGCATCAGAAAATTCTGAAGCTTTTGAAAAGATTGACCCTGTATCCTCTGTAAAGGACAAGATAACATCTCTCCCACTCTTGTGAGCTTCAAGTGCTGGTATATCTGACAAAAGCTTCTCTTTCAGTCTTGTTGAGTGAACATATGAGGCAAGTTCATGCAGTTCCAACTGTTCAAGTCGTTGCTTATACAGTGTGATGAGATCTGCAAGTTTAAACACAACTGGTGCATCACTGTTCGTATTAGTTTCAACTATATAAGCAAGAAGCTCTGAATATACCAATGGATGGATTCCTTTTTTCTGAGAATCTTCATTTTCCTGTTTTTGTAGAGCAGCAAGGTGACATCATTCCCTGTTATAAAGAGTTGTTAAACAATCTTTATGATACTTCAACTCTTGTGCAATGGCATCACCAGCACTCAATCGGGCAAGAATTTTACATTCACCTAGAGTTGTGGCACATTCATTGAGCCTACTGCTGAGCCCCATTGTCATGACTTCACGTCTTTGTCCATCATCTAGAAATTCTTTGTCGCAGATGAAACATTGTTCTGGCTTTAAACTCACTCTTCGAGTCTTTGAACAACTCTTGTCAGTATGTTCCTGAGCGTCAGATGCCCTTTTCCTGGCCCGATCAAGTTTGGTATTTTTGAACAAAGCACGACAACTCTGATGGTACTGAGCATTGTTTTGCCGCAATGTATCTTCAATACCATCACCTTCATCGAGCCTAGCAGGATTAATAATCATGGGCATCTGACAGAGTTCTTGAAAAAGAGGAATATTTTTAGCCAGCATTGAATATCCATCTGATTTACTGCGACCTGGAATGGGACTACTGAGATCCTCTCCGGTTTTATCTGTCTGACATAGGCAGCATTTGCTCCAATCAGTTTTCACATTTGACGTCTTCTCAATAGACATTCTGTAAATGTTATAGGCTTCAGGCCGAGGGTTTATCCTTTTACCACCTATAACCACAGTTACCGAATATATTTTGACACATTCAGATATGGGATACAACTAGGTTCAGAAAGGTAGGTTCCCTACACCTAGCCCGATCGTTCATCCAGTATCATTTAAGTCCCGTGCGATCTGTACACCATCCAGGTAACTATAGCCCCGTTACCTTTGGCTCGGCTCTCCCGCGCTGGCATATCCTGTCAATTCAGGTGCGGCTATCTAACAGACTGAACATTATTTTGTCCATGGGGCTTATTAGACAGCATTTGGGACACTGAAACATGAACAGTGTGTCCGTAATCAGTTGATACTGGACCCCATGCTGAGTTTCACAGCAGTGATGTCACCGTTATGCCCTGGTTGTGTCATGACAATCACTCTCTTACATATGACATATTATAAGAATGAGCTGAAAGGATTAATTTTTATAACTAATACATTCAGCTCACTTGGGGAATTGAATATCAAGTCAATGATTCGGTTTAATGGCAATAAAAGGCAAAAATTGACAATATTTGCTTAAATTCATCTCATATATGTACCTTTGTGGATTGTAGGACTCATTTATCGGTTATTTTTGTGTCATTTACTGCTTTCGCATCCCCTAAAACATATAATTTGACTCAAAAATTGTGAAAATCGGTTAGATACTTTGTAAACTAGCAATATTGGATTTCAGAATGGCGGCCATCTTGAAAATGGCGGCCATCTTGGATTTTTTGAGTGGCCCAAAAGTTTTTTCGGAAGAGTAAACCATTGTGAGCAATCGTGCCAAGTTTCATGCTTGCTTACCAAAATGAACGATTTTTCCTTAATCTGCTCAGCTAAAAAGGCTGATGTGTCGTACAGAACAGTTTGAAAAAAAATGAAAAAAAAATATGACTGCTCTCATATGCATACTCATATCAAATTGTTTGGACAGTGATTGTATCTTGTTAAACAGGAGAAAATTATTTTGTTTATTAGAACAAGAAAAACATTTTTTATCGTTGAATTTGCTGTCCCCCAAAAAAATGAAATGCATTTTTAGGACAAGTTTTGGGTGATATGTGGCGAGATAAAGAAGAAAAAAGACAGTTAATTAAGTTTGGGGTCAGTCACACGATAGGTTCAGGTTTGTATGTTGGATTATGGAATTGTTGTGGTCGACGGCAGTGACAATCGGGTTGGATAAAGTTGTGGAAACCCTTAGGCGGGGTTAATTTTCTCGGAAATATCCCAGTGTGCATAGTATATACATACCTATAAGATAGAAAAGGATCGATTAAGGTTCGCCGCATGGTCCCTTGAAAGGGCGGTCACGGGTGTTGACTTGGCAATATCGAGAGTGGGGTTATAGCCTCTATTAAATTCTAGAAGTGAGACAACCTTAATCTAGCCAACAAAATACAATAGAATGTCGATTTTAGTTGCTTCTAACAAACGGTGTAAATAGTTTTTTAATAGATGGGGGAACAGCCTCTATTAAAAACTAGAAGTTAAGAAACCTAAACCCACCCAATGAAACAATTTTTAGTTACTTCTTACCGACAGTGTAAATACTTATTTTGAAAAATTGGTGGGAAAGGGATTAGCTTCTATTTAAAACAATAGGTAAGAGAAACTAAACACATCCAACAAAACAAATTATGATATTAATTTTAGTTTGTTCTAACCAACAGAGTTCATACTTATTTTAAAATAGGGGGGGGGGGAGCTGAACCTTTATTAAAAACTAGAGGTCAGAGAACCTAAACCCACCAAACAAAATAAATAAGTATATCGATTTTAGTTGCTTTCAGGTAGTTCTTTAGACATAGATATTGGTTGTAGTAAACGTGATTAAAAAAGAAGTAGATTGGAAACTGTGTACATTGTGCCAAATATGGATAGATGACTCCCTATTCAACCCCCTAAACAGGACACGAAAAGAAGGACCATCAGGTTATGAATCGCTGGCTCAAAACCTGGAAGCCTTGAAAAAACTTGACAGTATGCCAGAGTTTATCAATACTGAAATTCTTAATGGTGGAAGTGGGATTGAAAGAACAGTTAAAGAAAACAGTACAGTATGGCACAGAACATGCCGCCTATCATGCAACAACACCAAGGTCAAACGAGCAGAGAAGAGGAAACAAACAGATCATTAGAAACCCAAAACCCAGTTAAAACAAGACTTTCTTTTGGGGTTTAAACAAGTACATGGCCTGAAACCAAAAATGTTTGCTTCTTCTGTGAGAAGTCTCAGGGTACACAAAAGCTGCACAAGGCATCTAGTGATAATATTGACTCTACTGTTAGACAGGCTGCAACTGAGCTGCAAGACTCTAAGTTGCTTGCAAAATTGGCAGCAGGTGATATGTTTGCTATTGATGCAATGTATCACTTAAATTGCATCACTGAACTGCGAAATCGACATAGACTGCACAAGGAGAGAAACACAAAAGAGCATAAGAAATAACAAAAAAACAGAGTTTTTGGCGAGTTAGTTGAATATATAGAGGACACTCATGAAACCAGTACTACAATTACAGTGTTCAAATTGTGTGAAATATCCAAACTGTATGCAAACAGATCTCAGAACTTAGTGAATGTAGTGAATTGAGGATAAATGCAACCTATTTTAAAGAGAGACTTCTGATGAAAATACCCGGATTAAGGGCATCAACCCATGGCAGATATATCCTGTTGTCCTTTGATGAGTATATTGCAGATGCCCGCAAAAGGTCCCCACAGAAGGAACCCAAGCTCCCGAACTGCCAAGAATGTATTTGATGGAACTGCCATCACGTTGATGTAGTTTCTTACCCTAGAGAATCCAGGAGTAAGTAGAGATGTGGCTACTTTAGCAAGGGATGAATGAAAAGTCAAGAGGAATATAATTACTCCTTTACCTCCTTCATATACTCAGGTGCCAGTTATAACAAAAACTAACGTTAAAACTGTTCCCTCTTTTGTAGGTAAGATGAAGGCTCCTAAAACAATTCTGAGGAAAGCAAAAACAGAAGAGTATGATTGGCTGAATCAGGTGGATAGTTTATTGTGCAAGGATACTCTTGACGCAAATAACAACTTATCCTGGGCCGCCTATCATGCAAGTAATCTACAGACTTCTGACAAATGCATAAGCAAAGTAGCTTTGCTTCTCGTGTTTCACGAGCAAGCGCATTCTCCATCCATGATAATGCATGTATTTAACGTGATGACCGATGCTGTGGATCATCTGAATGAGCAGCAAATACCTGTTACAGCAATGAGCCAGCCGCTCTATGCTTTAGCAATAACTATCCAGTCGACCTGGCTAGAGTCACATGGAGTGAAAAAGATTGTGGTCATGCTAGGGGGACTACACATAGAGATAAATGTACTCAAGATGTTAGGAGACTGACTTCTGGGCAGTGGCTGACCCGGGCCGTGCTGATAGCATATAGAAAGGTTCTCATTTCACAAGAAGCAGATATGCCACTTATGTCACTGTTGCAGCTCTGTATAGATTGTTTAACAGTGCATACAACAGCATCCAAGAGAAAAAAACAAGACATGCCACCATTTGTAGAATGGTACAACATCCCGTGTCAGAATCATACCGAATTCAAATATTGGACACTCACTCTGAATCTAGAGCTCGACTACCTAGATTTTGTCAGGTTATTGAGAGAAGATAAACTTCGAACTGTACGTGAAAACCATTGGGCACACCAAGTATATCAGGTGGTTGCCTGTACATATAAGAGACATGACAAGCCTTAGGGAAATCCAAATGTACACAAAGATTTCACAGATGGAAACTTTGCATTTTTAAGTATTTCCTTAGACCAGGCTAATGAGCAAGTCAATGAGACAATCAAAGAAGATGGAACAACTGTTGAACTTACTGAAACCCCCCAAGCTCCTCACAGATGGATGGTAGCAGGACCAGTGATTTCACGGGCTATTGCTGAATTTGAACACAGTATTTCTACAACTGAAGCACACATCAAACATCATGAGCAAACTCCAGCAACTCAAAGGGCCTTTGCAAATTATGTTAAGAACCTTGTATCAACTTTATAAGATATGGTGAATCCTTTTCTAGAGGGCACTGGAGACTTGCTTGCTCTAGACACAAAGCGCATTATGGATGGGACTGTTGTAGAAACTGTAAAAACAATAGATGAATTTTTTTCAGATAAACTATATTTCATATTTTGATTCCTAATTCATACCAAGTGCATGTATTCATAGTGTGAAATAGGAGATGGTTGTATTCAATGTCGGCTTTAATTAAGCCATACCATTTTTACTGATCCGGTAATTTGTATTATAAATCTTGAAACATTCTACCTAGCAAAACTATGTCATAATAAATGTATTTTCGTTCCTAAATGTGTTAAGTGTAAACTGTTGAAATAAATAAATATATATTATTGCATCCGATTTCTCATTCCACATTATCCATATGTAAACATCAAAATAACCTTTCTATTATATTTAAATTCTGGGATATGATATTAGCCTGTAGTGGCAGCCATCTTGAAATTAAGCAAGTTTGAGACAACTATTGGATCAAATGCATAGCATTTGTATATTTCCTTCAAAAAAGTGTGTATATTTAGATACAGCAATCAACTGTCTACACCTTCTAAGTGCTAAGATGTGAAATGACCCAATATGGTGGCAATTTTGAAAAAAGCAAGTTTGAGGAAAAAGCTTTGCTTCTGATAAATTAAATTTATTTTCCAACCTCTTTTTGCCACTAAAATCATCTTGCTACTGCACTGATATGCTGAGATATGTGCTATGATCTGAAATGGCGGTCATCTTGAAAATAATAGGGTTCCGGGCCAAAATTCGAGTGGTTCCCGATCTTATTTGAACGTATGCTATCTTATGGGGCTGTAGTAAATTGTTGGTGCTTTTGTACTAAAGTGAACGATTTGGTAAAAAAATGGGTCTTAACAGTTGTAATATTATACGCTAAAATAAAATGGTTTAAGTGTATCTGTACTCGTCTTTATGTCTTCATATTCCGAGCAATTTCCAGTTACCGGACGATACAAAAGCGCCGACAACAATCTATTGGAGAGATTGTCCAACATCTATATTGGCATCAAAGGGATGTATGAAAACTGTTTGAAAACTGTACGAAGACCTTTTTTTTACAGTTTGAAATGGCAATATTATTTACTCAAAAATATATTTCTATGTTAATGAAATATTGTGAAAAATAAACTTTTCACATTTCACATTAACATAGGCGAAATAATTAAATCGGGTCTTAATAAACGGATAAAGATAATATGTTATTATTAGAATAAAAAAATAAATAGTTTAAATACATTTAAAACTAATTATGTTGGTG